>QEOT01000459.1:199667-277345 GCA_003123785.1 Pterocarya stenoptera
GAGCTCGGAATTCTGCAATTAATGGAAGAATTAAAAGCTGAGCCTGTGGATGCCGTTGGGAGGCCATCCGTTCCAATAAATGCTCATATATATTATATATATATATAAGCTTCTGAATCGATTTTCATGGAAAGATCGTATTTAATATGGCATCCAACGAACAGACCTTATTACCTCTGAAACTCGAGCCCTTCAATGCCTGCCGAATCACGACGTAATCTACTAAGGAGCGAGCAGTTGCTTCTTCTTCAAAACCAGAAAAAGGGGGAAAGGAAAAGAAATCAAAGGCAAAAACTCGAAACTTTATCAAGTCTTCGAGCTTGGGCTGTGATTCTTATGGATCATAAGAAAAACAACAAAGAAGACAGCCCAGCAAACCGTGTGCGCGTGCGCGATTTTGATGAGGAACGAAGAAACTTCCTTTCAAGGCTTTTTCTGCCTGCGATTCTTTTTTATAACGTTCGTACCCCCAAATGCCCCTGTAGTGGACGCCAATTTACAGACCTATTTGTAATTGGAATTTGGAAAATGGAAAGCACCCAATGCTTTTGTTCCAAAATTATTTATTACAAAAATATATATACTCAAAAAGGCCTAAAGTCATGGAATAAAGATTCTTGTTCCATTAATATTTGTGGACCTCCTCCTCCTCCATATGCTTAATTATTTTCAATCCCCGCTTTAAAATTTGCTTTAGGGATAAAGGGTACTTAGCCATGCCATTGACTTCCTACCTTAGATCAGCACACTTTTAGGAGATATACATCATCATCATAATATATGGAGCTTACATGAATACCAAACAATTCAAATTTTGCTATCATTTGGAATATAATTATGAATACGAATACGAATATGAATTCAAATGAGATCCATTCATTATTACGAGTCAATGAATTGATCTTATATGTGTGAAATACATAAATAAATCAATCGACTAATCGATATGTATGAACTATATAAATAACAAAAATTATATGTGTAATCGCTTTTACGTATTTTTTGTGCACTTCATTAACTGATTTGGTTAATCATATAAGTAGAGTGCACAATAAATACATAAAAATGACTATATGCAGCAAAACTCAATAAATAATAGTCTTTAAATTTTCCAACCACATAATCTTTTCATTAAAAAAATGGATTACAAATATTTAAAACGTATTAGTATTACTTACTGTAAAAGTCTTAGTATTCTCCCTCTCTTTAATATATTTTCTAACTCTGTCAAACAAAGAGCGGGGGATGAGAAGTCAAAGGTTAAATCCACTTTTTTTAATCAACTTTGAGTGCCTGCCTGGGTAAGAAAATTGTTAAAACTGAAAGGGAAAGTGATTTTTATTCAAAACTGTATATTCATTTGTGTATCATTTTACAAATATATAGATGTACAGGAGACTAAGTATGAAAACATGTATAAAACGTAAGTAAACTAATTATACAAATTAGACAAACTCCTATAATTAAGGTGATTGATTTTCTGGAAATGGATAATCTAAAGAATATGGCAACTGTCAATACTCCCCCTCAAGTTGGCGTATGGAAATTCGTAATACCCAACTTGCATGCAAAATGATGAAAAGTTCCCATCCTAAGGTTTTGGTGAAGATATTGGTAACTTGTTCAGTGGAAGAAGTGTGAACGACTGTAAGGAGGCTAGATCGAATTTTATCATGAACTATGTGACAATTAATCTCAATGTGTTTGATACGCTTATGGAACATGGGATTGTGTGCAATGTAGAGAGCGGATAATGTAAGGTGAATGACTTGAGATGAGAAATTTCAAGATTAGTGAGAAGTTGCTTCAACCAAGTGTTCAGTTGCTTCAACCAGGTGTTCATAGGTGACGGCGGCCATAACTCGATATTCAGCTTCAGCGGAAGACCTTGTTATTGTAGTATGTTTCTTTGTACTCCATGAGATTGAATTGGTCCCTAACTGAATGAAATATCTGGTGGTGGAACGGCGGGTGGTGAGACAGCTGGTCCAATTAGAATCAGTGTATGCTGTGACATGCATACTGCTAGAGGAAAAGAAGGAAATGCCTTTGGCCTAGACTGTCTTTGATGTAACAAAGAACACAAGTAGTGGCAGTCATGTGAGGAACCCGAGGAGCATGCATGAACTGAGTGAGAATATTGACTGCATAGACAATGTTAGGTCGGGTGATGGTCAAATAGATGAGTCATCCAATTAGGCATCTGTAAGTGCAAGGATCAGGGAGGAGATCATCGTCTTCAATGCTGAGTTTCAAGTGTTGTTCCATAGGAAAATGGGTAGTTCGAGCACCGAGTTGTCCATTGTTGGAAAGGATATCAAAAGCATATTTGCGCTAATTGAGAAAGATACATATATAGTGAGCAACTTTAAGTTCGAGAAAGTATTTCAAAGAATCAAGATCTTTGGTTTTGAAATGGGTGAAGATGAGTCTTTTCAAAACCTTGATCTGAGAGATATCATTACTATCAACAACGATATCATCAATATAAACAAGAACAAGAGTAATGCTGGTAGAGGTGACAAGAGTAAATAAAGAATAATCGACTTGAGACTAATGGAAACCTGCATCAAGAAGCATAGAGGTTAGTTTAAAAAACCAGTTGTGGGAGATTTGTTTGAGGCCATAGAGAGATTTTCAAAGCCAATAGACACGGGTCTCCCCCTTTATGCAATATCTGGGAGGTGGTGTCATGTAGACTTCTTCATCAAGGTTGACATGTAAGAAAGCATTGTTGACGTCGAGTTGATGAATGGCCCAATGTTTGGCGACAACGACAGCCAATAAGTAACGAACAGTGGTCATTTTGGCAACCGGTGCAAATGTTTCATGATAGTCAAGTCTTTCAATCTGAGTGTAACCTTTGGCAACTAGCCGAGTTTTGTACCTTTCGATGAAGCCATCGGCCTTGAGCTTAGTTTTGAAAACCCATTTACAACTAATGTGATTTTTACTGGAGGGAAGTGTCTCAAGAGTCCAAGTGGAGTTATCCTCCAAAGCACGAATTTCAGCAGACATTGCTTCATGCCCATGAGAATGGCAGATAGCATCAGAATAACAGGAGTGATCAACACAAGTGGTTAGAGCAGTTAAAAAAATGAAATGAGATGGAAAAAAACGAGAATATGAAATAAAAGCAGATAGAGGGTGAACAGTACATGAGGCCTATGTAGTAGATGAATATGTCGTGGGCTTCGTGTGGAGTGTAGGACAAACGTAGTCATGAAGATAGGCGGGTCGAGTGATGGTGCGCGGGACGAGAGATAGGAGGAGATGGAGGTGAGGAGAGAGGAGGTGAGGATGAGTCGGGAGAAAGAGTCTCTGGAGATGAAAGAGATGGTATAGGAGGTTCAGGGATAGGCAGTAAAAAGACAGGATGAGAATGAGATGAAGCAGGAATATGTTGGAAAAGGAAGTGGTGATCATGGAAGGTGACATCATAAGAATAAAAGATGGAATGAGTGTCAAGATTGTAGAGTTTGTACGCTTTTTGAGTACTATGGTAGCCAAGAAAAACATATTTAGAAGCACCGGGAGAAAATTTGTCGCGGCGAGTTCTCAGAGTTTGTGCATTGCAAAGATACCTGAATACTCGAAGATGATTATAGCTAGATGTTTTATTGAAAAGAACTTCAAAATGGGACTTATTCTGGAGAATGTGATTGGAGGTACGATTAATGAGATATACAGCAATGATGATACAATCTCCCTAAAATTTTAAAAGTATATGTGCTTGGAAACAGAGACTACAGGCAACATTTAGAATGTGCCTATGTTTACTTTTGGCAATTCCACTTTTTTGTAGAGTTTCAACACAGGTACGTTCATGAATAATGCCATGAGTTTAAAGATATGTTTGAAATTGATGAGAAATAAATTCTTATCCATTATCAGTACAAATAATTTTAACAGTAGTATTAAACTGATTTTGGACAAGAGCAAAAAGATGCGTTAATAAGGACAAAATAGACATTATGTAATATGAGAGAGGGAGAGAGAACACAGGTTCTCATCGCTTCGACGGGAACAACTTGGCCATTAGGGAGTTGCATGTTGTGCTTGGAGACAATACTCTTGAGGTCGGTGAAGGCATCACGCCAATGGCACATATGATGGCTTGCGCTGCTGTCTACCACCCAATGGTGGTGCCGATTGAAAGAAAAACCAGATGATGAACGGGAAAATGTGTTACCGACGAAGTGGGCTAAAGGATTTGAGGAGGTGGTGTAGGACGACGGTGCGAGCAAGGAGTTGGCCAGATTGGCAAGGGTAGGAATTGGTTAGGCTAATACCATGTTTAAACTGAGAAGGAAAGTGATTTTCATTCAAAACTATATATTCATTTGTGTATCACTTTACAAATATATAGATATACATGAGACTCAGTATAGAAACATGTATAAAAGGTAAATAGACTAATTATACAAATTAGGCAGATTCCTATAATTAAGATGATTGATTTTTTGAAGATGGAAAATTTAAAAAATATGACAACTATCAAAATATGATAACTGTTAATAAAAATTATGGTAAAATTCATATAAATACTAGGGGTGTTCATCTGGGTTCCAACCCGGGTACACCCGGACCGGAACCCGGGTTTCAAACCCGGGCCGGAACTCGGATGAATCCGGGTTGTAAATCCGGAACCCGGGTTTACAATCCAGAACCCGGTTTTTTTTTCCTCTTCTCTTCTTCTTCTTTCTTTCTTTCTTTTTTAGTTTGTGTTCACGAGTTTGATAATTATGATGTAACTGATGTTATTATTTACACTTTCAAAATTATTTAAGTGTAATAATAACAAAAATGTGGTCTATATACTATTTTTTTAAACAAAAATGTGGCCCAAGTTTTTCTTTCTTAGGTGGGATTTGTTATAAGGTGGAAAGATGACAAGGACATATTTCTTAGTCTAGATTTTTGAAAAAAAGAATGTACTTGATATTAAAAAAAAAAAAAAGCCGGGTTCCGGGTTGTAAACCCGGGTTCCGAATTTACAACCCGATACCCGGACCGGGTCAACCCGGGTTCCGGACCGGGCCGGAAAACAACCCGGCCCGGATGAACACTCCTAATAAATACTATGATTTTGATGACTCCTAACACTTTTTTTCAAGTTCTTATTCGAATGTGGTTATTTTGGTAATATTATAAAAATATAATGTCGAAGCATTATTGTCGACGTCGGACACTACTGTCTGTTCAACACGGATCTTGTTTTTTCTTTGCTCCAGACCCTTTTTCTCATGACCCACGTGGTCCATTGCCGTAAATAACAAGATGTTGTATAACATTTTGTCTTTAAAAATAATTGATATATTTTAAATAAAATAAGTATGCCGAGAAGATAAATTATTGGGTTTCTTAACAAGTTTTCTTATCTATTTTAGAAAAATTCTTTTTATCAATTATTATTCACCACCTCACACTCCACATCCTATAAAAAATAACTCTACATCTTATGAAAAATATTCTAATATCCTATAAAAAAAAAAATCACATCATGTGTGGAGTGTGATGTGAATAATTGCTAATTTGTATCAAAACTCTTTATTTTTAAAAGATAAATACTTTAACTTCAAATAAATTTTATAAAAACAAATTTACAAACTAACATAATTTAATATTATAAAATATAAAATAGATATAATACATCACATGAAATCACTTCATTTTATAATTTTATTTTATAAAATCTTTTTCTGATTGTAGCACAATTTTTTTTTTTTTAAAAAGTCCTTCAATACGTAGAAGAATATTACGTTGTGCGCTAGATTTATCAAATTTAATGCACATCCATATATTTACATATACTGAAAAGTGGATTGGAAAGTTGTCCAATGAAATGATGGGGCTCCATATCTTCTAGTACTATTTGACACCCTTTTGATTTGTGGCTATGATTATCATCACTCTAACATGGGGGTGATGCATTTTATTAGGTCTAGCCAATGTCCATTTGAAGAAGAGTCCTAGTCCAACGTTAGACCTACATGGAGTGTATCTGAAATGAACATGTTTAGGAGCAATTACTTGTCAAATTGGAAACCTCTGGTTGGTACGTACATTTCATAAGATTGACCTTTCAAGTGTGTTGAGAAGGGAAACCATGCTGTCAAAAGAATTGTTGCAACAACTTTTTTACATGGTGGATTGCTTACATACGTTTCCCTTTTTAGGGTAATTACTTAAGGGCTAAGACTTGGTCTAATTAATATAGAAAAATGCTAGTCCTACCGAGAGTGGGTACCGACACTGATTCTCTATTTTTTTATTTAATAGTTAAGAAAATATCTTCCACAGAGTTTATGCTTTTAAAAAAAAAATGTTTGAAAATGAATTACACAATTGGTAGAAGTTTTCGGTGACGTTTCTCGGTGGTTGTAGCATGATCCATTGATATATATCTTCTAATTGTTTGATCGAATTGGATAAAAATTACTAAACGTGTAGACACATGTATTGTTGTAATTCATGAGTCATCATTATGGGTAACCTAATGTTATAATTTATACTGCTACTTCCAACTCATAATAATAATGTTGCTTTCAATAATATCTTGTGCCATACGGTGAGGGGAGCTTTGATTAAGCTTGAATGAGAAAATATACCATAACTTGAACGTTGGAATCACGGTGGGACGCGGATGTCGGCCGGAAAATGACAGCCTTAACTGGTCCATGCTTCATGCATGTTGTTGTTCCGTGGATTCCGTGTTCTTCACAAGCAAAAGCAAAACGCCTTCTCTCTCATCTATCCTCGCCTAGCAAATAGAAAGATATATAGCCACACAACAAACAACTAACATAAATAAACATTTTTTAATAGTTTTATAAGATATCATTTCCAATACGCTAATATAATAAATTTTCACAAATGCTTGGATGCTTTGGGTTGTGGGCCCGTGGCCTTTAGAATCGCCTCATAATGTTCCATGATTGACTCTTTAATTATATATGCCTTTTTCTTGCAAGAGATATTTGTTTAATTATTATTATCAGAAGTTTTAAATAGATAAATTTTACGTAAATTTTTATAAAATACATTTTTAAAAAGTGTAAAAAAAATTATTCTTTTTAAGTGAAACCTACTTTTTTTTACAAAGAACTTATGTAAGATTTTTCTATTTGAGACTTGTATCTATCATTACTCGTTATTGTTCTTTATCGAATTTTCTCACATTTTATAATTTTCTCTTGTTTTTTCTTTAATATTGCCGAGAAGGGGAAAAAACAGATATCGTACGTGTGTTGATCTTAGATGAAAATGTTTGCATGTGTCCTCTACTTACTATGCAAATTAGACGATATGCTGTTACATAAAAATAGTTTAGGGCAAGAACAAGTACTGATTCTTTGATCATCTAATTGTAATCTAATTTCCCATTACAACAATGTTAATCCTATGATAGCATCAAACATAAATGAATGTACGAATGTTTTCTTGGATCATCTTCTTCTTAATCACCATCCCTTTATATGATTGAATGATAAGCAATGATTTTCTGATATAAATCTTGTACTACAACTTATAGATATAACATTTCTATATAGATCAAATATACACAAAATATGATCATTCTGATAACTCAAATATATTCAAAATGTAAAATGATTTTCAAAAGCGACACACACAAAGGTTGTGGGAACGAGACAGGTTAGGCTAATCATGCCATCATGGTGTGGAAAAAGGAGAAAGCTGAAAGTGAAGCATGAATCGAAGTCAAAGCTCTGCACATGCCCTGCATGTTGCTATTTTCCTCTTCATAGAAGACTGAGTAAAAGGATTGATTGATATGGTTTTGTTCGGGTGGAAAAAAAAAATGGAAGTGATTTACATTGTGATGAGCTGAACAATTATTTTTCAAGAGAATGATATTTGCATTTGTGGAGTATGCAAGCGTCTCGTAATCTTTTTGAAAAAAATAAATAAATATGAGACCAATATGAAGAAAAAAAATAATAGTGAACCTCACTCTTTTTTAGAAAGACTGCACAGCAGTTTCACACTCTACGACTATATGTAGCATTACTCTTTAAATTTAAAAATGATAAAAGTTCGATACTTTGGGATTGAAGAAATCCATGCAATAGAAAAAAATTTTAAAATTTCTCCAACATTCAATTTATACTTCTATCGTGGTCGCAAGCCTATTCTTTTAATAATAAAAAAACAATTGAAGTCGTAAATTCTAATATTTACAAATGTGTTCTTTTCATCTTGACAAAAAAAGATGTGAAGTTAATCATTACTGATGTCGTAACCATTGCGTATAAAAATAATATACGGCTGAAAAGAGAAAATTATGAAAAAAATATTTTTTTTTACGATATTAAAATATACTACAATTAAATTGTAGATGTTATAGGACACATTTAAAAACAAATATATTTTATAGGAGGAGTCTATAAATTCAATCTAATGTTTTTTTTTTTTTTTTTTTTTATGAAAAAACCTCATTCCATTGATCAACTGTACTATATAACAGACACTGAAGACGGTGGGGAGTTTCCTCATCTACTATACACTCTGATATAAGTAGATCACTTTTACCTAGTGTATGTGCAACTACATTGCCTTCTCTATGGATATGTTTAATATGATAAATATCAAAACATGTAATTCTTGATCTAATATTTGAAATGGCCATCCCAAAATAGCTTTCATCTGTCACTTGTTTCTGAATTTCCTTCACTATTCTTTTGGAATCACCTTTTAGAACTACATTTCTCATTCTCAGATCAATACCAAAAATTATAGTTGTAAGTGCTCCTTTCGCTTCTGCTAATAGTGGATTAGGAAATAGAACTTGCTTCTTCCTCATGGTGTCCAGAAAGTTACCTTCCTCATCTCTTACAACAATCACAATTCCAATCATATAGTGCTTCTTATCAACTGCTACATCCCAATTTATCTTACAAACCCTGGTGGTGGATTCTCCCATGTGCCACTCCTTACATTATTACTAGTAACCTGGTTGGAAACCCTGGTTTTAGATGTTGCAATGTCTTGTATAGCATTTGACGGACCATGTGTAGTACGGACTTGGGATCAACCAGGATGTTTTTGAAGACATATTCATTCCTTCTTCACTACAAATTCCAAAGAATCCGTGACAATTCTTTCATCTCATCCTTTTGTAGCTTCCTGAACATGTCTTCTACTAGTGCCTTTAGACTCTTGCATGAGACCTTACTTTTTTGAATTTTCCTTGAACATTATCCCAAGATATCAGTTGCAGAAATACATTCCCATAGAATATGTTCTGTGGTTTCTAGTTCCATTGAGCAGGGAAGGCAAGTTTGATCTTCCAGTATCTTTTTCTTGCACAGGTTGACCTTAATAGGTAAAATGTTGAGGCAAGCTCTCCACAAGAAATTCTTTGTAGCTGAAGGGATGGCTAGTCTCCATATTCTGGTCCAGTCTTCACGATTATGGGAGCTTTGTGAGCATTGGCCTTTTTTTCTTTCTTGAAGTTCCCCTTGTAGGTAGTAAGCACTCCTAACAGTTAAGATTCCATTTGTTATGCTTCTCCACATCAGTTTATCTTACCCGTTGCAGTGGTTGATTGGAATTTGGCTTATTATTTTAACATCTTCCTTTGAAAAAACTGCTCGTATGAGATTGAGATTCCATTCCATTGTTCCTTCATTGATAAGAACCTTTACTTTAGCATCTGCCCCCAATGTGTTCTGTCCACTTTGAGGTTTGAATTTAGTTAGTTGTGGCAGCCATTTATCTGACCATATTTTAACTGGTTGTCCATTCTCAATCCTCCATATAGTCCCTTCTTGAAGCAAAGATCTAGCAAATAAGAAGCTCCTCCAAAGATAAGATGGATAGCTACCCAACTTAGCATGGAAAAAATCAGTATTGGGAAAATATTTGTGATGTACCACTTGTGAAGCTAGGGAATTTGGGTAGTGAATCATCCTCCATCATTGTTTTGCTAACAAAGCTAGGTTGAAGTTTTCAAAATTTCTAAACCCCAAACCCCCTTCAGCTTTAGATTTCCCCATTTGATTCCAATTTATTCAACTAAGTTTTCTCTCCTGATTGATTTGTTCCCACCAGTAACCTGTCCCCACCAGTAACCTTTCATCACTTTATTAAGTTCTTGCAGCAAACCTTTGGATAGTTTAAAAACTCTTATAGAATAAGTAGGAATGGCTTGAATCACTGACTTGAGCAGTATTTCTTTACCTGCTTTCGATAGGAACTTCATTTTCCAATTATTTAGTTTGCCTGTAACTTTGTCAAGAATATTATTAAAAACCTTTACTTCGGATCTTTCAACCAAAGCTGGTAATCCAAGATAGCTCTCATAAGAATTTGTTGTTATTGTCCCTGTAATACTGAGGATGCTATCTCTTGTAGAAGCTCTTGTATTCTTACTAAAAAATATAGAAGATTTTTATTTGTTCAACCTTTGGCCTAATGTTGTTTCATATTGGCCTATCAAGTGTAGCAACCTACTCCATTCTAAAGAAGAAGCTTGAAAGAATAAGAAGCTATCATCTGCCAAAAAAAAAAGATGATTTATTGTTAGCTATCCTCTTGCCTTTGGAAAACCAGAAATGACTCTCAACCTTTCTACCTAGTTGAGTAGCTGACTGACGGGCTCTGAACACAAGATAAATAGATAGGGTGATAGAGGATCACCCTGTCTTATGCCTCTTGAGGGTATAAAAGATGGTTGTGGGTTCCCATTTATTAAGATAGAATATGAAACTATATTAACACAATTGAGAATAAGATCTATCCACCTTTTATCAAAACCCATCATTTCCATCACAGATGCTATAAAACTCCACTCTAATATGTCATATGCTTTGAGCATGTCCAACTTTAATGCCATATACCCAGCTGGCCCTCTTAATCTGCAGTGGATAGAGTGTAAAGCTTCAATTGCAACTATTACATTATCAATAATTAATCTCCCGGACACAAATGCACTTTGAGTTGTAAATATGATTTCTGGCAAAATGGTTTTTAATCTATTGGCTAAAACCATGGCAATAACCTTGTAGATGACATTACACAAGCTGATTAGTCGAAATTCAGAAACCTTCTTGGGATTTTTGTTTTTTTGGAATGAGAACTATAAATGTTTCATTTATAGTAATGTCCCAATTGTTTGTATTTAAAGCTAGTGTCATTGCTTCACACATATCATTACCTACTATTTGCTAGTGTTGTTGAAAAAACCCTACTGAAAATCCATCTGATCCTAGAGAACTCATAGGATTCATACTGAAAACAGCTTCTTCCACCTTTGTGATGGTGAATTCTTAAGTAGCCTATTGTTCATCTCCTCAGAAACCTGTGGTTGCATAGGTTCTAGAAATTCTGTTTGGCCTAAAGGATTTGAAGTTGTAAACATATTGGTGAAGAAACCTCTGAGGAGCCATCTCTTCCCATTTTCTGGTTTAGTTACATTAACAGATATATGATAATTAGTATAGGATTCTAATTCTATGTGAACATTTGATTTTCACATAAATGCTAGCCCTCCATTGAATCCTCTACTGTCTATTATAAAACTTTTGTCAAAACCAAGCTTGCTCCTAATTCTTTCCATCTTCTCCCTCTTACTTTTAGTTTCAATGAGGAAGATTATGTTTGGGCTCTTTTGCTTCACTATAAAGTAAAGCTCTAGAACTGTTCGAGAGTTCCTAAGCCCTCGATAGTTCCAACTTATTCATACAAGTTCCCACAGTTGCCATATCAACAACCCTTTTCATAGATACTTCTCTTGTTCTTTTTTTCCATCCTGTTTTCTTTTTTGCAGTTTCAACTACATCTGCTGAAATCATATTAGAGTTGATAGAGTGACATATTGATGTGGTACTTTTGAAAAGAGTGGCAGGACAACTCCTCAAGGGTCTACTGGGTTCCACTATCATTCCTCCAATTGATAGATTCCTTCCCCTTTGTTAGTATTGCCACTATGAATGGAGTTTGTCCCAGTTGGTTTTCTGTATGATGTTGTATTTTGGGATTCCCCCTGAATTGGTTTCTCATTTTGATTAATAACTACTTTTCTACTTTCTCCTCTCTCTCCAATTTGTGGATGTAAATTATTTTGTGGTCTACTTCATGCCCCAAATCTTGTCTCCAGTACCATTTGAAATGGCAGGTGAAGCCCTCAACCATTGACCATGCTGAGATTTACCTATTCATGTTGTGTTTTTTCGAGCTTTTTCCATAGCACAGACCCTATCTACATGCTTAATAGCTCCACACCGAAAACAAAACAGAGGTAATCTCTTATATTTAAACTCTATCCACATTTGTTTCCCTTCAATTCCAATCAGCCTGCCTCGAGCTAGAGGTTTAGAAATGTCCATACTAACTCTTAACTCTGAGATACTTTCCACATCTCCTTTCCCATCTACATCAACTATCATAACCTCCCCTACTGTGGACCCAATATGTTCCCCACCTTCAAAAGTCATAGCAGCCAAAGGCATACCATATAACTAGATCCAAAAAGGTTCATGAGTGAAATTCATCTCACTATGAGGAGTATTACTATCAAATTCTTGTATACAGATCGATTTTTTTATCAAAGGACCAAGGTCTTCCATTAAGAACACGTTCTATATCCATGCCTTTCTGAAATTCAATTAAAAATCTATTATGCCCCACCTCGTTAAAGATTAACCATCCTTCTGGGTTCTAGATTTTTGTCATAGTAGCTTTGAAAGCTTCCTCATTAATATTTTTGTCCATCGGAATAAAAATAAGTAGGCAATTCTGTCCACACATGTATGATCTTCTTGTCGCTTCTTCTATAAAATTGACTTCTTCTCACTCTTCCTCTGTTAGTGTAAATTCTTCCCACAAACTTTCCAGCTCTTCCGCCATGATGAACTACCTTGATTTTGTCTTCAAAACTGTAAAATTGTGGTAAAACCTTACCCACCGCCTTACCCTTCTTTAGGAAAGAAAGGACATTACCCTTCTAGGAAGGAAATGACCCCTGATCAGTTCAATCTAATGTTTAGCATGCCCAATATGGATTTGGAGCTGAGCTCCATCTTTACTTCACTCAGGTTCACTAGGGCCCATATCCAGCCCAAAACAAATTTTCTTAAAAAGAAAAAGAAAACCCTACCATAAACCCTAGACCTCAAAACTTACAAGTCGAAGAAGAAATTCGCAGATAGAGAAGATAGTGATTCTGATGCCCCAGAGGAATTCACAGCCAATCAGGTTTGCTCTAGTGTGTTTTAAGGAATGAAATTAATCCAATCAAAATGGAACATTTGTAGAAAACTTAATTTATTTGTTTTTGTTTTTTTTCATTTGATGTTATGCAGGGGAGAAAAATACTTTCAGAGATACGAAAAGTTGAGAGGGAAAATAAGGCCAGGTTCATTCCCTTTTATTTTCTACAAATGGCGCTTTCATTTGTTTTCTATTAAGCTATGTTGCTTAATAATAAGGATTTTAACTTTTAATGTAAGGGTTTTATCTGGGATGAGGCCATGAGAGCTTTTTGGCTTAGTTTAGATAAAGCGCTTTTCAGATACCTAGTCAGGATTGTGATTATTGTTAGGTTTGTGGAGGATAGTTTGTGAGCTGAGAAAATACCAGATAAAGCATCCATTCGACTGTTGCCGAAGAGTCGTTTAAGTGAAGCTCAGCAAATAGTTCTCTCGAGTCTCGCTCAAGCGAATAATCCAAAATCTATTTTTCTAGGATTTCCATCGTTTGTGTGTGTGTGTGTGTGTGAGAGAGAGAGAGAGAGAGAAAGAGAGAGAGAGACTTTGTATTGCTCCACAATGTTCTTACTTTCTTTTGAATAAAATTCTCTGCACCTCTGTGGATGAAAGTATATTGTCGAATCATGTAAACTTTGTGTCGTATGATTGTTTTTTTTTTTTGTTTCCTGTTACTTGTTTGTAGCATCTTTGGTGTGAACTTGGTAGTTGTTTTTCACAACTGGTATCAAAATCCTAAGGTTGGCATCCAAGGGAGAACAATGGCAAGAGACGAAGTGAAGGCTGGAATCGATAAGTTTAACAGCACGGATTTTGGGTGTTGGAGGATGCAGATCAAGGATTATTTTTACGGGAAGAGGCTTCATCTTCCTTTGTTGAGAAAGAAGTTGGACAGCATGGAGGATGCTGATTGAAACTTATTAGATCAACAAGTCTTGTGGGTTATTTGGTTGACCTTGTGAAAATCGGTTGCACACAACGGATCTCATGGCGGTTTTATCTGGTATGTATAAAAAGTCGTCGGCGAATAACAAGTTGAATTTGATGATGAAAATTTTCAACCACAAGATGACAAGAGATACATCTATTGCCCATCTAAATGAGTTTAACACTATCACAAATCAATTGTCATTAATTGAGATAGAGTTTGATGATGAGATTCGGGCATTAATTTTGTTAGTGTCATTGTTGAATAGTTGGGAGGCCATGAGAATGACTGAGTATTTCTACTAGGAAGATGAAGTTGAAATACAATGACATATGAGATCTAATTCTTGCTAAGGAGGTGTGCAAAAGAGATTTTGACGATATCTCAGGTTTGAGTTATCCCCTGAACATTGACACTCGGGGTAGTGGACATCACAAGTCAAAGTCTAGAATAAGAACCAAGAGCAAGTCAAGGCCTAGGCAGACTGCTGGAATTGTGGCAAGACAGGCCATTTCAAAAGAAACTACCAGAATTCAAACAAGACTGAGGATGATGTTGTGACTATGGTGATTAAAGAAATATAGAATGTTCTATTTCTTGAAGCGTATAGTTCGGTTGACGATTGAGGGTTGGATTCAGGGGCTTTATTCCATACCACTTCACACCGATAAATCATGCAAAACTATATTTCTGGTGATTTTGGTTTATATGATATCAAATGACTAGATGATAAGTAATGAATGATAAATAGTTTTCAATCATCTAATGTCACATAAGAAGATGATGAGAAAACGATAAAGAATAACACGTCTCTTTCTTTTAAGGGTAAAAAGTGTAATAAATGATTGAATTTTAAGTTACTATTATAATATCACATTAAATTTAAAAAACAAAAAAGCTAAAGGATAAATATAATAATTAGTTTAACATTATAAAATTGCAACCCTTGACTCATATGTACAAAACTTCTATATTTTAGATGAAAAAAATAACTCAAATTGCTTAAATGAATGGGTAATGATACCATTGCAGTTGGACTACTATCGCTTTACTACTTATCCTACATGGATTTCTTTTTCATTTTTTTCCATTGACTCTTAACGCAATTCTCCCGAATTAATCCATTCTGAAATTACTGCATGATGTGATGTTCCTCTACTCTCTCTAAAACTAGATGACATAATTTTCATTTCTTGTTACTTGCCCCGCCGTTGAACGACACCTGCCACAGCCCACGAGCCCAGACCATAATCCAGTCGGGCGCCAGAAACTCTCCAATCTCCATGTTAAACTTGGAACCTATCTGTAACGCCCGTCCTTGCGGTAAACCTTTTTAAAAAATATTTTAGAAAATACGACAGGAATTACCGTCCAATTTAAAACCTTTTACAGTCCTTCCCAGGGTGCAAGACTCTACGTTATAAGATAAAAAGTGCTTTTATAATAAAAGAGTTTTGGAGTGGAAAATAAAACTCTTTAAAATAAAAAGACATTTTCGTACGTTTAAAACCTTCATGCCTAGACCTCCGTGCTCTTTCCCTTTGGTTGTGTCCCTCCTATGCGTATTGCCCATTTAGCTTCCTGTGGGGGGGAGGGGCACACATAAAAACTAAAATGAGTCAAATACTCAGTAAGCGTTACTTCATACCGTTAAAATATAGCAACGTAGGTTTTCATTCATGCATTCATCATTCATACATACTATACGTACATGCATGCATGCTTTCATTAAAAATATCAGTGAACGGGGGCTTTCATTCTTTAAACATGCTTTTTTTTTAAAAAAAAACCTTTCTCCCATCACTTGCTTCATTTCTTGAAGAATGCAATGCATTCATATATACAATTACTTTTCTTTTCACTTTTATAGGCCGGTGCACGTCGTTACGCCCCGCGTGCTGGAGTTAGCGGCCTTTTGGGCCGATGGATTCGCCTGTGGCCAAGGGTTGGAATCCTTTTCCGTTAGGGTGCAGCATTGGGTGCACTACCAGATACTACTGTCCAGCATTGCAATCTGCCCATTCATTCATTGGGTACCCCTTTCCATTCATTCATGTAGCCGTTACGTAATTTCATATATTCATTTAATGCCACATGCCGTTCTTTCTTTCATTCATTCATGTCAGCTCTAAAGAGCTGAGACTTTCATTCATTTCATTGTATGGGCATGGGCATTCATTCTTTTCTTTCATTTTCTTTCATGCTTTCATGGAAAAACATCTTTTCATGGGAAAACATTCTTTTTGTTTAAAAGCATGGCTTAAACATCATCTTTCATGGCATCGTTTAAAACATCAGTTCGTAGGAGCATCTTAACATCAGTTTTCAGGGACGTTTTAAAACACTTTCTTTGCATCGCTTAAAGCATCGTTCTGAAGCTCGGGGCACGAGCCTCGAAGCTTCCTTTCTTTTCATTAGAAAATACGTACAATAGATATACGTATAATCATCCATTCACATGCATACAATTAATACTTTTGGGTGCATGAAAATGGGCTTTCATAGAAGGGCCGTACATACGTATACCTTCAATACTTAGCATGCTTTTCTTTAAAAACGTCTTTCCCGTACATACGTAAGGCAACTTTCATGGGAAAACGTTTCTCTTTCTTTTTGTTATACTTTAGAAAACTCTAGAAAAGCATGAACGTAACACTTACCTGGACTCCATGCTACTTTCATACCATGCAGTCCATTCATGCACGTGTCAGATGGCACCTACATGCATACATAACCTTAACGTTATTCTCTATCTAGTGTATAAATAGCTGAACTAGAAGTAGAGCTGTCCTTTACTTAAAACACTCTCCTTCTATCCCATGCTCTTTCACATTCCTTACTATGATAAAACCCTTGGAGACCCATTACGGTCTCTACTTCTTTCAACTTTACGTTCTACCTCGAGTGCTTACTCGCTAAGGCGAATCCATGATTCCCCTTAGGATTAAGACACTAAGACCTTTGTCTCGTTCTTCTCATTTGCCACTTTCCGACGCATGACTTAGACTAACTAAGTCATGCATCCCACTCTTAGACGATACCCTCATCATTACCCTCATGTATCTTAGCTCACTCTACTTCTCATGATCATCCATACACGTCACACGACTCCAAGCCACTCTGAGGCTTGAGCATTGTGTAACCATGCTTAGGATAAATTACCCATTACATATGGTGAATCCGTCCGGCACGTGCGTTTAACCAGACAACACACGTGCCTTACTCATTTATCCCTTAAGACCATCATTTAATACATTGGTCATAGCCTCGTATGGCGAACGCCATACTCCGTTACCAATCTTCTCATACCCGGCTAGCATGACCCTTCATGCTAGCCGTACCTCATGACAGTTCATCCCAATACTTAGCACGATGGGACTCTGTCCATGAACACACCTTACGTCACGCCACATAGCTCAAGACTAAATCCCAAGCTATACCGTGACCCTATCACATCACCTCACATGCATCCTAACCCATCATATTATGGCTTCATGATTGACCACGTCACTTCATGACGTTGCCCAATCATGCTTCCGCTCCGCTGCACTGATACTTCTTGTCCACTTAGCACATACTCCTGGTCATAAGCCGACTACACTGTGACGCTCATTGCCGTAGACTACAGTCGTATCACTACTACAGCACATACCACAACACCTTCCATCACGTCATATAGCTCGAGACCATTCCCAAGCTACACCGTGACCTTGTCACGTTCCCTCTACATCACTCTTACGCTAACTCTTCACCCATCACAAGCACGACTTCTTAATCGATGCCCAGTCATGCTTTCACTGCACTACTCTGATACCTTTTAGTCACTTCGCACTTATTTCTAGCCATAAGCCAGTCACATGGCAACACTCGTTGCCTTGGACTATAGGCCGTATCTCACACTTCGGGACACTGTTCCACAGTTCCCAACCCTATACATCAAGCCCTTCGCCCATCAACTACACAATCACCTTTATTTTCGCGACACGCCATACGGTGTATCGCTGCATCTCATGGAGTACTCTCCTCATGTACTCCCTTCACGGACTACACCATATCACTACTATGGCACTCACACCATATGGTGCGTCACTCCATTACAATGGAGTACACTCCACATATACTCCATTCACGACGCTCCGCCATATCACTAATACGGCACACATGCCATATTGTGCATCGTTTCCCAACATAGAGTACACTCCACATGTACTCCATCCACGATATTACGCCACATCACCGCTATAGCATACACGCCATACGGTGTATCGCTCTACTACATGGAGTACACTTCTCGCGTACTTCATTTACAGCACTACGCAATGTCACCGCTATGACACACACGCCATACGATGCCTCGTCTCACTACACAGAATACACTCCACGTGTACTCCTTACACAGCACTAGGCTACGCCACTACTACTACACAAACACTACCACCACACTTCACAGCACAGTCTATAACACTACACAGCACATTTTCCAACTACTCCCAACACTTCACCACAGCACGTCACACAACCACTACACAATGAATCCTATAATACTAGCAGCACAGCCCACAACCTAATCAACTAGCTAGCATCTAACATTTAATATAAATAGTGAGGGATAGAGAGTTATACCATCGACGGGATAACCCGTGCGTCATTCACTAGCCTTCACAGCGATAACGTCGAAAGGAACGTACGGGGTGGCTACACCGCGTACAGTGGCTGTTTAGTCGTTTAGATAGCTAGGTGTGGTCTTGAAAATGTCTAAGGTGGCCTTAATGATGCTGGCAGAGAACATAACACGACAGCTCTAGCCGTGTGCAGTGATGGTCAGTCACGCGCAGTGACTGTCCATCACGTGCAATGATTACCCACCACGTAAAGTGGTGGTTTGGGCTTGGGCTAGGCTAGGGGAGATTGCTGGTGGAGCCGTGGAGGCTCGGTGGTGGTCGGCACGGTGGCCTACGGTGGCTGGCTGTGCACTGTGAGAGAGGAGACGCCTTGGGAGAGTGAGAGAGAGTGTGGGGTCGTGGGTGGCAGATCAGGGCCATAGGTGATCCGGTTGACTTCGTGGTGGCCTGAGGATGCCGGAGAGGGTGGTCACACACCGTGGGTGGCAGCGTACGGCGGTGGAGGAGGGGAAAACCGTGCGGTGGAGAGGGGGACACCGGGAGGTGGAGGAAAGGCCTATTGGCCGTGGGTTCATGGGAGGAGGAAGGGGGAGACCTGAGGAGTCTCGTGGTGGTGGTCAGTGACCGAGATGACCGCGTACGGCGGCGCTAGGAGGCCGCACAGTGAACCCGTGCATGGGTTTGCTGTGCTCGTGTATGGTGGAGGGAGGTGGCTGCATGGGAGGGGCTGAGGCCGTTGGAGGGGGCTGGTCGATGGCAGGGGAGGCTGCTGTGGGAGTGGTGGCGCCGGAGAATAGCGCACGACGGCACTGGAAGCACCAAGCCCGTTCGGGCTTGCACCATCGAGGGAAGAGGAGGAGAGAGCGTGAGGGGGTGATACCGGTGCTGGAAGACTCGCCAGAGGGAGAGGAGGCCAGTGGTGTGGGTGGTGAGGATCGCCGGCGCACGGCGGCGCCGGGCTGGGCTGAGGAGCATTTGGACGAGAGAGGGAGAGGGAGGAGCTGCGTACGCCGCAAGTCAAGAGAGAGGAGAGAGAAATGGGAGGGAAAAGTGAGGGAGAAAGAGAGAGGGGCTGGGATTTATACTAAAACCCATTTCTCTGGGGGTCTATAAAATGGTCTACGATGACCCTTAAACACTGATTTGAAAACACATAAACGTTTATTTATTTAAAAGCATTGAGAGGAATAAAGGTAGAATATTATTTAAAATAATATTCCTTCATCATTTATAAAATGATGAAATCTTAATTAAAATATTTAAAAGAATAAAACTATTAATTTAATTAAAGATTCCATCATTATTTAGATCACATAATATTTTAAATAACTGGAATTATTTATATAAAATGATTCCCACAATTATAATATTTTTGGAGCTCTTCAAAGATGTTATAATTGAGTTATTTAAAATATTCTTTAGTTAAATA
Source organism: Pterocarya stenoptera (assembly GCA_003123785.1). NCBI lineage: Eukaryota > Viridiplantae > Streptophyta > Magnoliopsida > Fagales > Juglandaceae > Pterocarya > Pterocarya stenoptera. Next base: position 219,876 of record QEOT01000459.1, read on the forward strand.
ATAATATGAATCTTCCATTTAAAATACACAACTTTAAAACACAAGATAACTTGTAGAAACCACGTAGTATCTTTAAAAACACGCCATTGGGATCTGGCACGCGTAACGGGGCTCTTAGACACTAGAAGGGAGGAGCTGACAGGCTATCACATCTGACGTAATTGCTTACGTCAGAAGAAGAAAGGAAGGAACAGGATGTTACACTATCTACCTTCCAAAGTTCATATATATGATAACCAACGCATGCATGGCATGAATTTGACTTAAGAAAAACAACTACATGCTTATTTGCTAAAAACATGCTCATCCCTCTCTCAGCTCAAGCAAATCCACGCCCACATCTTCCGCTTTGATCTCCACATAAACGCTTCCTTAGCTTCCACTCTCATTTCTCTCTATGCCTCTCTCTACTCCCCTTTATACTCCCATCTCGTCTTCTTTTCTTTCTCTCACCCAAATCTCTCTCTTTTCAACCACGCCATTAAAGCTTTCTCCAAGATTCCATCGCTTTGTTCTAAATCACTAAATTTGTATGCCCAAATGACTCATTTTGGGATTAGACCAGAGAATTTTACATACTCGTTTTTGCTTAACTCGTTTTTCATGGAACCAAAATCCATGGACACGTTGTGAAAACAGGTTTTGGTGTGTGTGTTCCAGTCTCAAATGCTTTGATTGATATCTATGGTAAATGTGGTGCGTCGGAGAAGGCACGTCGATTGTTTGATGAATTGGGTGCAAAAGGAGATGTTATGTCCTATAATTCTCTTTTAGGGTCTCATGCCAGAGTTAGGGAGGATTGGTAAATGCCCAAGAGTTGTTTGATGGGATGCCATTGAGAAATGTGATATCCTTGAATGCATTGATTGTGGGTTATGTAAATAGTGGAGATCTAGATTTGGCCTGTGCTATTTTTGATAGGATGCCTCAGGGAAATTCCGTTTCTTGGACTGCAATGTTGGTGGGTTAACATGGAGATTGGAGAGTCGCTGGCACCGGGCTGGACTGTGGTCTGGGCTTGTGGGCTGTGGCTGGCGCTGTTCAACAGTGGGGCAAGTAACGGAAATGATCAATCTAGTTTGTGAGAGAAAGAGAGAGAATTGCAACAGTAGACATCATGTCACAACAGAGTTAACTTCAGAAGAGATAAAGGGTAAAGTTGCGTTCAGCTTGGAGAAAATTAAAAAGTTGTCTACGTGGGTTAAGTAGTAAAGCGGTAGTATTCCAACCACAATGGTATCATTACCCTAAATGAATTATGCATCCAAAATAAGTGTAAAACTAAGCCTACAAAGAAATCTACAAAAAGTAAACTACATTACAAATTTACATAGTTTGATATGATATATTAGATTATAGTTATTTTTTACAAATAAATATCATGTATCCATCTAGAAATATAAATTTTGTACTACTATTTATAGATATAACATTTCTCTTTAGATAAAACATACACAAATATGATCATTCTGATACCACTGATATTTTCAAAATGTAAAATGATTTATTGACTCAAAAGCGTCAAACACAAAGGTTGTGAGAAGGAGGCAGGTTAGGGCCATTACGCTAATCATGGTGAGGAAAAAGAAGGAATGAAGTGAAGCATGAATCAAAGTCAAAGCATGTGTTGCTATTTTCCTCTTCATAGAAGACTAAGTAAAAGGATTGATTGATATGGTTTTGTTTGGGTGCAAAAAAAAAATAAATAAATAAAAGTAATTTACATTTTGATGAGCTGAACACCGACGGTTGAACAAAGAATTCTCGAAAGAGAAATGATATTTGTTGTCGTGGAATATGCAAGCGCTTTGTAATTTCTTTGAAAAAAATGAGAAAATACGAGATCTACACGAAGAAAAACTAATTTTTTAGAGTAATGCTACATACAGTCGTGGAGTACGCATGAACAGCGCAATAGTTTTGAAAACGAGTAGGGTCTATTATTAAAAAAGTAGTTTTTTTCATGTAGGTGTCGTATTTACTTTTTTTTTTTTCAAAAAAATTGCGAGCACACTCCACGACTGTATCTAGCATTACTCATTTGCAAAATTCTTTCTTTATGGAAACAACATTATCCCTACTACATACATATATTTCTTTAATTTAAAAACATTGTTTTAAATTTATTGATAGAGATTTTGTCATCTCAACATTGAATTTAAAAATGGTAAAAGTTGGATACTTTGGACATGAAGAAATCCATGCAATAGAAAAATGTTCCAAAATTTCTCCAGCATTCAACTTATACTTTCATAGTGGTAAAAGGACCTACTCTTTTAGTAATAAAAGAGAAAGCGAAGTCCTAAATTCTAATATTCATAAATGTGTTCTTTTGATATTGACCAAAGAAGATATATGATCATCTTTTATTTAATTATTACAAGTGTTGTAACCGTTCCGAATAAAAATAAATTATTAATAAAAAGAGAAAATTATGAAAAAATATGTTTTTTACGATATTAAAATATACTGTAATTAAATTGAAGATGTTATAGGACAAATTTAAAAATAAATATATTTTTTGGAGGAGTCTACAAATTCAATCAAATGTTTAGCAGGCCCGATAAGCATTCGGAGCTGTGTTCAATCTTTACTCTGCTCGGGTTTTCTAGGGCCCATATCCAGCCCAAAACATTTTTTCTTTAAAAAGAAAAAAAGAAAACCCTCGACTTCGAAGTACCATAAACCCTAGACGTCAAAATTTACAAGTCGAAGAAGAAATCCGTAACACAGCCGAGAAGAAGAAATCAGAGAGAGAGAGAGAGAGTAATAGAGATGTCTTCGGATAGAGAAGGTAGCGATTCTGACGCACCTGAGGAATTCACAGCTGATCAGGTTTGCTCTAATGCGTTTCGAGGAATTAAATCAATCCAATCAAAACGGAACATTTGCAGAATGCTTGATTAATATGTTCGTGTTTTTTTTTATTTAATTTGATGTTATGCAGGGAAGACAATTACTTTCGGAGATAAGAAAAGTTGAGAAAGAAAATAAGGCCAGGTTCGTTCCTTTTTATTTTCTACAAATGACGCTTTCATTTGTTTTCTGTTCTGCTTAGTTGCTTAATAATAAGGATTTTAACTTTTTATGTAAGGGTTTTATCTGAAATGAGGCCTTAAGAGATTTTTGGTTTAGTTTAAAGAAAGCGCTTTTCAGATACCTGGTTAGGACTGTGACTATTGGTGAAAGTTTTACTTTGCTGAATCGTTTAAGGGAATACTTGATCACTCTGTTTTTCATTTGACAGCCAGTCTTTAAGGATGCATAAGTTTTGAAAGTACATATTTTTTAAAGATTTAACCAAATTAGTATCCAACAGTCCTTTGGATCAATAGTTGGGTCATAAACAATTGGTATCGGAGCAGGGACCACGTCATGAGTTCAAGTCACGGAGGGGGCGACCTATAGGCCAGAGTAAAATGCCTTGGTGCTGTGCATGGATGTAGTGTTAAGTTATTGAATACTAATAGATGAGTGAAGCCGCCAAAAGGAAAATGGCTACTACCAGGTCAGTGTTGATAGAGTGGGCTGTCATGGACGTCGGATTCGGAAGCGTAGTGGAATGTTATGATTCTGAGGGTTAAAGGTTTAACCAAACTAGTATCCAACAGTTATAGGGCTTTTGGATCAGTGATTGGGTCTTTAATAGGTTGCCCGATAAAGTTTTTTTTCCCCCTCCAAAAGACCTCTATAATGTTGCAAAATTTTGCATAAATAAAGAGCCCTGAATAGGGTGAAGAGTTGTCATTGAAATTGAATTTGTGAAAGAGAGAGATTATATCTAAAGACTTGGGGTTTATGTGGCCGTATCTAAGACTTGGAGTAAGAGTTGATTTCAGTGTGTTGGAAGCTATCCATGAGTATAAGCAAGCCTAAGATAGTGTCATGGGAATTTAAATGGACAGATTTGATATAGTGGTACACTTTTATGTGAACTTGTTCTAGACCGAATCATAAGGTACAGATTGTAGAGAGAGGAGGGATATGATAATATGTGAAGTTCCATGCCCCGTGATTCTTCAGAAGCCGAGTATGCGAATATCATTCTCTTGATGCATATCAAGATGGGGATTAACTTCCCAGTTACAACCCACAAAACAAACTTGTGTCAAGTTGAGATGCCTTTAGAGAAATTTTATACCCGATACCTTGAAAAGGGGATGAAGCGAGTAGCCAAATTGGCATCAACACATGCCAAAATTTAAATCTTATTGCCATGATGTGATTAATGAAAAGTAAATGACCCAGTTAAGGCCTGCAAGCAGGTACTAGCAAATATTGATCCCTTCCCCTCATACTAAAAATTGATCCCTTCCTCTCATACCCCGTGTGTATCTTTTGGTAAATTTGATGCATTTGTATTTTACATATATGCTTAGCACTTTGATGATGATCTTGAAATTAGTTAATAATCGATTGTAAATGCATGCAAATACAGTGATTGACAGAATTTTCTCAATATAGGGTTGTCCGTGAAGGAAAAGAAAGACGTAGACTATGGGCCCAAAAGTTAACACCACGACCCTCTCGAAAAGGTGAGAGTGTCCAAGATGCAGTGGGAGATGAAACACAGCAAGAGTCTAAGGGCAATGAGGGGATGCTTCCAGATGACATTGTCAAAGTGATTGCAGCTCGTGAGAAGTATGACTCTCTTTTCTCTTGGTGTGCTATTACGTTTGAATCCATGTTATTCTTCTAACGAAAGGGATATGCCATCTCTGCAGAATAGTTTTCTCATCGGACTCAGAGGAAGAGAAGACTGAGGTAAAACCTACCAAAAGGAAGAAAAAATCCAAAACGTCAGGGTCAGGAGCTCTTCCTTCTAAACTAATCAAACGAGGTTTCTTCTTAGGTCAACAATACTTATTATTTTCTTGACTTGTGATTTGAAGGTTGGAAGCTGTTATTTTGAAGGACATGGGTCCTCCTCAATGCTTGCAGAATTCCTTAGAGTTCTTGAAGAACAGAAAAATGCAGGTTCCAAGGTCATCGGCAGTCTTGAACAATTCCAGCCAAGCATTGCGTCTTCTTTCCAGTTCTGGCTTGATTTGTAAGAAATGAAGAGTTAGGATGTCAGTGTGTAATTCTCATGCTGTACGGGTGATATAGTTATATCTACCTTTTTCTCCGCACTGTGCATTATTCTGAGGAACAGTTCAAACCGCAATTTTGGTGCAAATTTCAATTTTGTGTTAGCAATCAATCGCATTGCTTAACATAGTGGGGATGGTATCTTGTGAGAGATTGTATATTTAGGCCTAATTTGAATATTGACATGGAATGGAGAATGATAAATCCACAAAAAGGCACTGCGTGTAGGCCTAAAGGATTCCAAGAATCCTATTTCACAAAATCTGATTGGCGGTGCTGAATCAGACATCTCTTTGTTTTCTAAAAGGTGGGGATATAAATAAATATTGAAATATGTCTTAATTGAGTAGATTACCTTGTTTTCTAAAAGGTTTTGGTCCTCATCTACTTTTATTATTTGTTTAATATTAGTTGGACAATTTAATTCATATCCACCAGCTTATGTTACTTTGCTGTATGCCCAATGGTTAAGCTAATAAATGAGAGTTTATTTGACAAACCCTTTACGTGGGATCCATTAGGAACACCTGATTGGTGAGCTAACACAGACGCCATACATATGAGCCCTTGCATTACGGAAAGGTGACTTGCACATTGCTAACTTCCTTCCTGATTCTCCGTCCAGCTTCAGAGGGCTATCGGAGCATCAAGATGGACTTTTTGAAAGTTACCTCTGGCTAACACTCGTTAACAAAGGAAATACTTATCTACAAGTTCGTTTATTAGCACATTAAACACACCACTAATGAAAGATTATTACATCACTAATGAAAAATTATTGGGTAATCCTGGAGTACGGATGACGTTGTTCCTCTCGCGACAAAACATATAATTAAAATTGTTTATCTATAGGATGAGAGTATCACCCGTTCATATTTTAGTACCTAACAATTATTTTTAGGGCTGTTTTGGATTCTGAGATAGATAAGATGAGATGGTTTTAAATGAAAGATTAAAGTTGACTAAAATATTGTTAGAATATTATTTTTTAATATTATTATTATTTTAAAATTTAAAAAAGTTTAATTGAGATTTGAGAAAGTTGAATTGTTTATTATATTTTGTATGTAAATTTAAGAAAGTTGTAATGATGAGATAAAACACTTTCTAAATCCAAACGGAACCTGTTTGCAATGTTTGGATGCGAATATGCTTCAAGATGTTGAAACTTATATACTGTATGGAAAAATTTCGAGAGGGAACCAAACCGTTGCTAATTAGCGACAGAACTATGTAATAAACTAATTGATACGTGTTTATCTTCGGTGTTGCCAAAAGTGCAGAAGTTTTCGCTCCTTCAGATTGGCAACGGTTGACAATTTTAAGGTATGACCTGGTTGAAAGAACACGTCTAGCTGGTTTGCATATCACATCCTTTTAAATATATTATATATATTTATTTTAATAATTTTTTATTTGTATTAAAAATTTTGGATAAATAAAATAAAGATACTACTCATTTAAAAACTGACAGTTACATTTCTTGATGGAAGGAAGCACCACTTAAAAAATAATGGATAAGGGTATTGGCCTATCTATATATAAAGGCATGTGATTCTCCATCAGTCACATTGATTAACATAAAGAAAGATAGGCTGAAAGCACCTATCTAATACTCTCCATATAGAAATTGTGAGGGTTCACAATTTAAAAACAATCAGTTCCTGCAAATACTTTATCAATGATGGCCAGAGGTTAGTATTCTAACGATTCTTTATTATTAGATTTTCTCCCAAATCTTTACAATCAGAGCCAACTCTTGTGCCGCGTTGTTTAGTATAGATTTCGATTGTTATGTGGATTGTTTGTTGAAACACGTGTGGACATGATCTCTGTTGATATCGATCTGTGGGTTGTTGTTATTTGTTAGAGTTTATCATTTTTGTTTTTTACCCAGATATGTTTTATTCATCATTGTTTATTTCGATTTGTGTTTGTATTTTCAAAGAGGTTTGAAATGTTTTTGACTTTGTAAATCAAAAATTCTTATGAATTTGTTGATGAAACGAGATCGAAACATGAAAATATTGAGAGTAGTCATTTTGTTACTCAAAGGAAGGGACAATGGAAGAAAGGCAAAAGTGTCGGTATTAATAAGTGGAAGAATGATGGAAAAGCACCATTTAATCGCTATAGAGACAATGATACATGCTTCTTCTGCAAGAAAAAAAGGCACAAAAAGAAACATTGCATAAAGTATAAATCATGGCTTGAGAAGAAAGGTAATCTCAATTCTCTTGTGTGCTATGAGTCCAATTTTGTAGACTCTCATCATAATACATGGTGGATTGATTCAGGTACCTCAATTCTTAGCCTAAGGAAACCGATGGGAAGTGAACAAGGCATCTACTCAAGAAATAGGATGTGTTTGCATGTTGAGGCTGTAGGAACTTTTAGACTTATTTTAAATAATAGTTATATTTTGGATCTTGAAAACACATTTTATGTACCTTCATTTTCCATAAACTTGGTCTCTAAATCTAGATTAGTACTTTTAGGATTTGAATTTAATTTTGTGAATTCAACTGTTTATATATTTAAAAACTCCACATTTATAGGGTCTGAGACCTTGATTAATGGTTTGTATAAATTAAATTTAGATTCTATTTTTTAAAATAGTCTATTAACTCTGCATGATGAAGTTGGCACTAAACATAATATTATTGATGAGTCATTCTTTATATTATTGCATAGGAGATTAGGACATATCTCCATAGAAATAATTAAAAGATTAGTTAATGATGGAGTCTTAAAGACTTTAGACTTCTCAGATTTTGGTACTTGTGTGGATTACATAAAGGGTAAGCAAACCAGCAAAACCAGTAAAGGTGCCAAGAAGAGTAAGGAAATTCTTTGAATCATACACACTGACATCTGTGGACCAGTTAGCACCCCTCGTTTAAATGGTCAGAGATATTTTATCTCATTTATTGATGACTATTCACAATTTATGTATCTTTACCTCTTTTTTTTATAAATCTGAAGCATTAGATGCTTTCAAAATATATAAAAAGAAAGTAAAGAGACAATTAGGAAAGAAAAAAAAAAGATCGTAAGATCTGACAATGGTGGAGAATATTATGGTAGATATACAGAATCAAGGCAATGATCGAGTTCATTTGCAAATTTTCTCAAGAAAAAAGATATTATTGCTCAGTATACAATGCCAGGTTCACCTCACTAAAATAATGTTGTTGAAAGGCGAAACCGTACCCTTATGGATATGGTAAGAAGTATGCTCAGTAATTGTAATCTTCCTTTATCTTTGTGGAGTAAGGCCTTAAAAACTGCAGTGTATATCTTAAATAGAGTTCCATCTAAAGTTGTTTCCAAAATACCATTTAAATTATGGAAATGATGGAAACCTAGTTTAAGGCATATGCGCATATGGGGTTGCCAAGTTGAAGTTAGGGTCTACCACAACTAAAGAAATTGGATCCGAGGACAGTCAGTGGTTATTTCATTGGCTATGCAGAAAATTATAAGGGCTACAGATTTTATTGTCCCTCACATACACCTAGAATTGTGGAAGTAAAAAATGTAAAATTTATTGAGGGTTTTGGAATAAGTGGGAGTAATGTTCCTTGAAATATAAAGTAGGAGGAAACATGGAATTCAGATATTACATCCGTGAATGAAAATGAAATGATTGTCATTTAAGGAAATCAATCTGATACTCTTGAAGCTCAATCAATTCAAGGAATATACTAACTTTGACTCTACAGTCCAACATTCATATAATATGGATGAAACTGTAGAATTAAGAAAATCCTCTAGAATAAGGAAGTATGATATTTCTGATGATTACTATGTGTACCTACTAGAGTCTAACTTTGATGTGGGACCTAAAGATGATCCCATCTCATTTTAGCATACCATGAGGGGAGAAAATTCAAAATTTTGGCAAGATCCTATGATAGAAGAAATGGAATCCATGGCTAAAAATCAAGTTTGAAAATTTGTCGAGTTACCTAAAGGAGTTAAGGTCATTGGCTATAAATGGGTTTATAAAACCAAGAGAGACTCAAATGGTAATATCGATAGATATAAAACCAGACTTGTAGCTAAAGGATTTACACAAAGAGAATGTATTGACTACCATGATACTTTATCTCCAGTTTCAAAAAATGATTCTTTTATAATGATCATGGCATTAGCAGCTCACCTTGATTTAGAGCTACATCAAATGGATGTAAAAACATCTTTTTTAAATGGGACACTTGAAGAAGAGGTATACATGAAGCAACATAAAAAGTTTCATTTAGATAAGGGTGATTATTTAGTTTGCTAATTAAAGAAATCAATTTATGAGCTAAAACAAGCATTCCGTCAATGGTATTTGAAATTTCACGATGTTATTACTTCATTTGGTTTTATAGAGAACATCGTGGATAACTGCTTATACCATAAATTTAATGGGAGTAAGTTTATTTTCTTAGTCCTATATGTTGATGATATTTTGCTTGTAACTAATGATTTAGATCTACTACATGACACCAAAAAATTTTATTCCAAAACTTTGAAATGAAGGATTTAGGAGAATCCTCTTATGTTTTGGGCATAGAGATTCATCGAGATAGGTCTAAAAGAATTTTAGGACTTTCTCATAAAGCCTACATTGAAAAGTTGTTGAAAAAATTTAGAATGAATGTGTACACCCAATGCAGCACTCATATTAAAGGGTGATAAATTCAATTTAAGTCAATGTTCAAAAAATACTTTGGAAAATAAAGAAGTAGAAAACATTCCATATACATCTGATGTTGGTAGTTTAATGCATGCACAGGTTTGTATAAGACCTGATATTGCATATGTTGTGGAAATGTTGGGAAGATACCAAAGTAATCCTAAAATAGAACATTGGAATGCTGCTAAAAAGGCTATGAGATATTTATAAGAAACCAAGAATCATATGCTTATTTATAAGTATGTTGAATGTCTGGAAGTGATTAAATATTCAAACTCAGATTTTGTGGGTTGTCAAGATTCCAGAAAGTCCACTTCAGGGTATGTCTTCGTGTTAGCAAGAGGTGTCATATCATGGAAGAGCACTAAACAGACGATCATTACATCATCTACTATGGAGGCAGAGTTTATAGTATGCTTTGAAACAACTTCACAGCGAAATGATTGAGGAGTTTTATTATAGGGCTTCAAGTTGTGGATTCAATATCTAAGCCTTTAAGAATTTACTGTGATAATTTGACAGCAGTTTTCTTTCCTAAGAATAACAAGAGTGGGAACAAAAGTAAACATATTGACATAAAGTATCTTGCTGTCAGAGATAGAGTCAAGGAACAAGAAGTGTCAATAAAGCATACAAGTACATCATTTATGATTGCAGATCCCATGATAAAAAGGCTCTCAATAAAAATGTTTTTGAAACATGTAGAGAGCATGGGGTTAATGAACTCATTTTATGTTCGATTTGTTCATTGTATACAATACTTGTTGTTGTCAAGAATAATATTTTTATTTGTGCGCATAAAGTATTTGTTTCTAATCTATGATGTATAGACCCAGAATGACTTATAGGAAGTTATTCATAAAAAGATATATCACATATGGAAATTTATTTAAGAAGACTAATACAATGTAATACATGGAAGGAAATGTTAATATAATAATATAATCGCCATAATTCATGTATTATATCTTTCTTCCAAAGGTTATGGTTTGAGTAGTTTTATTTGTGACATATTCGGTTTTGGTTACCCCAATGATTTTAAATAACTGTCACGTAAGTCAAGTGGGAGAATAAAAAAACATGTCTCCTTATGGGAGACTTAAATGTGGCTTACATGCCACATCCTTTCAAATATATTATATTTATTTATTTTAATAATTTTATATTTATATTAAAAATTCTGGGTAATTAAAATAAAGATACTACTCATTTAAAAACCAACAGTTACATTCTTTGATGGAAAGAAGCAACACTTAAAAAATAGTAGATAAGGGTATTGGCCTATCTATATATAAAGGCCTGTGATTCTCTATCAATCACGTTGATTAACATAAAAACAGATAGGCTGAAAATTCCTATCCAATACTCTCCATATAGAAATTGTGGGGGTTCACAATTCAGAAACAATCGGTTCCTGTAAATACTTGATCAACGATGGCTAGAGGTTAGCATTCTAACGATTCTTCATTATTAGATTTTCTCCCAAATCTTACACGGTAACAAAGTAATCAATTATCAATACAAGTAGAGTTCTCTGCCTTTACAAGATCCTGCCCAGTTCCCATTCCTGTTTTTGGATTACAGAACTCTCACAATTAGATAGTTATTGATCCAAAAAGGTGATAATTTCACCGTTCCTAACAGTGCTATATGCCTCTGCACTGGCTGTGGTGGTGGTGCTGCTGCTATTATGGAGAGGAGAAAGCATCTTCTTGGTCCAGCCATTTCTGCTCCTGGATTGAGGCTTCCTTGGCCTGTCCCGAGCTGCTAACCAGAGATTGGAAAGCGCCTCGGACCTTATACAACATCTTATGGTGACGGATACGTCGGAGGACAGCTTCTTTGTCTAAGGTTTTAGAGGCCTCAGCTGATGATTTCAGATAGAGCTGCATTGAGATGGGACCGACTGTCTCCGAGTCTCTCTCTTCGGAAGTCTCAGATAAAGATGGCTGGACTTTGGAAATCACGAAAGCCATTTTTTCAACAATAAATAAATCCAGTATGAAGATGGAGGAGAGGGGATATGGGGTCTATTTTATATATAGAGTGAGAGGCTTCATTTTGGTTGGTTGATCATTTGATCTTGTTTTCTTGCTTTTCATAGCGGTATTTTTGGGCTTTTCAGGGTACTCAAAGCCAATGGTTTTTGCTTCAAGTGGGGGAGGCTGCTGTTACAGCAGGCTGAATCTACAATAGTAACACGGTTTTGTGAAACTGTCTCTAGTGAATTATGTTATTTTAGCCCATAACATACACACTTTTTAAATGTCACAGACGAAACTTTTCCTAAAAAAGTATTAAAAAAAAGGGTAATAAAAAAAGGGTTTAAGCATATTCATTGGAATTGGAGTTTTTGACCAACTGTGATTATTATACTTGTCTTTATTTAAAAAAAAATTGAAGTCCATGTATGATCTCTGAGATGTGCAAATGAATGTTTACTAAGGAGCCTAAATTGAAAACCAAATAGCGGCAAGAAATTGTTTCTGCTACTACTGGTGATTTGAAGGAGGAAAGGAGAGAAAAATATTAAGGGTGGAAAAGATAACTTTTACACATATATTCTTAGAATACCTCACTATTATTTATTATTTTATTATTATTTTTTATCTACTTTTCACTACTATTAACTAGGTGTGGTAATATGTGACACAGCCCGTTAACTCAACATGAACACGGCACGATAATAGCAGATTTGGATTTAGTCTTAATGGGTTCGGGTAAAAACGAGTTGACCCGTTAAAACACGATTACTTAACGACACGATAACGGGTCAACCCGTTTTGACCTATTATCATCCGTTAAGAAAGTTAAAATTACAATTATACCCTTATACCTAAAAATAAAATTGTTGAAATTTTAATTTCGATATTTTTTTTATTTGAATTATAATTTTGAATATGTAGTTAGTTTTATATTTTTTTTTATAGATATTTTGATTTTAACATTTATATAAAATTATGCTAAACTTAATCAAGTCAAACGGGTTAATTTTGGGTCTATTCAGCCCATTTATATAAATAGGTTGAAATGTCTCGGGTTGGGTTGTGTTAACCTATTTCATAGTATTCACTAACAACTCAAAACGGGTTGTATCGTGTCAACCCGTTATATTAATGGGTCGTGTTAGGATTTGAGATTTTAACACAATAAACTTAACGAGTCATGTTTAGATTGACCTATATAGTATAATATACGTGCCTTAACACGACACGAACACAATCCGTTAATACGATTTGACACCCCTACTATTAACTACTATTCAATATTCTATCATTACTTTTTCATTACTTTGTTATAGAATACAATACCTCACTACCAAAACACAACCTTAAACCTCCATAATTGGAAAGCCTTCTTCCTCTGCAATATTCTTGAAAACTTTCTTATCTAAACTAGTACACGTTACAAGCAAGAAAATATCCTAATATATATGTTCTTTTTATTTCATATTTGAAGAGATAAATAAGTAGTTTTTCATTTTCTAGTAAATAACAACATGTGTGAAATATATTCCTAACTCATGGGCTGGCCAAATGAGCTGGTTATGAACCAGTGTGAAATATTTTCATTGATTTTATGCCAACACATGTTCCCTTTGGTCCCTTCGTAATTTTATTTGAAAAATGTTAAGTTGCCCGATAAAAGTAGAGTGGCCGATTGTGAGTCTTTGGTTAATTTAAATCCTTTTTAATAAAATAATAAATAGCACACGTGGCATGCCATGCCAGCGTCTCTATAATACAAGGGAAATATGATCGGCTACCGACGTAGCATTGTCCATCTTATTTTATAAGTGATAGGAGCAACGCGAAGAGGATAGGATAAGGTTGAAAATTGTCAAATCTAGTGAGAGGAAACGTGAAATCTGTGTACGAGAGATCAGTTCTTATGCTTGTACTATATAAGATAAATTAAAGCACAAGTGAGAAACACACAGCCAATAAACTAAACTAGCCACCTGAAACTCTCCAACTGACAAGAATTGGAGGTCCCACTCTATCCCCATTACGATTTCCTGACCAAAAATGTAATAATACTACTTATTGCAAATAATAAGCTTTAAGGAAACCCAATTTGGTAAAGAAAAATTCTTCAGAGTCACTATTAAGCATCCTCATATTCTGGGAAAAGCACCTCACATTTTATGAAAAAGACTTTAAGTAGTGTAAGGATGAACAGTAATTGATGCATATGACACTATGTACTATATTATTATTTTATTTTTGTCTCATTTTATAAATATGACATGATTTACGTCATCTTTGAATCATTTTGATGAGCCATACGACTCATCACAATGATACAAGAATGGAATTTTTATCATTTTGTAGGTGAGTTTTCAAACTTTTTTGAGTAAGTAACCCAGCGGTTGCAACCAATGTGCTGAGGCGGTATTCAACTTTGAATACACCCAAAAAGAGTGTACATGACATACAGCGACAAGTTGGATTTTACTTGGGAAATTGTTTCGTGTACTCCATAAGTGTAATTTGAAGGGCTTACTTCAAAGTTGGACTCTTGTCTTCAACAACTGTGGATGGATGGCTACATGTTTTGTCTGCATTTTTTGTTTGTGCCAACTGATTGTGATATGCACTGCGTGCGCTGCTGTGAGGCATTTTGCTGGATTTTGTGTGGTTGCTGCTGCTGGTATACACTGCATAATCGTTGTTGTTGTTCCATCATCTGCTGTGGTTTTTTGTATGGTTTTATTTTCTTCAGGCTGTGTTTTGGGGGGAGGGGCCGGGTTTCCCTTTTGGATTTGGTAAATGGTAAGGATTCATTTGATTGACATAAGATAATCACCCAAAACAAAACTTCAAGTTGCAGGAATTGGATTTGTCACCGAAATTGGCAAGATTGAAAAACAGTGGGCAGCCAGCGTCAGTTTTGGATGAAAACCGAGGGCCGTAATCAAAACTAGATAGGAACCGAAACTTGACAGTTAAACGAGGGTCGTGATTTTGACGTACGCATTCAGCTATATGGGTGCTTACCTCAACGTTCCGGTGTTAAAGAAATGAGTTGAGATGGTTTGTAAATAATAAAATAAAATATTATTTTTTAATATTATTATTATTTTAAAATTTGAAAAAATTGAATTGTTTATTATATTTTGTATGAAAATTTGAGAAAGTTATAATGATGAATTGAGATAAGTTGAAGTAAGTTTTGAATTCAAACGAGACAAATTACATCTCTAAATACATAGTTTTATCTTTTCATTTATTAAAAAAAATATTTTTTTCTTAAATTGATGTGTTAACAATTAGAATTTTTCTAAAGAAAAAAATAATAAAGAAAAGATAAGGAAAGAAATATAGAATGAAAAATGCTTGGGTTACCGAGAGGTCATTCCGAGACATTTTCCGGATTCACATTTTTTGCTTTTAATGGTTAGAAACGCCAAAGCATGCAAAGGATTAGTAATAGAAATTGTGTAATTTATCTCAAAGGACATTTTCACATAATATAACAAGAATACTAATTGGAGCTTTAAGTTAATAGAAATGATTAAGCAGTACTCTCCACGATTCCGATCCAGAGTATACTCCTATCCACTGATTCAAATAAATGACTATCGGAAATTACTTAGCGAGTAAGAAAGTTTTTTTTAATGAAGTGAATTTTTTTTAAAAATTTTTAAAGATATAAAAACATGTATAAAAAAAATAAAAAAATAAAGAGCCAAATAGCTTTCTCGGAAGAATTTCTCAAGCCACACCCTTGGTGAGTGCAGCACAATCCATATAGAATTATCATCTTAAGGACAAATGAAAGTCAGATATTAATCTCATAACTCATCTTATTTCATCTAATCATTATAATTTTTTTAAACTCCTACATAAAATACAATAAACAATTCGACTTTTTCAAGTGGAAGTCAGATATTAGTCTGAACAGAACTAGCCTCAAATTGCCTTGTCGGGAAACATATATGTTTGTATGCAGCAAAGAAAGTGCATTGATTCTGTACAACCACGATATCATATATATATAAATAAATAAAAAGATCGTAGGGTTTGGCTACAATGATACATACATCTAATGCATTTCATCTACTCTATTACAAAATGAATATTTTCGAACCATGTTCAAGGATGGGACGAATAAGCAGCATGGTACAAAAATACAACACATCATCAAAGGATCGATTTACAATATAATGACGGAGAAATATTCCAACATTCAATCATGCATACTTGTGTAGCAATGAGCCGGCACGTCTAAAGTATGCATTATTGCCGCAAGAAAATCAAACTCACGTTACTGATATGTTCATGCCAATCTCAAGCAGCAGCAATAGCCCCTGCAAGAAAACAATCTTCTCTTGTCCATTTTTACTCACAGTTATGCATGCACAGGCGAAAAAATAAAACTGTCTCTGATGAAGATGACCCATTTACAAGCCTTCTCCGTTCTAGGCATCAATGAGAGAAGGAGCTCGCCTCTGTACTATAAATTGAATGCTCACTCAAGCTGAAGTTGGCTCTCTCTTCATCCCATTTCAGAATCTCCCTTGCATATTTAAGAGCTGCATCAACACTATCACGCTCCAATCCCTTCACCAGAGAAACATACAACTTCCGTCCGGTAAGGGAAGAATAAAGTCTCTTGAACTTCACTGCAATATAGTGGAATGCCAGCAGACCCAGCGAAGGGCTATTATTGATGCTGTTGCTGTTACTGTTGGAGCGATGACGACTTATCAGCGGATGAAAATCATCAAACCATTCACACTCAGTCAATGGTACCCGTTCTATCTTTTCCTCAAATAGATCAAATTTATTTAGTATCAAAAGGAAGTCCATCTGACCAAAGGTTGGATGATTCACAATACTTTCAAATAATTTTCTGCTCTGCATCATATTGTTAGTGATAGAACCACTCCCATCAAAAGAAAACTGGTCATAGTCACTAAGGGAAACACAGAAAATGGCCATGCCAACATCTTCAAACATCTCTAGCCACTTGCAGTTTTCTCCCAAGCCTCTGGCTGGTACTCTAATAAGCTGGTACCTGAGAAACAACCACAAGAATGTTAAGGATCAAAAACAAAAGAAAATAATGCTGATCGACAGGCCTACCTTAGTAAAGAATCATGCTGATCGACAGCATCAATGTTATCATCAGGTGCCGATGGGGAAAATGAGAAGTCAACGCAAGCAAGCCCATTTGATGAAGTAACACCCTCAGCAGATAGGATATCCAAATTTGAGGGTTCATAGTCTGTTCTCAATATGGCAGTGGCCTACATAGAAAAAAGCAACATTGGAAAAATTGTCAATAGCTTTTTGTAGGTGCCATGGGAAAAAAAAAAAATTAAAAGCAAAATATCTGTTTAAGGAATGATGAATCAGTACAACAATGATCCTCATTGAGATTGCTGGACAACTTCACGGAAGACCTTTATACAAAGGTGGTAACCATTATCAATTTAAACCTTAGTCAGTAATAGCTCAACCAGCCCCATGACAAAGCCCAAAGAAGCCAATGGTCCATGTTGGAAAATGAGTTGAGATTAAGCAACACCTTGCTAAGCTCAGTTAGGCTCAGAAACAGATGTGTAATCTAGAAACCATCTTGCAACCCTTCAATTACCTGGATTTTGAGCCAATGCTAATTGCTAGTGTTTATCGTCAACCACCTCACCACTAAACGGTATCCCTTTTTCCTAGTAGCAAAAGTGAATCCAAAAACCTTCGCATTGTATGGGAATTTACGACTAAGCATAACCGTTAAACAAAAGTTTTCACAATTATACAAATTTAACCCAGCAGAGGAACATGCAACATGATCTTACCCGCTCTAAGAAATAACTAGCAACAGTTGGTAGCATTTCCAATTCAGTTCTCCGAGTGTATGTGGCCCGAATGGCTGAATCATTCCATAACTCCTCGACCAATGGTGCGTATTCCCGAGTAGCAGCTGGAAAGATAACTTCCAAATTTCCTGACACCATAGTTTTGAGAAGCCAATCGGAGAAAGCTTTCAGCCTTGGGCCAACAGAATAAATAGTTTTGTCATCATTGTTAACCATGTTCCCTGTTGTCAAACAGATACCAGTTTCAGAAACTTGCATTACATAAGGTATCCATACCTATAATCTGCTGAAGCTAATTTGGCAATGTATCAATGTCTGTAAGGTCCTGATGAAGCTAATTTTGTAGAAAGTTTCAGATCAGTGACCATCATCCAGTTAGTACACTTGATAAAGCAACATGCCTATCAGACATTTACACTAAATGCCAAGCAGCACACCTAATCCTGCAATGTTAGTTAAGTTCTCATATAAATTAGCATCAATATCTTCTAAACAAACCCATGCATAGATGTTAGTACTAGGCAATCCCAAGAAACAAAAATGAAAGGTGCAATATACACCATGAGTTGTTAGTTAAGTCAAACTTGATGTTTCTTTCCATAAACCCACTTTCCACACCAAGTACCAACAATTAGAACTTAAAGCAATGAGACTTCTACTATCTGAGAAGAATAAAAGGAATCAGAATATGAAGCATGATATAAAAAATTTAGTTCCAAGTACAGACACTACAATAATCATAATTCTAAAAAAATGCTACCGTTCAATGTCAAGTTTTTTAACTTTGTACAACATTCAAAATACCATAAAAAGAAAGAGTGATTAACATTACATATAATGTAGCATCCTCTAAAATTTAGAGATATGTTGATAGATCTACATGTGACAGATTAATTAGCACCTTGATCCTGTCATGGTACAACCTAGTGGTTAAAGGGCAGACTTGGGATGAACGGAGACTTGAACATCCTGGATTCGATTATGCACTAGGATTCTCCTTGGATTACCTGATACATGATGCTAGCAGGTAGGATTGTGTATTTGTGATTTATACCCCAGGGTTAGGTTCAAAAGACCCTGCCTTGCTGAGGTTCTACATTATAAAAAAATAGGATTTTGAAGACTTAGGAGATGCTTGGGGTATGAGATGAGATGAGAATTTTGTAGACAGTAGTGAAATGATTTATGAATAGTGGTGAAATGGTTTGAGTGAAATGTTTTATTGGTTTTTGGGAAAGAAGAGAGAAAAAGTTGAATAAAAATATTACAAAGTTAAAATATTGCTATAATATTATTTTTATTTTGAAATTTGAAAAAGTAGTACTATTTTTTGTGTTTTGTTTGGAAATTTAGAAAAGTTGTAATGATTAGGTAATGATTATATCAAAAAGTTGAAGATTTAAAATTAAAAAATATTTGTTTTTTAGTGATGATTGGAGAGAAAATTATGAGAAATTATGAGATGAGATGAGACGATACTACTTTCCCAAACATGCCCTTAGTCCCATCTAAAGCTAAATATATAAGAACGGGGAAAATGAGGGAAAATACTATGAATAGAGTAACTTAACCTTGTTACGAGTCCTTATACCCACAAACAAGAAAACCATGTAATATTCACGACATATGCACGTACAAGCTAAAAATAAGAAGGGACAATGGCAGACTTTATTTGAACTCATACCTGAGGAGCCAATTTTACCAGAGGAAAGCTTTTCGTTCAACTCAATGAGCCCTTCTTCTTCAAAACGCTCACGCCCCTCAAGGAGTATACCAAGATATCTATATACATTGCTCTGAATCTTCAATTTCATACTTTCCAGCTCTTCCTCAGAAAAAGGAACTTCTTTATAAAGGATCTTGGCCTGAACATGCATAAAAACCAAAAATAAGCTATTTGAGAAATAATGTATGAATTGGAACATGACTTTTGCAAGCATCTTTTATTAATGTTAGCAATACACCAAATTGACCTTCGACCGACAACCTCACTCTGCAACCTTTCTAACAGGCAAGGAGGTGCCTTTTGAGCTACAGCACAGTAGCTCTTCATGACAAAAGTAGTCCCTCTATAGAATAAATAAAAGTGGAATAGAATCTAAAATCCCAAGTACTTGGGGCCAATTACATAAATCCTTCTCCACCATTTGACTTTACCCAGGGTAGGTCCTCTGTCATTAGGTTTAAAATTCATAAAGTGCAAAGTTACGGTTTGTGTAGCTAAATCCAGACAAAAGACTCGTACATCAAAGCAAAAAAGCACCAAGCTCCCAAATTAGAGTCTTATAACATGTCCAAGCATGTTAATAAGAAAATTTGCGGTAATACTTAAAGGTATAGCATTACATAATAACTTCAAACAATGTCACATGAGTTCTTCTAGAAGCAGCAGGATAAAGAGGAATTTAAACGCTCCACTAGAGAGAGACTTATGAACCACAAATAAGCTTCCCAAAAGTTATCATGATTACAATCTGCAACTACATCTGATTACAACATACCATCGAGAAAATAGAATGATGATATCACTCCCAAATGTTAGACCCATTGCAAAACTCTCTTTCACATCAGTTCTATTTGGTAAATTTGATTTATTGATATGCTAAGATCTCTTTCTATAGTAAAAAATGGAAGTCCTCTAATAGAAGGGGATACAAAATGCCCGGAGCTATATGGCATTTATATGGTCAGATTTGATAACTGTCTTGTAAATAAGGCAGTGGCCAGCATAGGATTAGGCACATAATTACACTAGGTTATTACCTGCTTAAATATAGTACTTGCACCAGATCCATTATATCCAACTAAGAGAAGCTTCTGAAGTATTCTCTGCTCAAAGTAGTCGGGGACAGTTTTATTAACCAGACTGCTTACTTGCTCTCCACAAGAATTCGAGAATTTAGAAGGAATGGGCAGGGACAAGAGAGTACAAACAAGCTTTGTTCCAGCCTGAAAAGTAACATGAAAATTTTACGAATATGGCAATGTAAACTGGATAAAGAGAGGCAGAAAAAAATATTCACGGAGAAACAGTACCTTGCCCCAAATATACCCTCTTGTATTCTTCTGTCCCTCTTCTTGGTATGACCCATCATCATTCAACCAAAAGTGCGGGTTCCCAGCACACTGAACTCCTGCCAACTGCAATATTCAACAAACAGATCTTAACTATCCCCGCATGCCAACCAGTTCTGAAAATATTTTTAAATGTATAGAAACTCAACCTGTAACATGCGAAGCTCTACTTTAGTAATCTCCCGACCATTTATAAAAACTTGTGTGTTTCCGTTGCTAGCATCTTGCCTGATGGGACCTCCAACATTCAAGTGGGGACTAATAATCTTTGAAGGCTTCTGTCCTTCCTGTTAAATTCAACAGAAAGATCAAATTCCATAATTATGCAACAAACTTAAATAACAGAAAAATTTGCAAAGTATATCAATTCACCTTTCCCCACAGACCAGATACTTTATCATACCAATAGTTCCCTGGTTTGAGCTTCTTTGGTGGGTTCGGGCAGGTCTGCAATAATACCAGCTCCTCATGTGAAAGAGGTTGTCCATTCACACAAACATACTGCGGTGGTAGTTGATTTGCTTCACACTTCTTCTCACTCCTCATAATCTGTCGAACCTCCAAGTCATTAAGCAGCCGCTTAAGCATCCGAGAGCACTTCCCCAAATTTTCTCGTTTTGACTCGTCAATCGGGAACCCAATGCAGGTAACGCATTTCCTACCTTCCGGCATTGATCCCATAGCTCGAAGCACACAATTATTACAATATTTTGCATCACAAACAATGCAAACCTCCTTTTCGGTGAACCTGTTTCCCTTAAAGCACCGATAGCATGATCCTTTCTTCCCTTTCGTTTGTGGCACTCGCTTCGCAGGTATAGTCTCAGGCTCATCCTGAGTACATTCCTCATCAAAAGCACCATCGGTCTCAACATCACGAAAAGTGACAACTGGGGTTCGCTTAAGATCATAATTCGATTCATTATTGCAGTCCACAGCCTTGAGAGAAGAAATTCGAGATGATGGGTAATCAAAACTCAAAACTGATTCATTTGACACCCAATCTGCTTGATTCAAATCATTATTTATGTCTAAACTCTCCTTCCGACCATTAGAAACCCTCAATGAGCTTCCTTGTGACTTATCCAAAATATCAGAAAACTCTATCGTGCTTGAGCTCCCAGCTCCGCGTAATAACTCGTGGGAAAGCTCATGGCTGATGGACGAAAACCCCAATGCCCTCGAGCTGTTAGCTACATCAGACAAATCACCGGACCCATAATGCCCATTCGAATATTCTAACACGCCAGAGCTAGTAAACTCACCCGACACAACACAACCTTCATTGCCCGTATCTCTCTCCTCAAAGGCAATCACAGAAGTAGGAGACACAGTTGCTTCAGAAGCTAACTCTAGATCTTTGCACTGACGAACACTTTCATTATCTCGGTCGAACGCAATCACGGAAGTCGGGGAAACCACAGTAGCAGAGTCAGAACCTAACGGTATTAGCTCTCTGGAGAACTTTTTGCTCCGAGGATCGGGAGCTATGAGTGGCTGTACAACGGGCAGGGACAGTTTATCCGACAAGGAGACCTGGGCGACCACGGCCGCCACGGGAATTCGCTCAACGTTGATTGGAACGGCACGAGGGAGATCGTAGGTTACGGGCGGGCCACTGTATTCCACGGCAAACGAGTACTCGGCACCATTGTCGGCGTCCAATGTTTCAACCGGAGGCACCGCCGCTAACATAGTCTAAAACAAACTTAATCCGAATTTCAACACAAACTCCAATTCCAATCCTCACCGATTAATAAAACACGGAGCTCTAAGCCTATCTATCTTGAGCTCCAAATTGAAAAGCAGAGAAAGAGTTCCTCAAACCCCTTGTTACATTCAAAGTAGCCCTAATTTTCGGGCTAATCGTGTATATAATAGAAAAAGGAGAAAGAACGTTAACTGTAAGAGCTGAAAAAGTGTGTGGAATTGAGCTTTGCTTGGAAGCAAGGAGAAATGAAAATAGTAAAGGAAAGGGTTGGAATATGATTTTGCATACCTGGTTGGAGGAGTGAAAGAAGAGAAAAGGAATCGGGAGAAGTAGGAGGCGGAGCAAAATATTGGGGAAATCCGAAGCCAGAGAGTTCTGTTTGTAAAATTTGTTTGGTTTGGTGGGTGACGGAAAATGTGTGTATTGGGAAAGCGTGAGTGAGGAAAAAGACAGCATCGGAGAACAGCGACTGTGTTTGGAGTGGGATATATAAAAAAATAAAAAATAAGTAAAAGTGACTGTTTATAATTTTCTTTTTCTTTTTCTTTTTTTCGTTTTTTGGTTAATTGTATTTGGTTTTGTTGGACTAAAGGTAGATAAGGTGGGGTTGGGACCCATTCAACGACGGAAAAACATGCTCATCATTGTGGCGTGAATGGATGCCAAAGTCTGAATTCAAATTTTGCTCCTGTAAAGTTAAAAAGAGCCTTCTCTACTGAGATTCAGCTATAATTAGCCTCCAACTCAAAGTTTTACTTATCTTTTATCAATAATTATCAATAATTACCAATAATACTAGATATATTTTAGAGATGTAAGTTTTGCGTATTCTTTTTAAATAAATATAAAATTGACTATTAAAAATAAGTTTTTGTATTTAAATTTTAGATTTACTTTTTTTTTAAAGAAAATGCGTATAAATTACACACCCTAAGATTGTAAATATTATTTCTTATCTTTTTATTATTAAAATAAACAAAACATACTATTTATTAATCTTTACTTCATTTTTCATATTTTGGTTTTTAAAGAATTGAATGTGAGAGTTCAATACAAAGATCTTATAAAAGAAAATTTATAAATTAGAATATATCATATCTACTTTATAATAATAAAAAATTACAATCTAAATATAGTGTCAAGTCACATATGATATAGCATATTAATTTGTATTTTAATTTGTAAGCTGTTTTATAATATTTCTTTAATGAATAAGTATATAGACTTCAAAATCATAAAGTGTATATGGGTTAATTATACTTTGTCCTTTCGAACTTTCACTCAATTCATAATGAGCCTCTGAAACTACTAATTGCATCAAAGTAGACTTTCAAACTTTCAAAACTTCACAATCTCTAATTCTGTCTAACAGCAACGTTAAATTTAGCAAAAATTCATTGTAAATATATAATTTTTATCTAATTTATTATTATTGATCATATAAAATATAAAATAATATATGCTATCAATTAATAATCATTAATCATTAAATAACTTTTTTATTAAGTTATATATAAATATCAAATAATTTTATTCATACTTGCTAGCAACTTAGGTATAAAATAATTTTATATATGGTTAATAATTTATGATTTATTATTAATTGATAGCATATATTATTTTATGTTTTATATGGTCAATAATAATAAATTTAATGAAAATTATATCTTTATAATGAATATTATGTACATGAGCAACACGTATAGTAAATTTTTATTAGATTTAATGTTGCTGGTAGACAAAATGAAGGAATTGAGAAGTTTTCAAGATTTAAAAGTTCATTTTGATATAATTAATAATTTTAAAATTATATTATAAATTGTATGAAAGTTATAAATTGAATAAAAGTTTGACGAAAAAAAATGTAATTAACCCAACGTATATATTGGGGAAAGAATATTAGGGATGATTATGGGCTTGGTGGGGACTGGATAGTTATGTGGGGGGTCCAATTCAATGAGAATTTTGTCACTTTGTGGGCTAAGGACCACGTGGCTGTATATTAGAATACGGTCCTGGTCTGGCTGCTGGGTACACTTTTTACTTTTAAGTTTTTTCACACGAAACTCGTGACTGTGGCTAGTGTTGTGGGTTGGTCAGGAATTATTAGGGTTCCACTGTCACGTATCAGCATCGGGAAGATTTTACACTGGACTATATATATTATACAAATAATCTCCACAATTTTTTCCTATTTATTACACTCTACTTTTTTTTAATTTTTTTTATCAAATATTTTTTTATATGAATAGTAAATAAAAAAATTTAAAATAATTTAAAAAATAAATTCAAAAAAATATTAAAAAATGTGAAGTGTAGAATATGGGTGAATAGTAAAAGGTTATATAGCAAAACCCTATATTATATATTTCTCTCTTCTTCTTTTTTTTTTTTTCCTTTAATTTCTTAAAAATTAAAAATATAAAATTATAAAGACTAGTTTGAATATCTCTAATATTTTTAGATATATATTTTTTAATTATCACTCAAATGTAAAATAATTTTTAATTTTAAATATTTTTTTTATCTAATCATTATAAATTTTACAAAGTACTAACAAAATACAAAAAATAATATAAAATTTTCAAATTTTAAAACAAAATTAATATTAAAAAATTATATTCATACAATTTTTTAACTTTAAAATATTTTTATTCAACTTTTTTATCACTCATTTATTAAAATTCAATAAAATATCTTAATTCAAACAATTTAATTATTATTTACAAACTATTTAATTATTACTCACATGTATTCTAAAATATTGCAAGTATTCAGTCTAGTACAAAAACTATTATATCTGAGATTTTTAACTCATCTCATTAATATATTATAATATTATTATTATTTTAAAATTTAAAAAAATTAAATTATTTATTATATTTTATATAAAAATTAAAAAAATTATAATTATTAATTAAATGAAATGAAATAAAATATTTTTTTTATACGAACCTACCCGGCTTAGTCTCTAAGTCATTCTGCATTCATTTTATTTAATGTTGTAAAACTGTCGTATCTGTCTCTTTTCAATTAAATCATAAAATTGCATAGGATTCTAATCACCCTTTTATAGAAAAGACGAAATAATTATAATTATTCCGGTACCAATTTCATGGTAGGCATTAAATCATGATCAGTTGTTTGCTTGCTAGCTAGCTAGCATTCGTCTTTTGTTTTTTGGTTACATTATTTCCATTTATTATTCCTCGTACATCAATTCGTCTTTTATCTTTTATCTTTTACAAATAATATGTTTCTCTTAGAGAAGTGTGCATGCTATGAGTACCATTATATTTTGGAAAATGCAGATAGGATTACTATTTTTTTATTATTTATTTATTATTTTTTATTAATTTTTTTATTTTACTTAATAGTTAAGGAAGTGATTATTAAGAAAATTATATATATTTTTAAATTTTTCTTAATTATTAAGGATGTTAAAAAAATATTTAAAAGAAAATGATAAAAAAATAAAAAATTTCAAATATAATATAAGTAGTAAATGAGTAGTAAAATGGTGGTAAGAATATCATTACTCTTATGTTTTTGTGATTTTTGGTAATTATTAAAGGAAACAAATATTAAAAATAAATAAATATTTGTTATGGTACGTACGTAGTTATATATCTACTTATATATAAAGTGCGAATAGCTTAGGAACAGTATTTCGTCTAATATTTTTTTTCCATTTTGCTCCTGCTCTTGTTTCTCAATTCCCATTTTGTCCCTGACTTTTTTCCATTTTACCCCTGCTTGTATTGCAAAATTTTCGTTTTGCCACATCCCCCTCTTCCGTCCGCTTCGTCTCCTGCAGAGCACCGCCGCACGCCGGCGTAACCAACACCACCCCGCCGATTCTCTTCCCCTCCGACCGGCGTCCCTCTCCTTTCAATCTCAGATCCTATCGTACCGCCGTTAACCTCCACGAAGCAATCGAAGCCACGGCTAGTATGTTTGTTCTTCGCCTCCAGTGCGCCGCCACACGCCGGCGTGGCTAACATCACCTGGCTCATTCGCTTCCCCTCCGTCTGGCGTCCCTCCCGTTCCATTCTCAGCCCCTCTCGTGCCGCCGTTGACCGCCGTGAGCGAATCAAAGCTGCAGTAAACAGTATTTTCGTCCAATAAAATTTTTTCTATTTTGCCCCTGATTTTAGGTTCCACTTAGGTATAGAAACACAATTAATTCATCTTATCTTATCTTATTATTATAAGAAAATATTTTTAATGATATTGTGAATTTTTTTTAATGTTTAAGAATATAAAAAATTGAATAAAAAAATCAAAAAATTTTTTTTTTGTCTTTATCGAAACTATCTCAAAGGGTGTAGCACTGCTCTTAGATTTTAGATATGAAAAATGAGTAATGTTATAAATTGGTTTGAGCTTTACAATTGGACTATAGTATTTTTTTTCTTCCAAATTGATACCAACTCTTTATAAAATTTTAATAAAAAACCAAAATCTTGAAAATTAAACTTTAATATTGTGCAATATTTTATTTCCCATAATTTTGAATTATGTAAATATTGAATTGAATTGTTTTTCCTTTTATTAATGATTTTTGTTTAATGATTTATTTGGAAATAAACTTAATTTTTTTCCCATTTTCTGATAAATTGAAAAATTTATTAATTAACTTAAAATTAATTACACTATTTGAGGTAGATATACCGTTTTTAATGTACTATAGTTTGTTTAATTTTTTTAAGTCAAGGATGATAATTTATAAAATATATGATTAAATTATTTATTACTTACCACTATAGTTTTGAATTTTAAAATTAACATATTATACATTTATTTTGGAAATAACAAATATACAACATACGCATCCAACTACTTAATAATTTAAAAATATAATATGTCATTATTACTATCTTATTTAGCCAAGTGTAAAAATGTTAAATAAATTAATGTTCTTCATTGATATTAAAAAATGGTTAGGAAAACTTTTGAAATAAAATAAGATAATCCGGTTTACGTTATTAAACTAAGAGCTAAACTGCCTTTAGAGTAACGCAATAATTTAACATTATTTATAGTGCTGAATAATATGGTTTAGAATATATTAATATATATTAGAAAATTTTTAATTTTTTTCTTCTCTAAAAATTTATATAATGTTTGATTTTTTATTTTACATATTTTTGAATAAAGATTGAGTTTACTCAAAATAAAATCTTAAAAAAATAAATTTTATTTCTTTTCACCATTTTTTTCCTTTAATTTGTACTTTAATAACTAATCCAAATTTAACTTTGAAAATTTATAATGTATTACAACTTGTTCAAATTCTTTTTTGTAGTTATAACTGATAAAATATAATTATATGATTAAATTATTTATCATTTAGTAATTTATTTTCTAAGTTTAAAATTAACACATTATTATAATTTCTATGTTATAGTTGTCAATATTTTACATATAATATATGTGATATTTATTATGATCAAGAATAAAATCTTGAAATAGAAATGAAATTCTGTCCATTAATATTTAAAATTGAAAATTTGTATGAATTTAAATTATCATTTTGTTGTTCATTGTAAATTGACAGGTAGCCTATTTCTCATATTTTTGTACATAACATACGTGATATTTTGCACAATAGTTATCAATATTTTTTTCTTGATGTGTAAACACATATATTTAAACATCAATATATATGTTTAAATTGAATGGTGAAAATGAAAAATCACATGTTATTGTATAGTATATGAGATGATGAACTGAATTTTTTCTCTATAATTCATTATTTATAGTTTTTAAAGTAATTTATTTATTTAAAAAATAAAAAATTATGTAAAATTAAACTGGACACACGTGCGAAGCACGTTGTCTTTCCTAATATATATATATATCATTCTAGACATAAATATATAGTACTATAAAAAAACTTATAGAACTATTGTATCACAAGTTGAGAATTTAATCATATTAACATATTTGTGGTGATGTGCTTTCGCCATAAAAATTAGTTTTTAGTAAAGAGTTTTTACTCCCTAGGGCTGTACAGAAACCGACGCCACCAGCCGCCATCAACGCGAACCGACCTGCCGCGTCAGGAACCGGCGGAGAACCGGTCGGCATGTGGTGGAAATATGAAGAAACCGACGTTCAGCGGTTCGGTCCCGGTTTGAGGCTGGACTGGACCGCTGAACCGACCGATATAATAAAACTTTTTTTTTTAAAATATGCCTTTACTTAAACGACGCTGTTCCACTTAAACTTAAGTGGAACGGCGTCGTTTTAGCTAATAAGTATTATAACAGATATAGAAACGACGCCGTTTGGCATTAAACCAAACGGCGTCGTTTTAATAAGGATGTAAGA
This sequence comes from Pterocarya stenoptera, assembly GCA_003123785.1. NCBI lineage: Eukaryota > Viridiplantae > Streptophyta > Magnoliopsida > Fagales > Juglandaceae > Pterocarya > Pterocarya stenoptera. The sequence continues at coordinate 248,604 of QEOT01000459.1, forward strand.
AAAAAAAAAAGTCTGAAACGACGCTGTTCAACTTAAAGTTGAATGGCGTCATTTCGATATTAGTCTTCTTCTTCACATCCCCTCTTCTTCTCGAATCGAATTTCTGCAACTCTCTCTCTCTCCTCTGTAACTCTCTCTCTCTCTCTCTCTCTCTCTCTCTCAGTCTCTCTCAGTAGATAACGCTGACCAAAGAACCGAAGCCGACCGAGAACCGCCAGAGAACCGCCTCGATCGGTTTTCTCCTCCCCATCGACCGGTTACGGTAGGTGGCTCCCCATTTTTTCAGACGTCGGTCGGCGTCGGTTTTGCCCAAAAATCGCGCTGACGACGTCGGTTTTCACCCCTATACTCGCCAAAAATAAAAATGATGAAAATTTAAAAAAGAGTAATGTTACGTATAGTTTTTATTTAGGAATTGCAATGCAAGTTTAGGTAATTTTACCTTTAAAATTTTTTAAAATTACAAGAATATCTCTCTTAAAATGATATTTTTTCTCATTTAATAAAAGGTCTGCACATACAGTCTCCCACTTGGAAACTACAAATAGAATTTATTTTTAAAAAAATAGACTTTTCCCATCAAAACTTGAATTGCCGTGGAAAAAAGTTGTACAAATCACATTTTCTTGTAGTGATAATTCAATTATTAATATACATATATATATATATTTATCAGTGGAGTCAATCTCTTATCTCAGTGCATGAAGTCCAACCATGGGGCAGAAAATGCAGAATGCTGAAAATCTGACCCGTCAAAAGACAAAAAGATACGATCGATATTCATCAACGAAACGTAAAATGTTTATATACTTTCAACCTACCCATAGATTTCAAAGCACTAGAAAACTTAATTGGATGCAGATCATCGATCATCAGAGGTGCATGCATGGAGAAATCCTTATTTTTCTTCAAAAAATGCAAGATAAAATAAAAATAAATTTATAAATTGACATAATATGATATAGTATATTAGATTAAAAAATTAATTATTTATAAAATAGATATAAAATATCACATCATATTACATTAATTTATAAATTTATTTTTATAAAATGCATTACTTCTCTCCCCATTCAACCCAAAACGCATGGCTTACCAAAACCCATGCTGATCGAGACTTTTATTTCCTTGATTTCACCGGCAAGCTGGAAACTTTCGGTGGTACAAACTTCAAAACTTTGATTCCTTCCACACCACGCTAGTATCAGAAAGTCGTCGTTTTAGGTTTTTATCAGCACTTTTTGGTATAAAGAGGATAAGGTGAACTGCTAGAATTTGTCTCATCAGCAAATTTTCAAAGGCATGCAGCTTCTTCTTGAAGATATATCTCATCAGTAACAAATTTGTCTTGTTTTTCCAGCTCGTTACTAACAATATTATATCATTAATGGATCAGTACTCATGACTACTTCGAACATAAAAACTTATAATCTTGGCTGAAATTAAATACCATTAAGGATTTTGACCCTGCACTACAATAAAAATAGTCTTTTTCGACCAATTTAGTACGATTAAAAGACTATTCACAACTAATTTTAGTTGCAAATAGTCTTTTAGTCGCGATAAATTGGTCGAAAAATGTCATTTTTGTTGTAGTGCTGGCTAGCTACTTTTGATCGATATATGTTTCAAGTCTCGTTTGGATCGAGAAGTGATATCAACTTATCTCATCATCTTTATAATTTTTTTAATTTTTCACACAAAATATAAGAAAAAATTTAATTTTTTTAAATCTTAAGACAATAATATTAAAAAATAATATTTTAATAATATTTTATTCAATTTTCAAACTCTCATTTTATCTCAATTCACTAATATTATTCAAAGCTCACCTAACTTTCTAATTTGTTCGAATCCCTAATCGCTTCGACAAATAATATTTAATTTGACTCTGTATTTCACAGCAAAAAAATATCCTAATATATACTTTGATAAGGCTTTGACCGGCCGGCCTCGTCTTGATCATTATCAACACTTGCATGCAGCAAATTCCAATATTTAGCAGACTTTCACTTCATATATGGTGAGAATATATAAATTATAATATTATTCAGACACCAACCCCCCAAATCCTCCAATCTTTCTTTTCAATTACTTTTCTGAACAAAGAAATAAAATTTAAAAAAAAAAACGAATCAAATATATTGATCAGAAGCTGCTAGCTAAGCCAGTCTTATCTGACGGCATGCATGCATGGGACGGTATCGAATATCAAATTCACACAGTAGTACTTTACACGTACGTAGTACGTACTCATGAAATATCATGATGCGCGAGTGGAGAAGCTTGGAGCTGACTTCAGAGGGAGCACCTGAGTACCGTTGTGCCGTACTTGATTATCAATATTCTGTTCCATGGTTATTGGCCCTTCTTCCGAAACCTTCCACACCTTCACGGACTCGTCCAAACTGCCACTGTACAAAATCCACCGCTGGTGCTCCTCGGGTACCGTTGATTTATGATCCTTTCCCACGGCCAAACACTTGACCGGCCCAGTATGGCCCGTCAACACCGACAAGCATGTGTGCTCTGATCCCTCCAATGTCGTCGTTCTCTTCCACACGCATATCCCCATGTCTGCTGATCCGCTAAATACAAGCTTCCCAGCCGTGGCTAAGCACAACACTGCCAGTTTATGGCCTTTCAATACCCCGCCGTGCGAGAGAGAGTTCTCGCGCTCCCAGTAGTTAACAAGCCCGTTCGATGAGCCGCTGTAAACTAAGGTGCCTTCAGGATCAACAACCAATGCTGTCACCGCGCACTCTTGGTTCAACAACGTTTGTGAAAAGAAATGCTTCGTTCCCTTCCCTTGTACCTCTCTGCGCCAAACCTTGATGGTACCATCGGCAGAGCCAGTGAACACTAAGCCGTCAAAACCCGCTACCAAGGTATTCACGGCGTCGTCATGAGCATTGATTGATTCCAAGCACTTCGAGTCTGAGATTCGCCAGACTTTGAAGGTTTTGTCCCAAGAAGCTGAATAGAGCAGAGATCTATCTTCGCTCAAGCTAAGGCACGAGATGGCATCGTAGTGTTTGATCCATACCACGCTGCGGTGACGCCTCACTTCCACGTAATTCTTTGGTTTCATCGAGCTTTTGAGATAATCTCCCATGGTTGGAAGCGTCCCTACNTCAATATTCTGTTCCATGGTTATTGGCCCTTCTTCCGAAACCTTCCACACCTTCACGGACTCGTCCAAACTGCCACTGTACAAAATCCACCGCTGGTGCTCCTCGGGTACCGTTGATTTATGATCCTTTCCCACGGCCAAACACTTGACCGGCCCAGTATGGCCCGTCAACACCGACAAGCATGTGTGCTCTGATCCCTCCAATGTCGTCGTTCTCTTCCACACGCATATCCCCATGTCTGCTGATCCGCTAAATACAAGCTTCCCAGCCGTGGCTAAGCACAACACTGCCAGTTTATGGCCTTTCAATACCCCGCCGTGCGAGAGAGAGTTCTCGCGCTCCCAGTAGTTAACAAGCCCGTTCGATGAGCCGCTGTAAACTAAGGTGCCTTCAGGATCAACAACCAATGCTGTCACCGCGCACTCTTGGTTCAACAACGTTTGTGAAAAGAAATGCTTCGTTCCCTTCCCTTGTACCTCTCTGCGCCAAACCTTGATGGTACCATCGGCAGAGCCAGTGAACACTAAGCCGTCAAAACCCGCTACCAAGGTATTCACGGCGTCGTCATGAGCATTGATTGATTCCAAGCACTTCGAGTCTGAGATTCGCCAGACTTTGAAGGTTTTGTCCCAAGAAGCTGAATAGAGCAGAGATCTATCTTCGCTCAAGCTAAGGCACGAGATGGCATCGTAGTGTTTGATCCATACCACGCTGCGGTGACGCCTCACTTCCACGTAATTCTTTGGTTTCATCGAGCTTTTGAGATAATCTCCCATGGTTGGAAGCGTCCCTACGCGCTTATGAACGCTTGGATTCTTCGATGACATCTTCCACACTCCGATCCTCCCGTCCTGATGACCCGTAAAGATCATCCTCTTCCCGGCAATGACTATTGCTTTAACCAGCCCGCTATCCGATTTGAACCCAGAAAACTGTCGTTGATTCTTCCATACCCGGATGTTCTTGCTATCGGACCCAGTATACAACAAGTCCCCTGCGGCTGCCATTGAGTATATATGGCCTTCTTCCCGGACCAGCGAGCCTAGGAGTGCGTTGCCCGAGACATCTGAGGAACGATTATGCTGATCATGATGAGGATGAGGAGCACTCATGTGGCATGACCATGGGGACTCGGTTAAAGGAGACGTGGACGTCGTCGGAGGCTCGTAAGCACCAGAACTGTTATCCAACACCATTAGAGGGTCGGTGACGTCGTAGTCAGGAGCCGGAGCACTCTCCGACTGGACCGAAGAGTTGCTCATGCTCCTGCTCCTGCTCGGACAACTAATATTATAGCGATCACCTCCCTTCTCCTGATCACAGCCATCATCCGGATTATCCGGATTCTTGAGCCTGCCAAATTTTTGCCCACGTTTGCTTCCCTCTTGATCCGAGAATATCCGGCGCCCTCTTGACGTGCTTCTCAGTTTATGCATCTCTCACCAGTATATATATTACACAAAAAGAACAATAACAAAAAAAAGGGCGGATTCTTGTATGACACTAGTATGTGTGTGTATATATATGTGTGTGTATGTATGTATTTATTTATACTAAAAAGAATAAAGAGGAAAACCAGACATTAAGAAAACCGAAAGCTTGAAGAATAAACAACAGCTTATAGCGATGGCCAGAGAGAGAGAGAGAGAGAGAGATAGCGACAGGGAGGTAGGAATTTCTGCCTCTGATACGAGAAATTTCTGTTGGGCGGTTGGGTGGGTGCTTTTGTGCGGTTAAGGTTTTATTCTTGTAAACAACGGTCTTTTTCTGTGTAGTTAACTTTGTGGTTGCTAGAATTCTCAATCACATCAGGCCACGCCGCGCGATGTGCCATACACCAGGCCTTTGGAGTCTTGGACAGGCAGAAAGCTGTGGAATTACTAGTCTCCGGCGGGACAAACAGTGTCCGGTTCCTCACGAAAATCGAGGCACCGGAGTTTGTTTGGTTTTACAAATTTACAGATCAAACTGACGACGTTTAAAGACTCTTAAGAGAAGAAGAGCCGGAAGACGAAAGATATTGGACTTCTATTTGTACCAAGGAAAATTTGTCATTTGACCTGGTCTATGTCCTAAATTTAATCATTTGACTCATCCATAAATGTGGTAAGGAGGATTTTTAGGGGTTAATTCCGTAATAAGCCGATCGAGTCCAATATTTTTTTTTATAAGTTAGACGAATCCATTATGATGATCTTCCAAGATTTTTTTTCTAAACAGTCTCGATGTGAGACATGATTTTTTAAACAAATTTGGATAAATTCGAAACTTATAATACAAAAAAATTATCTATTTAATGATAGACTCAATTTTTTTTTTTAAATAAAATAAAATACATCGGATTTACACATTCTAAGTCCTGAGCAGCAAACGCCACGTTAGTACTTGTTCATAGTACTGTTAGTGTCCATAGCACGTCTCTTATTTAAGTAATTAATATAAAAAAAAAAAATCATTTAAATTACATCACATGACGACTAACATACGAGATGATAAAACTTAAAAAAGAAATATTATTTATCTTTCATTTCTAATACTTAACAAAATTGGTAAGAATATTGATAAAAATTCTTCCACGAGTTGAAGGGGTACCGTCAGATTCGATCAGGTTAATTATCAAACCATTTTTTTATTGACAAGTTCGGTTCGAATGAACTGATCATATATAGATTACCAACATGTGGCACAAAAGATGGCTAGCTTTTCTACTCCTACTTTCCATTTCTATTTCCTTCTTACCCTTATTCAATGATATTTGGATTTGGAGGAGAGTGAGAAATATGTAATATGGGAGTATTGTGGGGGAGAAAACACAATTGTAAAAAGCTGATATATTTTCATGTAATCTCTTTTGTTTAGGGTGGATTTAATCCAATTACTAAATTGTCTATGAAATTAGGTATTATATTAAGACTAATGTTAGATATAGTTTTAGATGTGTAAATTTTGTACATTCCTTTAAAAAAAGTAGGATCTACATTGAAAATATATATTTTTTTAAGTAAATATCTGATTTACTAAATAAAGAAATATGTGATATTTGTACATCCTAAAATTACAAATATCATTTCTCTAATAGTAAATCACATATTATGGACCTTTTATTAATTTTCACCAGCCAACCACAATTACTATTGATCAACATGGCAGAAATATTAAATGGTACGAACACTTATTAGTTGTGGACTATGAGTTTTAAATGTTGTCGTCTGGCCTCTACAATTCAGAAGTTAGAAGTTAAGGTTTTTTTTTAACTGAGATGAATAGAGGTGTAATGAGTCCGGTTTGATCTAGTTTTGGATAAAATTTGGGATTGAATTGGTATGTACCGATTTTATATTTTTAATAACCGATTCCGGAACGGTTTATCTCCCTAAACCGGTACTTTCGATTTTATAATATTATATTTTATATTATAATATACTATAATATATTGTGATATAGTATTAGTATAACTATTAATACAATAGACTATAGTGATATAATATTTTAAAATTTAATATTATATTAAATTAGTAATTTATCATATAGTACAAAACTATTTTATATGTAATTATTTATTATATATAAAAATTATATACAATATAAAAAATTATAATATGTGTATGAACCGGTTCGGTTTTAAAAAAAGAAAAATCAAAACTGAATCGATTTTGACTGCTTTTAAAAAAAATAAAACTGATTCTGGACCGAATCAAACTCGGTACCGGACCAAACCCACTAGTTGGCTCCGGTCCGGTCCGGTTTACCGGTTCACTGGTTTTTTCTTACACCCCTAGAGATGAGTTGAGAAAATCTCATTTCATCTCAAATTTTATTATAATTTTATTTCCAAACATCACTCAAATGTAAAATATTTTTTAATTTCAAATCTTCAAATTTTCATCTATTGCCTAATTATCACAAAATTTTCAAACTTTCAAACAAAACATAAAATACAACTATTTCAAAATTAAAAACAAAAATAATATTAAAAAATTTTATTCAAACAATTTTTTAATATTTTCATACAACTTTCTCAGTCTTATTTTTTAAAATCTAATAAAACATCTAAACTCAAACATTTTCATTACTATTCATAAATTATTTTTACTATTATTTGTATAATCTCATTTCATCTATTTACCTAAGCATACCAAATCAATTATAAAAAAATGGTTAACAAAACATGGAATCCAAAATTTATATCTTACAATTAAATTTATGGAAAACTCTATATGCAGAGTGTTTGCGCAGGTATGCGCACGAATAAAACGCGGGAGTCTAAGTGGAATTAATATGGTGCGAATTTTTCCCCTTCCCAGTTTCTGAAACCCATCTCGTGCTCCCCCTCCATCTCCCTCCTCCGTCTTCTTCGTCATGGCTGGCATCGGAGGTTGCGTAGGTGATACCGGCTGGAGAGATTGATCCTTTGTTGAAGGACTTGAATGAGAAGAAACAAAGCTTCCGACGGAACGTGGTTTCGTTGGCAGCGGAGTTGAAAAAGGCTCTGACCCGCCTAACATCTCAGGAGCAATCATATGCTTTAGAAAATCTTGCAAGACAGGCACGCCATCTTGAGATTCTAGGTTCTTTTTCAAATACTGTGTTCATGTGGTTTGAATCTTTAAAGTCAATGATTAGTCTCTTCTTTAGTGTTTTTGTTTGTAGGGTCATGATTTGGATTTGTAGTTATTCTCTTTTTGTCTGAGTTATTTTCATGGTATGTTTTCGCAGGAAGCAGATGCAAAAGTTAAGAACATGAAGGAAGAAATTGGTTTAATATCCTTGAAATTAGAGGTGTCATATCTTCTATGTGTATGTATATAATTTGTTGAATAAATAGAGGTTTCTCGAAATTAGTGAATTCTAGAGGTCCCCTATATTAGGTTCTATCAACTGATATCCTTTGATACTATGTGTTTCAGTCTATCATCTTGTAAGGTGAGCAATAATATAAATCATTAAAGTAGAGTTATTTTCTCTTTTATTTGTTGGATGGATTTGTTGTTAAATTTAACAATCTGTAAGGAGAATGCAGTAGGATGGATGAGGAAATATGCCCCTGGTGTACTTGGACTGCACCCGTAGTGCTTCTACAAGAAGTGGTATTGTAACATACAAAATAATAATATTTACTTTTCAATTTTTAATTCAGTAAGTTTATTATTGTTTTTGGAGGCATAATTCTAACTAATTTCTTTTTGGTAAGCTAATTCTAACTAGGTGATTAGTAATTACTTTCTCAAGTCATATGAGTGAAAGGAAATTCCTGAGAAATGGTTGTCTTTTATCTCTATTTTAAACCGGTTAATATAGATCGAGACTCACTATTACAAAATTCTCAGTAAAATATACAACACCGTGCTAAAATGAATTTGTGGTTACATCATGACAAAATGAGTATCATTGTTCAGGGCATTGATGACACATTGGTTGTATACCATCATTCTCCTTTCTGCACCTACTATGTAGATGAAAAAGGTTGATCTGGAGAATACAATGGATGATGAGAGCCCAAGACAGTGCAATGATGAAGGGGCCTCTTCTAGATTAATGCAAGACAAATTCAGTGGTGAGTTGTAATGCTGTAATTTGAGTCACCAAGTTCTAGCTTTAATTCCTTCCCTTTCATCAGAAATGGGCAGGGCATATTATTTTAGTTAGTGATGAGATATGTCCAAATATTATAGTGCTTTATTATTGAAAGTCAGAAGACATCAATTTGCTTGCTATTTTCTGTAGCTTATATTGCTTCCCCCTTTACTTGGATTGGAAGGTGGAAGAGCTTTAGCAAAGAGGGGAAGAAATTGTGAAGAGGGAGTTAGAAGTCCACAACAAAAAAGTTGAAATTGGAAGGCAACAATCAGACATCTGGCATAAACGAACACTACTTCGTGTTTATTGGGTTATTACCATATTAATAACCATGTACTTGATACAATCAAAATGAAACCCCACTTAATGGAAACTTCATACATTGTATGCAAGGACTATTTGGAATGTTGTGTATTATGTAACTATTTGGGATGTTGTGTATAATGGAAGTATTCGGAATGTTGTTACTTGTGTATTATAAAACTATTTGGAATACCTGATTTGGACATATTGTACAAATTGAAGAGTCATAATCTTCCTTCTATTACACTACTGTAATATTAAAGACAACAGAATTTGTGATTACTACAAAAATATTGAAAGGGTGATATATTTACAGATAGTAGTTAGTTATATGGTTCACACATCAATGGTTTCATAAGCTACACATTGCAATCATGAGCTTACATATTGTTTACCAATCACAATACATCTCCCAAATACACTTAATACATCTCGAAATCATAAAGCAAAATCTCTAACATCTGGTTGTGTTCCATTCCTATTATCCAGCTGTGTTCCATCAACTCCAAGATGCATTTATGAAGATAATATAAAATTAGTTAACAGTTATAATCTAGATTTAAGATCAATAATTGAATGAAGGGTACCAATATCAATAATTTATAGGTAAAAGGTGCGTGTAATGCATCATACTTGCTAGTTTGGGCACAAATTATAAAATCCTTACTTGTTTGAAAATGAAAAATGTATAGTTCCATAGATGATTCGTAATCTGTGAACAAGCGGTATAAAATAATAGAGGGGCACATAATGGGTGTGTGGAGCAGGGGAAGGGGGTTTCTTGGATTCAAATTTGTGTATAAAAGTAAAACAATTAAATGGGGGACCTTGACTAGGTGTGTGGTGAGGGGGCCCTTTGAAAACGGCAGGGGAAACTTCTGCCATCAGTATAAGGGCAGATGTTGAATCCCTTTGTCTAGTCAGATTAATGTACAACTAGTGTAATGAAAGATGCAAGCTTTCTATTCCATCCCTATCATAGGGAGTGTTTTCTATTTTAACAAAATTTCTCCCTAACATTCCACATATTGATCAACATTCTAAAGATTAAACAACAAATTCATGAAAATGGACTTTTGTAGAAATGAGAGAAATGAACCCACTTACCACAGATGATGATGAAGTCTGGGAGAAGTGAAGTGTTCAAAATTGGCAGAGATAACGCTGACGTAGATGATTGGCGAGGTGGAGGTTCTCGGGTCGGAAAATGCTAGACGCTTTGCGCAGGAGATGGATTACAGCTATGGAGAACTGCAATTTCGAAGTTTCGAAGGTTCTCGGGTCTGAAAATGTTTGAAGTTTCTGTGTGTCTGCAAAGTTTTCCTTTTTTTTTTTTTTTTTTGTAATACACGTTGATATGGCATTCCTGATATGGCATTCCTATGTAGCTCTCCTGCGGAAAGTCTCCTATAAGTAGGGGGATTGTTAATTTATATCGTTGTTGTCGTATATGTATTTTTATTATAGGTGTATAGCTGGTAAATTAACTCAAGAAACATACTAATCATTAAATCAGGAAACATTACATGATGATCTCTTTCAAAACAAGACTGTAAATAACATAAGGACCCTCTTCCATCCGTCAATGATCACCAGCTTGCCGATTTAATGCATGAAACTAGTCTAATTGTGTGCAACCAAATTTCCGTCTCTGTAGATAAAAGTACCAAGGAACCATTCCTGGTGGTTTCTGAACATCAGTTTCAGATCTTCTATTATTTGACCATTTCATGCCAATTATGCACGTTTATTTGCTTTGAACGGCCCTCACTAATCTCCTTCAAATATTACTTTCCTTAGACCCAAATCAAAACAAAGCTCCACTGCCCCACAAAGCCATGCTTTCAGCTATAATTGGTTCATTAATTCGCCATTTTTTATTTTATTTTTTAAAACAAGCTGTTGCATGTCATTGTTTGCTGCTGCCAATCTCTTATTAGAACTCCAATCCTATTTTCTGATAAGCCTTATCAACAGCTGCATCAAAATTTACCTTGGATTCATCTCTAGCTGGAGCTTGCCACTGCTTTAATACTTTCATGGGACTTTCCGTTCATCTGGAGCTCGACATGTGTACTCGGAGTCGGCGATCATATATACTACCTTCTGTCGGTCACTTTCCCGCCGTTTTACTCACATAGTCGGCAACTGCTTGTTTTTTTTCCTCTCCGACGGGGCAGAATATTATCTGCTTGTGTCGCAAGAAAGATTCAATCAAAGCCATGACCATGAACGAAAGATACTAATTTCCTGCGCTTCAAATAGACCCTACCCAGGTAATGTTCTTGGACAGCATAATCCAACGGAGACTAGCGTCTCTATTGCAGCCATGGCTGCGAGAAGAGCCGGAGTTGGAAGTCAAATTAGGGTTTATAAATTCTCAGGCGGTCGCGAGGGACTTGCGCTTCGACACTTCGGTTCTCAACCAGCTCTTCGACGAGCCCTCTCGTCTTTCCTTCAAAGAGGTCACCGTCGAACGCTTGAGCTTCTGGTTCTCGAATTGGTATGTCCCCGCTTTCAAGATCGAACTTCAAGGCGTCCATGTAACTCTATCACCTGGGTGAGTTATTCTACTTCCTATTGACGTGCGTTTGCGTATCTCTACAATTGTATGAATGCATGTGTCAAATTTGGATGTTTTAATTCTGATTGTGTAATTGATATTTTGGAATTTTACTCGAAGGGAGGTGAAGGAAGAGGGACGTTCGAGAAGGGTGCGGGAACCAAAGGATGCGTTTTCCGTGGCTATGAAGAAGAAGCTTTCCATGCTTGATCCTGAGGTATTCACGTTCCATTTGTTTTGCTTTCTGATGTCTAGTCTCGTACGAAGATATAAACAGTGATTGCATTATTTTAGACATGTGCCCTATAGGTATTGAAGTTTACAATTCGGATGCTTAGTAGAGCTAAAGACTCATAGTGACTAAAGAGGGGCAAAAGATTCTTGAAATGCGAAACGAGTTTCATGTCCCTGTGAAGGAGCTTTTGGATGATTATGTGGGGCTATTGGGTTTTGAGAGAGTTTGCATATTTAGCGTAGTTAACTCACATATGTAAATTAAAACTTTGCTTATTTATCATTCTCCCTGATTTTTTTTTTACTGCATTTCAGGGTAGTGCTTTGCATGACATTCTTGAAAGGATCTTTGCCACCAAGCCTTCAAGAAATCGGTTTAATACGTCTTTTTTTATTCTTATGCTCAAATACTGTCAACTTCAGATGCATAATATCAGTCTGAATGTGGAGTTCCCCATCTCAAATGATTCATTTATGTATTTGTCGGAAATAAAGGAGTTCAATGCAGAATCTCAATGTCTCCCTCATGGCTGTCTTGCTAGGGGTATTTTTGGTGCAATTTTTATACCTTTGAAAAAGATTATTTATATTGTCAATGGAAGTGGTTTCGAGATTGGCTGCAAGAGAAAAGATCAAATTAAGCGCTTGCTACTGTCAAAAGATCTGTTTGCTCAAATCAATTTGGATGATCTTCATCTCGTGGACTTCATTCTCAGGGTTCCAGAATTAAGCTTGTTTTTTTCTCCAGCTGATGTTTCTATGTATTCAGCATTGGGTAAAATATCTCCCAAAGAACCTAAGCATGCTAGAGATGGTAGACAACTGTGGAAATTAGCTGCAAGCAAAGTTGGCCATGGAACTTCAGCTCCCAGATTCTCATTACGTAAACTTGTTATTGTTGCTTGTCTCTGGCTACATTATGTCAATGCATACGAGCACATATTGTCACTAGTTGGATATCCTGCCAACCACTTTTTAGAAAGATCTTGTACTGAGATATCCAATGACAAAATGGTTTTGAGTTCTGTTTGTTACCATTGGAAGTTGATCACTGATGTTGAGAAAGAGCTGCCTGCTGAAGCCATTTCACAGGCACGGCGAGTCGCCCGTTACAGAGCAGCATCCAGTGTACAATGTGTCAAAGAAACCAACAATAAATCTGTTGTTTATAATCACTTAAAGTTTATTTCCAAGATCCTTCATCTACTAGCATTTATTTTGAAACTCATATGCAACATGTTCCTAGTAGTTGCAAAGTTATTATGTTTGAGGAAAGTTTTGGCTCAAGAGCCAAAAGATGATGGGCACTGTGGACCTATCTATGAAGATCCCTATTCACGCAGTTGCTTCATTTTGAACCTTGGGAAAATTTTAATCACTATCTGTCAAATGGAAGAAATTCGACCTTCTGTAAATGAGAAGTTAAAATCACATATCGGGATCTCTTATTCTGATCTCCTTTCGTTCTCTCTTTCAATTGATGAAGTGTTACTAGTATATGGACAAAAAACTTGTGAACAGTCTTTCTTTTTATCCTGTGGGCAATTGAAGATTAACTCATCATCTTCTATGGGGGCTTCCCTTAGGAAGGTCAAGTCAAAAAATCATTCCAGTTCTGTAAAACAACATAGGAAGCCGAAGGAGGGAGTTAATAATCTTTCTATTTTGTGCTCTGAGCCTGCACAAAAGTTCCTCCTTCCAGAAACTAGTCACTCCAGTGCTGCTGATGAAGCTACTTGCAGACCGATTCTGGAAAACTTTATGGAAGAAATGTGGTTGAGTTGGGAAAGAGCTTGTGTGAAATTTGAAGAAAGTCATATTGCATATTCAGAGAATCCAAGCCTTCTCTGTGAGATAAAAAACCTTTGGACATATTCTGGAGCCAGGAACCCATATTCTGGATCTTTGAAATGCAGTTTGATACTAGGAAAGCTGAATTTGGCTTTGGAATATTCATCAATATTATCAATATATCTGCTTCTTAGGCATACACAAGGTGTCCTTAGCTGGGCCGAGGACCATGGGAGAGCAAGAATTCTTTCGGATTCTTCAGGAAGCGTAGATGAACAACCAGAAATCAGGATGGATAGTAAATACAAGTACAATGGTAGCAGACTGAAGACAGCCTTGCTTAGAGTGCTTCCAGAAAAAAATGTTCAACTTGGGATACTTATAACTGGTCCTCAAATCCGCATATCATTGAGAAAGGAATTTGATGATATGAATAAAAACGTGAGCCATACAGTCAATCAGGATGATTTTCACCTTGCTTTTGATGTTCATAACATTGAAGTTGCTGTTTGGCCAACTTCCAGAACTGATCTAGCATCATTGATTGGGCCTCAAGGTTCTGATGTTGCTGAAAAGAAATGCCTCTTGTTTAAAGAGCCTCATATTATTGATATTCCTAAATCGAATAATGAAAAGTATGTGTCTCATGGTTGTATTTCACTTGTTTCATATTTGCAATTTAATGGTTTAAATGCTTATGTGGAGGACTCAGTGAAGGTACAACAAAGTCAAATTTTGGAATCAAAGCCCACGACACTCCAATTATCATCTTTCAGGTAGAATTGTGGCATCAAGTTTTGCATTTTTTTTTTCTTTGCACCATTTTCATATTTATTATTGGTGGTCTGTTTTAGATTATTTGAAACTTTCTTTTGAAACTTATCTCAAGAAAATAAAACAATTTAAGGCTATATGATGTTTTATTTAAAGTTCTTCTACTCATTATCCCTACACCACACACATTCTAAAGAAAATAAAAAAATAAAAAATAAAAGCAAGTGTATGGTGTAAGGATGATGAGTATAATTTTTTTTTATTTAATTTTATTAGATTCTCATTTTAAATATAGTTGTCAAGGGTTCCAAGTGCATTCAGGATATTTCTTAGTAGGATTTTATGAGTTGTGATTATTTGTGAAAAGGAAAAAATCAACTGAAAAATAAAATTTGTCAAAGAGATAACACATTTTCATTCACATTATCAATTTGAAGAGTACAACATAATTGCATTTTATTTTGACAAAGTAACATATAAAGACTTCATGAGAGAGTTATTTTTTTGTCATTTTCTGATCCTTTTCTTTTTGTGCAATCTTTCTTTTTTTTTTGATAGGTAATCATAGAAATTTTATTAATAGAAAAAGGCAAAGCCCAGGTACACAAGTAATATACATGAGAAACACCTAGCTAGGGTTTACAATCGAAAGAAGAAAGTCATGAACATTTAGACCATTACAATCAATGGTTCCCGCCTGTAAAAGCAATGACTTAAAGAAGAAAAGTTTTAGTTCCTCCGTTGTTCGCTCACAATCTTCAAAGCTCCTTGCATTTCTTTCCCTCCAGATGCACACTTACAAATAGGAACCATACACCAAATGGCCACCACCTCTGAGTTACCCTGAATGCCTCGCCAACTTGCAAGGAAGTCCACGAATCTAAGAGGCATGACCCATGACAAACCAACTCTCGTGAAAAAATCATCCCACATGACCCTGGCCACCTCACAATGTAGAAGCAAATGAGCTATTGATTCCCCGTACTTCTTACACATACAACACCAATCAATCACAATTACCCGACACTTCCTCAAGTTATCTGTAGTTAGGATCTTGTCCAGTGATATTGTCCAAACAAAAAAAGCCGCTTTTGAAGGAGCTTTCATCTGCCATATACTTTTCCATGGGAACAGAGTTTTGTGAAATGATCTAATAGTGAAGTTGCCTTTCTTAGAATGACTCCAGTGCATCTTATCCCCGATATCCCTTGGTATACTTACTGAATACAATGTCGCAAAGAACTTTAAAATAATCTTCACCTCCCAATCTTGGACTGGCCTAATGAAGTCAATATTGCATTGAGGGGGCCACTTGAAAGGACCAAAAGATCGGCAATCATTGCATCCTTTTCTCTTGTGAGCTCAAAAATAGTAGGGAATGTGACTTGAAGGCTATGTCTGACGCGAGAACCATCACCCACCACAATATGTTCATGTCCTCGAAAGGTCTCCCAATGTCCCCTTATATATTTCCATAACCCCACTCCATATGTGCCTCGTACCTCATTCGAGCACCAACCTCCCCAACCTCCACAACCATTTTCCCAAAAGAGCTTGATTGAATTTTGTCAAGTGGCGAATCCCCAAACCTCCCCCAGAAATAGGAGTACAAACTGTTGACCAATTAACCAGATGAAATTTAAATTCATCCCCCAAACCACACCACAGGAAATCCCTTTGTAATTTCTCAATGTGATTAGGTACCATTGTAGGAAGTGGAAACAAAGACAAAAAGTACGTGGGTAGCTTTGAAAGAGTGCTTTTGATCAAAGTCAACCTACCACCTTTTGACAAATATAACCTCTTTCAAGAAGCCAATATGCGCTCCACCTTTTCGACCACTCCATTCCAGAGATCCTTTCAAATTTAGAGGAGGCACCCATGGTAAACCAAGATACTTTAGAGGCAATGAAGATACCTTGCATCCCAAGAGTGTAGCTAATGACTCCGCTTCATGGCAACCCCCACTGGCACTAATTCGGACTTTGAAAGGTTAATACTCAAGCTTGATGTAGCTTTAAAGCAAAGGAGTAGTGCCCTCAAGGCTTGAATGTGACCAAGATGTGCATAACAAAAAATGAAAGTGTCATCGGCAAATAACAAGTGAGAGATGTTAAGATCGCCATTCCCCACCGGAAAACCATAAAGAAACCCCCCATCCACTAGGCCCTCAATCATCTTACTTAGAGCTTCCATGATGAATAAAAAAAGTAGAGGGGAAAGAGGATCTCCTTGTCTCAAGCCACGAGAGGAGTTGAAGAAACCCACCGACAGGCCTTGGGTTTGCTCCCCAATGGTCACCAGTTTGAGTCCCCTTAGGGCCACTGGAGGTTTACCTGATCATTAACTTCAGGGCCCCATGAGATTAGTCGAGGTACGCGCAAGCTGGCCTGGACACCCACGGTTATAAAAAAAAAAAAAAAAAGTTTACAAAGCAACCTAGGTTCTCTAGATTTTAAACGTCCATCCAAAACTTCATTTGCAATGAGGACAGAATCAAGGATTTGTCGACCTTTTATAAATGTATTTTGCGGCTTCGAAATTAGCTTTTCCACCACCAAGCTCAATCTATTCGCAATCACTTTGGAGAGAATCTTATACACTCCATTCACAAGACTAATGGGGCGATACTCTCCAATATCCACAGACCCTGTCTTTTTGGGAATTAGTGCTAGAAAGGTAGAATTAAGACTCTTTTCGAATCTAGTGTTAGCATGAAAATCATGAAAGACTTGCATAAGCTCTTCCTTAATCACCTCCCAACAAGCTTGATAGAATCCCATAGTAAATCTGTCCGGACTCGGAGCCTTATCACTAGCCATACCTTTGATTACTTTGCACACTTCCTCTTCTACAAACGGCCTCTCTAGCCATCCTGCACTCTGCTGATCTAGTGCTGAAAATGTTAAATTGTCCACTTTTGGTCGCCAATTGTGTTCTTCAGAAAGCAATTGTATATAATACTGCTCAATATGGTTTTTGATTGTCGCCTGGTCCGAAGTAACTGCCCCATCTACCATTAGTGTATCAATAGCGTTGTTCCTACTGTGAGAGTTAGCCACCCTATGAAAGAATTTTGTACACTTATCCCCCTCCTTAAGCCATAGTGCCCTTGATTTCTGTCTCCAAGAAATCTCCTCCATCAGAGTTACTCTTTCAAGTTCAACGACGACCTGGTCTGATTTGTCTGCCAAATCCTTGCTAAAATCTTACCTCTTATGTTTCTTTTTTCTTGATCATGGTATCATGGCATTGGCAGAAGTTAAAAGACTTTATGCCCATCTCTTCCCTTGAACATCAACCTCTAAAAGGGCAAACTTTGCTGACAAAGCCTCCTGTCTGTTCTGATGGTGAAAGAATTATGTTTATGTTGCAGGGAGTATGTTCATTCATTTGGTACAGCTATCGTCGCTTTCTCAGCATCTTTGTGTGGGACAGCTATGGGATTCTCTGTTTTATCATATATGGACGAGTTATATGTTCTCTTGCAGGTGGTACTGGTTTTCTATTGCCCAATCAAACTTGATAATGTTTCATTCATTTGTCTTAATTTAAATGAAAACTAATGCGTACGTTCTTTTTACTGAAAAGATCTGTCATTGAAGTTCAAGTTTTCCATTTATTTATGTGTGGCGCTCACCTCTTCTTGATGATGAAAGTATTTTTTGATGATGTTTACTATGATACTTGTTATTTGTTAAGTGCATCTTCACCATATTCTTTATTGGACGCACTCTTTAATCTGAAAAACATATTTGTGGAAGGAAGTAGTTGTTGATGGCCTTTATTGTGTGTTCAGTCTCAAGATGTTTCGTTGATATAATGTAATATGTTACACCCCCTTCTTGTACAGTCAGGAATGCAAATTATTAACTTAGCAACTGGTAATTAGTGATCCAAATGAAAGCATCTTTTGTTTGTATGGATTATTTCTTTAAGGAAGATTGTCACCACTAACAATTTAAGGAAACACCGGATCATTGTTATGGATTGATCTTGTATGTGCAAAAAATAAGGGGAGACAGTTGATCATCTAGTTTTACACCATGAGATTGCTAGGAAATCATGGAATGATTCTTTGATAGGTTGGGATTAGCATGAGTGATGTCTAGAAGGTTGGTGGATTTCCTAGCAAGTTGGAGGGGCTTACACAGAAATTCTCAACTCACAGCAATTTGGAAGATGTCTCCCATTTGTCTGCTATGGTGCTTTTGGAGGGAAACATGATAGAAGCTTTGAGGATGGAGTGCGGACTATGGATGAACTCAAGAGTTTTCTTCTTTAATGCTTTATTGTGATGGGCAATTGTAAATATGTAATTGATTTTACAGGACTAAGTGTCCATGATTTTCTCATATCTGTGGTAAATCATACTAAGGTGTTTCTCTTGTATATGTCTTGTGTACGTTAGCTATGCCTAATTTCCTAATCAATAAAGTCCTCTATTACTTAAGAAAACATGCTGTCTATTATAAAAATAGCAAAACGAGATGTAGCAAGTTTAAACAACTGAAAATAAATTATGTTCTCCTGACACCACATCATAATAATTAAAAACTTCTCTGCCCTCAATGTGGAACTCCTTCCCTCTTCAGGATTGCTGATGATCAGGATACTTTCATGGCAGATTATTTGGACAAATCTAGTGGATCTTTTACAGTAGAATGTGCATTTTCTTAGAGCTGTCCAGGACTGGGATATGGATGATATCTCTGAATATTCTAGGTTGTATCCTTCGAACATTGGTAGTGTTGAGGTGGATAGGTTGCTATGGATTCCAATTGATGTAATCTAGACTAACCAGAAACCCTTCTAAAATTTACTTATAAAAAAGGTTGCTATGGATTCACCCAGGGAACGAGAAGCTTACAGTCAGATCCTTGTACATGGTCATGTCAAGTCAATCCCATAACTCTTTTCCTTGGAAGTGTATTTGGAGGAGAAAGGTGCCTCTCAATGTTGCTTTCTTTGGTTGGATTGCTTCCCTTGGGAAAATTCTGACAACGGACAATCTGAGAAAGCGCGGTCTCATTGTATTGGATTGGTGCTATATTTATAAAAAGAGTAATGAATCTGTGGATTATATAGGACTAGTATTGCACGGGTGATGCCTAGGAGGGTGGTGGATCTTCTAGCTTGTTGGGAAGGGGTTTCCAGGGTAACTCCCAAATTGCAGCAGTAAGGAAAATGATTCCTCCATGCCTCGTGTGGTGTATTTGGCTTGAAAGGAATGACCATAGTTTTGAAGACCGGGAATGCTCGTTGGAAGAGCTTAGAAGCTTTTTCTTCCATACCCTATTTCTTTGGGCCTCTGCTATTGTTCTTAATGGGGCTAATTTTCATGATTTTCTTGTTTCCTTTTCTGGCTCCTAACATGTAATTAGGTGTTCTCTCTTATATACTCTACTTGTATTTGGACTATGCCTTATTATTTGTTTTTATAAAATTTTATTTTACTTATAAAAAAAATTAATTTCTGTGCATGACACAATGGGACTTGACAAGACGTCTCATCGTCTAGATCTAGCTCGTTTGCTCATCCTCATCCTCTTGACTTGTGACATTTGACAAAAAAAGAAAAGCGAATCAAATACTCAGTAAATAGTATGCTATTCAGTAAAGATATTTTAACTCAGGACTTAGCTTTGAAAACATTCTCAAACATTTTAGACGTTCATGACACACAAATCAACGAGAAGAAAATAATGTTGAGGGCTGCAAGTCAAGAGTCTCTGACCTATGGGCTGCAGCAGGTTTGGTGGATGGTTTCCAGAACTTCTTCTTGAGTTGTCGATGAATAATGAGAGGGAAAAGGCTGTAGAGGGGTGCAGCACAGTGGGAGAAAGATAGGATGATTTTCTGACAGCTTTTTTCCTTGTTTATAGAGAATTGAGTAATCCCTAGCAACTTACGAGAGGGGTGGCAGATTATGCTTTTTTTGTTTTTGATAAGTAATAATATTATATATATCAATAGGAGTAAACAAGTACACTGGACGTATACAAGAAAACACTTAGCTCATACAAGAGAGCCCCTAATGACCTAAAAATCCCATGAAACCTATCCAAAATGCATCAGGCCCAAAACACCTCCCCAACCCCTTGTTTCCATAAAACTAATCCTCTACCCGAACATCCCACTACGAGATCGTCTTCATAATGCCCTTCCTTTATTCTTCCCTCGACTTGAGCTTCCTCCCTTAGCGTCGTAGTTGATTGCACATGAAAGACGCTTTAACTCCCTACTTTTTAAAATGAGATTTAGTTTCAAGCGTGTGACTTGCCTCAATCGCAGTGATTAGAGCTTTAAATGGGTCTTCATATGCTCCCTGTTCTTCATATGAAAGCCCCAGGATTTGCTTAAACCCATTAACCTTATTCAGAATCCAATTTGATGTAGAACCCGTTATATCGTTTAACGGAGGAAGAGAAACCAGGGGAACGACATTATCCCCAGCCACAGTATCCAACTGCCCTCCCGATTCTAAACCTTCCCCCACATGAGGCACCTACGACAAACCGCTAGTATCCTTCCCTCCATATTGTTGCTCGACAGCTATATGGTTGTTGTCCATTGTTTCTGTCACCATTACAGGTTCCTCCCTTCCATCACCATTGCTTGACTTTGCACCACCCCTCGACGATCCTTGATGTGTCACTTTGTCTACTCCTATTGTAATCCCGTTTGCAACTTCTAGTAGAGGTTGACTATTTTTTCCAAAGTACTTGAGACCCCATTTGCATCTTCTGTAACCCCGTTTGTATCTTCTAAAAGAGGCTTGACTATTTCTTCCAAAGTACTCGAGACCCTGAAGGTACCCTCGTCTTCAACTAAAGGTGAGCCTTGGATAGAAGTTCCAATCTCATATGCATCTGGTGCCTGAAGCTCTACAGCTCCCTTAGGAGGCATTGTGACACTGGCATGGACAAAGATGCCAGCGACCAGAGACCTTATCTATGACGGCTTTGGGACGCCCTTTGCCGACACACTTGCCCCCCGCTCTCCCTCATCCATACTCGACCCACCACCAATACCCACAACTAGGTCCAACCCCTTATCTACTTTAATCATCAGATCTCTCACATACTCCGTAACTCCCTTCAATTGAGCTTTGACATCCCACAGCTCCCTCCACCTCTCCCAATGTCACCTGACGGCCTTTGTCTCCTACAAGTGCCTTACTTTTTCCTTCTGCTGTTGAGCTGACCTCGGCCGGACTATCCGCCATTGACCTCAACACCGCATCGTATGAGCACCTTTGGCTGAGGACGGCCTTCCCACAGTTTTTCCATCCACAAACTCCTCACTTCGAATAGTGGTTTTGGACTCAGTACACTTCGAATGGACTACAGAAAGCCTTTCCATCTAATGCCATTTGCGCCCTCCAGAATCACTAATAAACCTTTCCTCCTTCCATTCCGAAATTCTAGGAGTTGTAGAAAGTTGCCCCTTGCATTAGCATGATGTTGAAAGATAGAAACTCCATTACCCATCCTTAACTCTCTGAAAAAACCTTCACGATAGTTAAGTTCTAAACAATCCCCAATCCCCTTAGCCACCCACGAAGCTGTCATTCCCCTAGACACATGAACTTAGCTATCCTTTTGCTATGTTCAGAAATACGAAAACTATTTCTTCCCTCTTTCGTAAAAATGAAAGTTTTTGATTCCACTATCAACCACCTCTCGACTTCCAACTGAGACGAATCCACTTCACATGTCATCATTGCCAAATCCCACTGCAGATCTGTGCCCACTGTTTCCTACTGCACCCGCTTCATCCTCTTAAGGTAGGGGCAGATCATGCTTCCTGGAAGCTTTCCTTCCTTTATTTTATTAAGGTAAGTTTTTCCTCTAATCTTTAGGAAATTCAGCAGGCTGGTCTTAGGTTTTTAGGAAGGTTCCTAGTTCGTACCCTATTTCAATGAGGGGAGTTTCCTACTAGCAGTAAAATGGTTGGTGGCCTTAATATAAGGCTTTTACGGTGCCAAAATTAATTGAAATATTTATTACAGTCTTCCTGAATGTGTTGGGCCCTTTTGGAAATCTTTTATACTTGCCTACCATAACAATTTAGTAATTAATGAGGTCAAACCATACTAAAACCAAGCAACAGTCAGCTCATAATTAAATATATAAAAATTGAAAATTTTGACTATACTAAATTAGAGTTTTCAGATTCTTGTGTATGAAATAATACGTACAACTTCAATATTTATGTATTCTCAAATGTGTGGAAAACGTCTCTTTGTTACCAAGGTTACAAATTCTAATGGGATAATTGTGCTTAGAGGATGGAATCAATTTTTTGCTATACAATTGTAGTTCTTTTGCTGTTGGTCTTTCTGAAGTGTGCATTGCAGAGAAAATGTTCATAATCTTTTTGAAATTTCTTTTTCTTGGGGATGATCCATTGTCTCTACCTTTCCTCTTTTTAGTCTTCTTGTCCTTTTATCACTTACAATTTTCTGGAAGTGACCCGGCGGATGTTGAATGTTCTATTAGGCAGGAAGATGGACAGCTGAAAAAGATCTCAGTGGAGGTGGTGAGAACAGATGGACTGGCTATGCCTTGAGGATAGATTTTATTCATGATTAGAATCAAACGGCCACCGAAAGTTTGAAGATTTTTTTAGTTGGGATTGTAGATTTCAATGACCATGGCTTGTGATATTTAACTTAATAAATTCAACATTGTCAATTTCTGTACCCTTGCTGTACTTATCATTGCAGGTATTCTTGTTTCAGTTGAAAAGGACTGATAAGTAGGGTAGAGGAGAAAGTTTTTGACATTATGTGGCTGTTGTTATCATTGACTTCTTCTGTTTTTATTTTACCTGGGTATGCATATGCTCCATTTTTCTTCACAAATTTGGACTAAAGAAATATTCTTTCTGGCAGGTGGTTGGAAGTTTATTGTCTGCAGTATCAGATGTGTATGGTAGCTTCGATCTTATTGGTCCTGCACCTCAAGAATATATCAGGCAAGAGTTTGTGCTTGCTGAACCTGAAAAAGCGGAGATAACAGTGAAAGGAACTCCCTTGATTTATGATAGTATCCTATTTAGAATCCATGGGACCTTCAAACTCAAGTCAGTGGATATGGTTATTCATGTTTCTAGGATGAGCGATAATGTGGAGAGTTCTATGAGACTTTTTGATGCTTTAACTAGGAGAAAGTTGGCTGAGACTGGCTTGTCTGATTGTGGAATTTGGTTATCTGTTAAGCAAACAAGCGTTGAGATATTGGGCAAGGAGCAAGTGGAAGTGCTCACTGATTTGTCAGGAGTCCAGTCTGTAATTTTTAGATATCAGAATGAAAGAGGAAAACTTACTGATCACTCTGTACTGAAGGATCTGTTGCTGCAATCTCTTGATTGCTTATATGAAATATCACTTTCTAGTTGCATCATTAATTTATGGTTGGCTCCCCCTCCTGAAATTGCATCTTCTTCCTATGGTCTGAGCAACATGGTTGAAAATTCCTCTGTGAAAACTGATTCTGAAAGGTTAACTCATTGGTTAGTCATAAATCTTGAACTGGGGGAGATTTCTACGGCAAGATACTCTCTAAAGAATGTTCTGGTTGGACCACATCAGTTGATTAAGCTTCAATCATCTCTTTCTGTTGTCGGGGAATTTCAAACAATCTCGTGGAAAAGTCAGGTGATAATTTGAAGGATAATGTGTTCGGCTGACATCAATAAGCTTCCTTGTACTTTTTTTGTTGCATCTTTTGATTAATTTTGTCATATGAATGCCCTCAAAACCTTTTCATCTTTATGTTTTATTATTCTTAAATATGGATGTGCATTATTGAAATGTCATTATCCTTAAATCCTTAGTTTCTGATTGGAGTGGAACTTGATGCTATTGAGCAGGGTGGTATCGTTTTCCTTGAAACAACAGCTTTGGCAATGTTCACTCAATGTTTTGCTTCATATCTTCACTGCGCCACACATCTTTTCTCTCTCACTCAATCATCTGATGAACACAAGGAAAAATCTGAACGTGATGAGTCAGGGACTCAACCAAATGATAATTCTGTTAAGGAGCATGCTCAAAAGACTCTGTATGCATCTTTGCAAGCCAAAAAGCAACTGATCGAAGCTTTTCTAATAGATGTGTCCCAGTTTTCTCTTGTCCTTGTGGTTGAAGACGAATCTAGTATATGTTCCTCTACTCTAGTCATAAGGTTATAATTACTGCAAGTATATATCTACATGATTATTTCACTCATGCAGGTGGTGTTCGGGAATTCATAATTGAGGTTGATATGAAGCTTGAGTTAGCAAATATGAGAAGGAAATTGAAATTTGACATTTCTCGATTATCAATCTTTTCTCAAGTCCTTCATGATAGCGTGGAAAATCAAATGCAAATTCCTCATTTTTCTTCTGTCACATTATCCGGGGATTCTGCTATAGGATTTCAGCATAAAAATGAGAATCATTCGGTTAATGAAGCAAGTTGCTCCAGTGATCCTGTTCCCCAGAACGAATTTTTAGTAAAAAATTGTGCATCTAAGGTATTCCGTTCAAGTCATCAGAACCATATCTTGAAGCAATTATGTGCTTCTATGGCAGTGGAGAAGCAAGATGATGTTCCTTTGCACCTCAATCAGGGTTGGGTGGGCAGTGGTTTGGTTTCTGGATTTGATATGACAATTTCACTGTCTGAAATACAGGTGAGGATTTTATACTTTCTCCAAATTTTCAAATAAGTTGTTTTGATTTCCCCCCTTAGTTTTTGTTCCTGCACTTGATCTATACTTTATCCAATATTATCAAAATGTGATCTTACCTTGTTTCTGTCTTACAAATATTAAGGCATGTGTCACTGATTCTTACCTGCTATCTTTGCTTCAGATGATTTTGTCGACATTCTCATCCTTCTCTGGGTTATTTGGCATGAAAATGACAAACAAATCAAATGAAAGGCACCAGTCCAGTAGCCATGAATTGGAAAATAGTATGGAAGAAATGGTTCCAAATGGTATGCTGATTTTTTTTTTGGTAAATAAAAATGGATTAATACCAATAGACATAGCCAAGTACACTGGATGTATACAAGAGAAAACACCTAGTTGGGGTGCATAACCTAACAAAGCCTTGGCCCAAGCCCATCTAGGAAAATGAACCTAACAAAGCCCCACAAATGGTATGCTGATTTGCTTAAGGGTTAAATGTGTTTCTTACAAATTTAATTGATTTTTCTTATGAAACCCCTAGGGCTTGCTCAAGTGGTTAAGGCCTTGGTCTTGGTGGTTTGCTCCCTCTAAGGTGCAAGGTTCAAATCCCACTAGGTACAAACAATCTCTAGGCCATCAGACTGAGAGATTTTTCTCTTGAATTACCTGAGGTGTACTTGCAGGAAACTCATTGTCGAGGGCCTATACACCCTCGGGATTAGTTGGAACATTGTTCCTGGACACCCAGTGCCAATAAAAAAAATTTGGTTTTTCTTATGAACAAAATAAAGATACAAAATTAATGGAACTTGAATTAATCATACCGATGATCTCTACAGGAGCAATTGTTGCAATTCAAGATGTCCACCAGCACATGTACTTTACTGTTGAGAGTGGAGAAAATAAGTACAGTTTGGTTGGGGCGGTTCATTATTCTCTTGTTGGAGAAAGGGCGCTTTTCAGGGTATGGAATTTATAACAATATACAGTTCTATTTAATGTATAGGCTCTGTAAAATACCAGTTTCTTTTTTTAAAATAATTGTTTTAATGCAAAATTATATAAGTTTTATGTAGTTATATGCATACATATGTAAAAATCTGGTTCAACACGAATGGTGGATCATAGGTATTCGGCCAAATCCTTTGGTTTATTGTGTTAGTGAGAAGGATTGCTGATTATGCATATGCTCTATTTAGGTAGAGTGCTGGGATTTGGGGCTTGTCATTTAATATGGATCATGATTTGATTGTGCTATAATCCTTACTTCTTGATACTTGGGGCTCTTTTGGAAACTTAGAATATCTCAGTATATCCATGAATAGTAGTGAAATAGTTTGAGTTAAGATGTTTTATTGAGTTTTGGAAAAGGAGAGAGAAAAAGTTGAATAAAAATATTATAAAGGTTTGAGTTAAGATTTTTTATTGAGTTTTGGAAAAGGAGAGAGAAAAAATTGAATAAAAATATTATAAAGTCAAAAGCTTGTTTGAATATAATTTTTGTTTTGAAATTTGAAAAATTAGTATTTTTTTTTTGTATTTTGTTTGGGAGTTTGGGAAAGTTGTAATGATCAGGTAATGATTAGATGAAAAAGTAGAAGACTTGAAATTGAAAAGTGTTTTGTGTTTGAGTGATGTTTGGGAATGAAATATCTGAGAATACTTGAGAACAATTGTATTACCAAACGGGTCCTTAGCGTTAGTTGAAGGAGTATATGGGGTTGGAGAATGTCACACAGATAAGGATAGATTTTAGTTTGTAAGAGGTTGAAATTTGAGCTTTTTAGAGATTTGAATGGTGGATGGCTTTCACTTTTATTTCCTTTTAAGACTCTTCAGACGACTTTCTTCTCTCACTGAGCTCATGCACCCCCCCACCCCCTGCCCTCTGGTGGAAAAAGAAGAAGAAGAAAAGTGGCGATGTATTAAAATTTTTCACATAGATATTGCATTGACGTCAAATTTAAAGACGTTTGAATCAATATCACAAGAAGTGATCCTATGATTCATCCACTCTTTTCTGTGGGGTACTTATTGATTTTTATTGGTAGTCTTTCAGATGCCATCATGATGATGTGATGCTTGATATCTGCTAAAAATTATTGTCTAGGTCAACTACCACCATCAAAGAATATGGAAGTCGCAAGTTGTATGGTTCTCCTTGATATCATTGCATGCCAAGAATGATTTGGGGGAACCCTTGTGTTTAAACTATAGTCCAGGATCAGGTTTTGTTGACATCTCTAGCACTAATGATAGGAATTGGGCACTTTGGAGATTACTTTCTTGTGAGCCCGAAAGTTATAAGGGCGATTTAGACTGGGAGCCTTACAATCAGTTGGTTAAAAGGACCTTTTACCTCGTGAACAAGAAGAATGATTGTGCTGTTGCTTTTGTTAATGGAATTCCTGAGTTCGTAAGGAAGCCTGGAAATCCATTCAAGTTGAAAGTGTTCCATGATCTTTCCTTGGTTCGTGATGCTGTAAAGCTAGATAGCCACCCTCTGGAAGCTCCGCAAACTAGTCTGCAACATGATGAACATCTGGGTGAAGAGAGAACTTCTGGGCTGAGTAATAATGCCCCTCCCATTGATATCAGAATTGACAAAATTTCTCTCACCATTGTTCATGAACTCTTGGATACGAAGGACAGATTCCCTCTCCTTTGTGGTTGCATTAGTGATGCTAATCTTATTCTACAAGTTCTGTCTACTAAAACCCGTGTTATAAGCACATCAAGTACTGCAGTATATTACTTTGATGCCAAAAGAAGCTTATGGTGAGTGTTTAGTCCAATTGCCTATCTTTGAAATTGTTTTCCCATCTAACTACCTTCTAATAAGGCTTCCATTTTGGTTTGAAATTGAAGGCGAGAACTTCTTTACCCTGTTGCAATATGCATATTTTACCGTTCTAGTTCCCAGATTCAGGATTCAGAAGCTCTTTCACATGGAGTGCCTGTTCATATCTATTGCAGATTTAGTGAGGTCAGTAACATGATTTCTCAAATCATATAATTGTTGTTATTCTCTTTCTTTTTGTAATTACACCATTTTTAACAAATTGATGTATGGTGCCCTAGCAGTTAAACATATCCCTGACTGAGCTTTCATTAGACATGCTTCTCTTTGTCATTGGGAAATTAGAGTTGGCTGGTCCTTATTCAGTGAAAAGCTCCTTGATTCTAGCCAATTGCTGCAAGGTTTGCTACTCTGTCATGTTATTGTTTTATATGAAGCATTACTGCATACATATATGCATATATGCATCACTGCATGCAGACACATGCACTTGCTTGTTCTTTTTATGTGTCTTCTTGCAAATAGTTGTTGTTAAGGTTAATATTTATGTTGGAAAATTCCAATGTGAAAACATGGGTCATTGAATTGTAATTTGTTGCATTTGAGTTAAATTTTAGTTCTGATTGAGTCACTCAGCTGGGTGGAAAATCTATATTGTATGAGGGGACATCTAGTTTTTCAATGTCACGACTTCTCATGCTTCAAAAATGTGTTATTCATTGGAACATAAACAATGATCTAAATGACAAATAAATTTGGTCAACCCTGTCGTCGGTTCATTATTAAAAAATGATTCTACTGCACATAGCTATTTTGAAAGACAAATTATCTTCAATTTGGTTTCTGATTGTCTCATATTTCGTCAATTTTTACATTCA
>QEOT01000459.1:312276-370587 GCA_003123785.1 Pterocarya stenoptera
CGACAGGTCGTTTAGGCCTGTCTTCTTCTTCCGTGCGACAGAGTCCGAGTTTGAAGAAACCCTAGGCTTCGACGGCGCCAATCCTGAACCTCGCCAGGAAGAAGAACCAGAGAGCTCCTCTGAGCTTCTCGACGCCGTCGCAGGATGCCGGTGACCTTCTCTGGGATCAGACGAGCTTCTCTGAGCTACTGTGATGCGAGTGCTTCGACGTGCTCCTCGACAGTGCTTCGACATGCTCCTCAACACGAACTCGCAATGCTTGGGAAGGACAGAGAGTTCCAATGCTTCAATTCCACCTCAGTAACCTCACTACCAGGTCGATTGCATCGTCCCAACTTCGAATCTCATTCTTACTTCCTCACCGCTGCCTTCAGTACACTGCCTCCGTGAGACGCAATTTCGTACTGACCTAATCCTAACAGCCCAAGAGCATAATGCTCTGATACCATGTTGAACAATAGAATATTTCCACTGAATTAATTCTTTCATTCTATTCACTTTCCTATTTATACACTGGAGGGAAAAATACATTAAACAAATGCTACAGTAAAAGCTACAGTAACGCTACAGTACAACTAAGAAAATAAACAACTCTCAACATTATGTGCTTTTTTCTTAGATTTTTGAGAAATATTACTTCAAAATGTATTGTCCTTTTACCTACGTCTTTTTTTATAAGTTTGTCCTGTTGCTAACATTAAGTTTATAGATATCAAAGAGATTCGGATCCAGGTCATTTTGACAGACCTGTTTACTAAATATGTGCACTTGAACATGATATGCCATGTTATTTCTTTAGATGCTCATTTCAAACACTAACACTTCGGTCATGACTTCTATGTTATCTTATTTGGTAAGGTCTGGTTGTAATATTTCTCTGCTGCTTTGGCTATTGGGGACAGGTACATTTAAACTCATCCGTAA
Organism: Pterocarya stenoptera; assembly: GCA_003123785.1. NCBI lineage: Eukaryota > Viridiplantae > Streptophyta > Magnoliopsida > Fagales > Juglandaceae > Pterocarya > Pterocarya stenoptera. The sequence goes on from QEOT01000459.1 coordinate 313,201, forward strand.
GTGTATTGATGATAAAGGGTTCTCTGGGACAAAACGCTACTTTGGTGATCTAGAAAAAACTGTAAGTTCAATATTATTTAATTATCAGATATTGTTGACTCTGCACTCACAAAAACTATCAATGTGTTGTCTGCAGTTGAGAACAGCGGGATCTAATGTACTCTTTGCTGCTGTAACTGAAATATCAGACACTGTTCTGAGAGGAGCAGAAACTAGTGGTTTTAATGGAATGGTGCAATTAATCTTCTCCACCATTGAGTACCACAATAAGCATTTTGCAATATTTTGATTACCTTGCTTACATTGCCTTTCTGGCTGCCCATGTTTATTTTGAAGGTAAGTGGCTTTCATCAAGGAATATTGAAATTGGCTATGGAGCCATCATTTTTAGGAACTGCTTTGATGGAAGGTGGTCCAGATCGAAAGATCAAACTTGATCGCAGTCCTGGGGTTGATGAGGTAAAATCTGTTTAAAATATATCACGTGACATAATTAGTGGGAATTGTTTCTATTTCTTTGGGGTGCACCTTTTTTCATTAATCTAGGTGGCAGGAAAGTTTTTGTGATAGTGTGTTACTCTCTTGTTTTAATTATATATTTATTTATGTTGCATAACCCCTCCGTACCCTATTGATGCTTTAGTGCCACGTTTAGTTTACATATTCTTCTTTGCTGGTAACATGTTGTACCAACTAATCCAGTAAGCTAGACAGCCTTCTGAATTTTTAATGATATTTCTAACGAAAGACCATGGGACCCCAATCACCAAGCACACTACAATGAGCCAGCTTTTAAGGGTAAATAAGGATGCACATTTCCACTTGTGCAACATAATTGAAAATTAATTTTGTAGTGTATACGTTATATGTATATGTTAAGTATCTACAAGAAGCTAGGTCTCATTGACTTTTTATAAGTCTTTGTTTCTGAAATCAATTACTGATTGGTTGTTTTGATTACTACAGCTATATATTGAAGGATACCTGCAAGCTATGTTGGATACTCTGTATAGACAAGAATATCTTAGAGTCAGAGTCATTGACAATCAGGTAATTTATTGAAGGGGGAAAATATTTACGTGGCTGCATTAAAATTCTATCAATTTTTCAAATGAAAACTTGATCTTTTAATGACTGTCCTGTAAAATGCTCGCAGTTGGGCTCCGTTTCCTTCAACTAACAGCACCAATAGCATCCCTTCCAGTTCTAGGAACAAATTTGATAAATATTGGTAACTCTCGATGGAGTATTGGAAGGGAAAATTCCATTAGATAATGAACTATTCATTTTCCCGTTCAACTGCTGCTCGGGGAGGTAATTGTAGATACGCTAATCTTAGTGGGTCGTTGGCTCCTGGTGGGGGTGTTGGTGTTCATATTGTAACTCTCCCCAGAGAGTTATTGTCTATCGTTGGCCTCTATGGTAAAATTAATCGGAGGCCTGGGAGGTGGTGGTTTACCCTGTGGAAGATGTCAGCAGTTTGAGTCTGCTTATCTCAAACTCAATACTAAGGGCAATGCTTTTTTGTGGAGAACAAGCACTGCAGATCCGGAGATTCCGGATCATAAGGAATTTACATTTTCTATTGATTCTTGTACATTTGGGTCAATTTATAATACTAAAAGACATGCCTGGCATGCCTAATTATGAAAGATTTGATTTGCTTAAAGTTCATGGTTCCTGATCGTATTGCATAATGTGTCCAGGTTTTCCTGAAAAACCTACCCCCAAACAGTTCGCTCATTGAGGAGATCGTGGACCGTGTGAAAGCATTCCTTATGAGCAAGGCATTGTTAAAAGGAGATTCTTCAACTACTTCTCACCCCTTGCATCATAATCGAGGAGAAAGGGTAATTGCATCTATTCACGTGTCTCTGTTTCCTGTTTTTTCTTAGTAGTTAGTTTAGCAAGGGCACAAATTACAACTTACGTTTCGATTAGGCTGTTAAGTGAAACTTGGGTAGTTTAGGCATATACCGTAATCTTCTTCTTTTTATTTTTTATTTTTATTTTTTTTATGGTGTTAATGTTGAAGATGTAATCTGAGAAGTCCGTTTATAGGTACGTGCTAATATGGGCATGTCTCGCATTAAATACTGGCATCTTTAAAAGATCTCTTAAAATACTCGATCTTGTGGCAAAAACTCACGTACTTGTAGGAGCACGAATTTCCTGATAATCATCATATATATGGTTCATTTTGTGGTGGCCGGACAGACCTTGGTTTCTGAGCCAAAACTTGATAGACAAGAGAAAGTGTAAACCTGTAACAGAAGTCACTTTTGGCATCAATGTTGGCGTCCTGCACATTTTTCTATGCATTTATAGTAATTACCTTCTTTCTCTTTTTTTTGCCTGGTTAGTAGATTTTAATTTATAATTAGTATTCAAACTCATTCATCCTGCTTGTGATCAATGTGCACATACGTTCATCCCGATGTCAATTTAAAATACCTAAGCAAGGAAATCTTTGCCACAGGAATGGAAAATCGGACCGACAGTGCTGACATTGTGTGAGCACCTATTTGTGAGTTTTGCAATCCGCATGTTGAGAAAGCAAGCAAATAAGTTTATGGCAAACATCAAATGGAAAAGAGAATCAGACGGTGACAATCATAAAGAAATAGTTCCTGCAATCCCCACTGAAGATAAGCCCCAGATGGTAAAATTCCTATGGAAATGGGAAGTTGGCAAGTTTGTGTTGTCTGGCATGCTGGCATACATTGATGGGCGATTATGTCGAGGTATTCCAAATCCTGTAGCACGACGGATTGTGAGTGGATTTTTGTTGAGTTTTCTTGACAAACAAGAACAGTGAATAAACTGCTTTTGTATAGCTTTGTAGCCGTAGTGTGCATGGATTTTATTATTTTTATTTTTGATGATGCGATATAGGACAGGTTAACCAGGATTCCTTGTAATTTGGGTTTATTTCTGGGTTTTCCTAGTATCTTTAGGACTTCTCTATTTTTTGGTTTCCTAATAATTCTAGGATTTAGTTTCCTACTAGTGTGTCACACCGCCGGCCCTTACCAGAGAAGAGGCACAACGTCAGTAACAGAAGGAGGAGAGGTAATGGGGAAGGAGATTGAATTGAGGCAACTGAGTATCGGGGGTCAATTTTGATTGAAGGTTGTGGATCGTGGGCTAGACCTAGAGGGCTTGAAGACTGTGGGCCTGGGCGAGACCAGGGCAGGGCTCAGATCATCAGTTGACGAGTTGGGTTGGGGCTTCTGTTGGCCCCTTAGAATAATTACAATGTTAGGCCTAGTACTATTAAGACAATATTTCTGCTTTCTTTGATTTTCCACCAGTTTTTAAGAAATATGTCAAGAGTTTGTTATGCTTGTTATTTCTTGCCCGAGTATATAGGGGCATAGCTGTGTAATTGGAGGTTATATAACGAATTATCAAATATTTCAATTCTCTCTCTCTTTCTTGAGGTCCCAACCTTGACTTGGGTTTTTCCTTATTCTTTCCTACAATTTCTCTTTAACAAACAGAGAAGTGTGACAATCTGGTATTAGAGAGGTCACCTCTGTGAAGCTTCCTATGCTATCATGGCGGAAGGGACACGTCTGAATCAACTCCATGAAGGGCTCAACTCCTTCAAACAAGTCTCTGAGTCGCAATTCAAGTAATTAGAAATTGAGATGATGGCTCTCAAAACGTCAGTCAGATTGGGTATTACATCAGCTAATAGCTCCTACATTGGAATTGCAGAAGCAAAATCAATATAAACAGTATGGGGAATCAACTTCCATAAACAATAGGGGTAATGGTGATGGGGCTGAGCGAACTGTAGAGGTGCAAAACAAATATGTGAGATTGGATTTTTCGGACTTCTATGGTGAAGATCCAGATCCAACTGGATGGTTGTATAAGGCAAATCACTTTTTCTCTTACTGCAACACATTACCACAGCAGAGGTTGAGACTTACCTCCTTCCATATGGAAGGGAAGGTATTATGATTTAGAGGAGTCTGGATCCTTGACTGATTGGGATGCCTTTGTGAGGGCTTTGTTGGTGAGGTTTGGGCCCAATGCTTACAATGATCCCATGGTGGCTCTTATTAAGTTGAAACAAATGGGGTCAGTGGAGGAATATAAGTCTAGTTTTGAAACATTGTCCAATGGGCTAAGGGCTTATTGAATACTTACAAGCTTAGTTGTTTATTAAGTGGCCTCCGAGATGACATTAGGATTATTGTGCATATGTTCAATTCCAATATTTTAATCACAACATATAGCTTGGCCAAACTGCAGGAAGAAAACATTGGAGTTAGTATAAGAGGCATGAAGGTAGTACTCTATTCTGGAGAACCAAGAATCCTTAAAAACTCCCTACAAATGTCGGAGTAGTGAATAAGATACCATAAAAGGGAGTGATGTCTGTGCAAAAAATTAACCAAAATCAGATGAAGGATCGTAAAGAGAAAAGGCTGTGTTACTATTGTGATGCTTGTTGGAACCCAAGACACAAGTGTTAGAATCAAAGGTTGTTTTAAATTGAGGAAGTAGGGGTACAAAGCAGTGAGGAGAGAGTTAATAGAGTCTTCAGCTAAGTTGATTGAAGAGGGCACCCTTAATCCATTTAACAAGTTGGAACAGAAGGGCCTCCTCTTGCAGTTTATTGAAACAACAAAACACACAAGCAACAAAGAGACAGATCTAGCCATTTTGGGGCTGCTGAAGCAATACACAAATATTTTTTAGGAACCTACAGGGTTACTCCCTTGCAAGAGCCATGATCATGCCATCACACTAATACCTGATGCCAAACTAGTGTCTGTTAGCCTTACAGATCCTTACTTACTTTCAAAAGAATGAGATTGAGAGAATAGTTAAGGAATTATTAGAGATAGGGGTGGTTAGGCCAAGCCAAAGCTCTTATTCTTCCTTGGTGCTACTTGTGAGGAAGGTTGACGGGTCCTGGAGGATGTGTATAGATTATCGGGCCCTAAATACAGTAACTGGCAAAAATAAATGCCACATTCCTATAGTGGAAGAATTGCTAGATGAGTTAGTTACATGGGGCTGAGTACTTTCCTAAGCTATTCTTAAGGCTCGAATATCACCAAATAGGGTGAAACCCTATGATATTCCCAAAACTACATTTATGACACATGAAGGGCATTACGAGTTTCTTGTTATTCCATTTGGACTAACAAATGCCCCATCCACATTTAAGAGTTTAATGAATGAGATATTTAGGCCCTACCTAAAGAAGTTTGTGCTGGCTTTTTTTACGATATTCTGATATATAGCATAAGTGAGGATGAGCATTTGCAGCACCTAATAGTGACCCTAGACACACTAAGGCAACATCAACTCTATGCCAAGTAGTCCAAATGCAACTTTGGATGCAAAGAGATTGCTTACCTAGGGCATATCGGCTGAAGGGGTTAGAGTCGATCCTGAAAAATTAAGGGCCATGGTAGAATGGTCAGAACCAGCATCCTTGAGATCCCTTAGGTGATTCTTAGGATTAATAGAATATTATCGAAGATTTATTAGAGGTTATGGGGGAATAGTTGTTGCCTTAACTTGACCACTAAAAAAAGTGCAGTTTAAATGGAGTAAAGAAGCTCAAGAGGCCTTCTAGCATCTAAAAAAGGCCTTAACTGAACTCCTCATGCTGACACTGTCAGATTTTAATCAAAGGTTTACCATTGAATGTGATGATTCTGGGATAGTAGTAGGAGCTGTACTGATGCAACAAGGGAGACCTGTTGCTTACTATACCCAAGCTGTGAAAGGGAGGACTCAACATCTCTCAACTTTAAGAATAAATTATTTGCACTGATCTTAGCAGTACAAAAATAGAAGCCTTATCTTATTGGTAGGCTCTTTACAGTAAAGACATTACCAATGTTTAAGGTACCTATTGGATCAAAGGGTTGGAACACCCACACAACAAAAATAGGTAGCTAAATTGCTTGTATATGACTTTAGAATAGAATATAAGAAGGGTAAAGAGAATAGGGAAGCATATGCCCTTTCTAGACAACTTGAGGAGGAAGAGATGACCTTAACTACTATTTTCTTATCCATTATTACCTGGTTGGAGGAACTAAAGGGGGGATACAAAACTGACAGCCAGGTACAGGAAATAATCCAGAAGGTGGAGAATGGAGAATTAAATCACCCTTATGAGATCAATGAAGGTCTGTTGCTATACAAAAAAGAGGGTCTATATGGATGAAGACCCATAGTTCAAGTATTCATTGCTACAAAGGTTCTTTATGCTGACGTGGCCCTAGTCTTTTTTTTCTCTCTATTCTGTTTCGTTCTCTACCTTCAGAGGGTTGCTGTATTGCCTCTTCGGAGGCCTCGCTCGGCCCTCAGGCGCCGGCGGGTCATTGTTTGTTCTCTAATATTGTTGTAGAGCCTCCGATTCCTCTTCCTGAGGTGGAGATGCCTATGAGAAGACCTGGTTTTAAGGAGGGGGAAATGTATTTTTCCTTCACAAAGGAAGAAATCGATTATTTGGCTTCTCCTTTTCGATTCACAGTGGTATTGAAATTTCTTCGCAAGCGGCCATCTTTGAATCAGATTCGTAGATTCATCAAGGAAAGATGGGGATTGAAGGTTCAACCAGTGGTGGGGGGTATGCGAAAACCCACGAATTTTATGGTCCATATGACTACAGAGGAGGATTTCTGCACTGCCATGGCCAGGGAGTTTTTTGATTTTGAGGGTGTGCCTTATCGAATTTTCCATTGGTTGCCGGATTTTGAAGAGGATAGAAAACCTATGATGTCTTTGGTATGGTTATTTTTGCCCAGTCTGCCTCCTAATTTTTATCATACTTCTATGCTGAAAATTCTCACTTGAGGATTTGGGAGATTTTTGAAAAGAGATAATGTCACTGCATGTGTTTCACATCCTGAGGGTGCCAGATGTTGTGTTGAATGGATATTTCTCAGCAGGTGGTGAAAGGTTTCTGGATTGGGATGCCCGGCGAGATGGCTAATTGATTTCAGGAGGTAATTTTCGAAACATTGCCTTTTTTTGTCATAAATGTCATGTTCAAGGTCATTTGGATTCAATCTGTAAGTTTAGTAAAATGTCTGCAAAAGTGGGAGGAGAAGTAATGTTGTTGAAACAAAAAGAGGTGAAAAACATTTAACGTAAGAATGAGGCTGAGGAGTGTAATAGCAAGGAGGCTGAGGAGTGTAAGAAGTCTCAGCGAGATGAAATTCTCCAAAGGGTACAGTTTCGACAGCAAATGGTGAACTCGAAGGAAATATTGTATGGTGCTAAGGAGGGATTTGTGATGTCTAGGGAGGAATTTTTGAAGAAAGGGGATGATCTGGTTAGTTCCATCCAGGCTGTGCCGGAGGAAAATATAGAGGGAATTGCGGTAGAGGGTGGCTCTCCACGACCAATTGTTAGCTGAAGAATTGAGATCGCCTAGAAGTTCTTTGAAATTGGTAGATGAGATTTTGGAGTATGATTAGATCGTGTGGCTCAACGTGTTATTGAGGAAATGGGGAGTGATAATGAAATGGAATCTGAAAATATAGGTTGTGTTGTTTTTGACTCTGATTGGCCTGATGGAAATGTAGACAAGTTTTATAAAGATTATGAGTCGGATCCAGCAATGGGAGTGACTATTCGACATTTGTTGAATTTAGAGAGGGGGAAGTCTGGGGTGGTGAGGGGTGTTATCACGAAATCCAAAAAAAATCGTGATCATGTTTAATATCCTTATGTGGAATATTCGGGGTGTGTGCACATCTAAGAATCATTTAACCTGATTAATGAGGAAGTTTAGGCCTCGAATTGTGGCTTTATTGGAACCTTTTTCTGATGAGAGAAATATTCAATGTTGGGCTGCTCGACTAAAGCTTTATAATTTTTCTTCTCACACGAAGGAGGGGGTAAGATTTGGTTGTTTTGGGATGATGATTTTCAATTTAATTCGTTTATGGTCATTGATCAATTGTTAGTAGGGTGGCTGTCATTGGGTTTGGAAAAAGTGCTTGTCACTTTTATTTACGCTAGTTGCTTTCGTAGACAGCGTAGGGGTTTGTGGGAGGATATTGGGAGTCTGGATAGTGAGGGGAATCTGTGGTTCTTAGCGAGGGATTTCAATATTATTCATAGGGATAGTGAAAAGATTGGGGGAATATTATTGTTGATTGTGGGCTGCTGGAATTACCCTTTGAGGATTCAAATTTTTTTTAGTGTAATGGTTGACAAGGTCGGCATCATATTTGGGCTCGGTTGGATCGAATTCTAGAAAATACAGTTTTTTTACAAAAATTTCAACATGCAAAATTGTGCTATTGACCGCGTACTTCTTTGGACCATAGTCCTATGTTAACAAAGTTGGTGGAAGAGAACAGATTTGTTGGGCCGCATCAGTTTCGGATCCAAAAAATGTGGGTGTCTCATGCAGGTTTTTTGCCACTGGTTCGTAGTGTTTGGGATGGGGAGGTGGAAGGTGATGCCTTAACTAAAGTGGCTAGGAAGTTGAAAAATCTGCAAGTAGCCTTGAGGATGTGGAATGTGTCCACATTTGGGAGAGTGGAAGAAGAGTTAAAACTAGTGGAAGATCAATTGGTGAAACTAGAGGCTTTAGTTGCGGAAAATTATTCTTGGGAGGTGGAAGAACAGTTGCTTAATCTGAAATTTAAGCATAAGTTGTGGTTAGATAGAGAGGAAATGATGTGGAAGCAAAAGTCGCGTATTCGATGGCTGGAAGAGGGAGATGTTAACACTCGTTATTTTCACGTAAGTGTTATGCAAAAAAAGAGGCAGCATATTTTATCTAATTTGACTTTGCAGGATGGTACTTCCTTTAACACTCCAGAGGAAATTCATGATGGCGCCATTTCTTATTTTCAAAATCTGTTGGCTGCTGAATCGGTGGTGCGAGATACGAAGATTCTCTCTATCATTCCTCATTTGGTGTCGGAGGCTGAGAATGATGCTTTATGTCAAATACCTACTCTAATGGAGGTGAAAGAGGCTCTTGATTCCATTTCTGAGGATAGTTGCCCAGGTTTAGATGGGTTTACGACGTGTTTCTTTCAAGTGGCTTGGGACATTATTAGGCTGGATGTGTGGAAGGTAGCAGTGGAGTTTTTCAAAGGTAATCATTTACCAACCTTTTATGGTGTGACCAACTTGGCTCTTATTCCAAAAGTTGAAAAACAGGATAGTTTTTTCAAGTTTCGGCCGATTAGTCTATGTTGTGCAGTTTATAAAATTTTTACCAAGATTATGGTGAAGCGGATGATTCCTATATTAGGAAAGCTAATTTCTCTGGCTCGGTCAGCTTTTATAAGTAATTGTAGCATTTTCGAAAATATCTCTCTTGCTCAAGAGTTGGTGTTGGGGATTAATACCAAAGTCTAGGGTGGGAATGTCATTTGCAAAATTGACATGGAGAAGGCGTATGATCGGATAAATTGGTGTTACTTACTTCGGGTGTTGCAAAAGTTTGGCTTTTCTAATCATTGGTGTGATCTGGTCCTTCACTGTATTTCATCGCCGTATTTTTCAGTGATGTTAAATGGGAGGCCTAAAGGTTTCTTTAAAGCGTCTCATGGGTTGCGGCAGGGTGATCCACTTTCGCCATATTTGTTTATTCTTTCGGAAGATATTCTGTCTAGGCTTTTGGATGACCAATTTCAGCTTGGGAAGATAAACTTGTTTTATTTATCTTCTACTTGTCCTTAAATCTCTCATCTTTTGTACGCTGATGACTTGTTGATTTTTTTAAAGGGAGATAGGAGATCTATGAGAGGTTTGCTGAAAACGCTAAAGCTGTATGAATCTATTTCTAGGCAGAAAATGAGTATTGAAAAGTCAGTGATTTTTTGCTCCAATAAAATTAGTTATCCTCGAAGAATGGAGCTTCTGCAGGCCACAGGTTTTAGTGAAGGGAAATTTCCTTGTTTGTATCTAGGCATACCTTTGCATACAGGTAGACTCACTTCCACCATGCTTACTCTGATTATTGATAAAATAAAAAAGAAGTTGTTAGGTTGGAAACGTAATCTTCTTTTGGCAGGTGGATGTTTAATTTTATTGAAGCATGTTCTTAATAGTATTCCGATTCATGTGTTGTCGGTGTTGAATTTTTCGCTGACTGTTTCTCGAAATATTCAACGAATTTTGTCAGAATTTCTTTGGGGATCAAATGATGGAAGGAAAAATAGAGCATGGGTATCATGGAGACGGGTTTGTCATCCAGTAAAGGAAGGAGGGCTAGAAATGTGTTATTTGAAGGAAGTTAATGATTCTTTGCTAGCCAAATTTGCGTGGAAAATTATTACTACTAATTACTTTTTGGGCCTCTTTCTTTAAGAATCGTTATTTAAGGAAGATTACCTTGTTTGAAGTAGCGCTAGAACCAAAGGGTTCAAGATTCTGGAAGAGTGTATTAACTCGAGTGCCTTTAGTGCTCAAAAAGGGTGTTTGGAAAATTCGAAAAGGGGAAGTCAATTTTTGGTTTGAACCATGGCTCCCGGGGGGTGTTTTGGCGCAACAAGTTCCTGTTATTGGCTCTACTTTACTTCATGAACGTGAGCTTCTTTCACCTTTGGGATGGGATATTTCCCGTCTTAAAGAAATTGTGGGTGATGATATTTGCGATTCTATTATTAATTCAAATATTAGAATTCGGCAAGGACAGGATCTCTTCATTTGGACTCTTAGTGCTGATGTGAAGTTTTCTACCAAAAGGGAGTGGAACAAGTTGAGGATGCAATATGATTCACCTAGCTGGGCAAAATGGACTTGGTGGAAAGGTTTGCCAGAAAAAATTTCATATGTGGCATGGCGGCTTTGGAATCATGCTCTTCCATTGGATTCGGAAATCCAAAAAATTGGGATTCACCCTGCTTCCAAGTGCCATTGTTGTAGTGAAAATATTGATTGTGAGTCTTATGATCATATTTTTGGAAACGGTGGGCAAGCTGAAAAAGTTTGAGAATTTTTTTCCACAAGGCTTCTAGTGCTGTTTAGAAGGGGTTAGAGTCTCTCTAATCGTATATCTCTCTGGTGGGCTCGGGAGAAACAATCTTCACAGCTGGGTATATTGTGTGGCATTTTGCCAATATTGATTATTTAGGCATTGTGGATTTCTCGTTGTAAGGCTAGAATGGAAGGTGTTGTTGACTCTTGGAAGCAAATTACTTTTGTGATTGTGTTTCAGTTACATAATTTTTTTTTTCTAAACAAATGAAGTTGTCTCCTTGCTCCAGTTTTGACCAAGATTTGTTAAGAAGTATTAGTTGCCCTGTCATTTCTGGTTCTTTGCCGAAGGTGAGAGCTTTTGGTTGGAAACCTCGTTCTTTGGGTGGCTGGAAGTTAAATGTTGATGGATGCTCTCTTGGAAACCCAGGTATGTCAGGGGGGGATGGTGTGATTAGGGATGATAAAGGAAATTTTTTAGTAGGTTTTGCTAACCATTATAATAGGCAATCGAGCATTATTGTAGAATTGTTTTCCTTGAGGGATGGTCTTCGATTGTGTAAGGAGTTGGGGCTATTGGGTTTGTGTATTTCTTTAATGATTGTTTCTTGATTTCAACGTGGGGAATGTTCTCATTGGTATCTTTGGGATTTTTGGGAAGAAGTACTTGATCTCCTAAAAGAAGTTGATAGCAGGATATATCACATTTATAGGGAACGTAACATGATTGCGGATTTCTTTGCTAAGGAAAGGGCCCGGAATTCTTGTCTTAATCTTCGTATTGGTAGTTCTCTCCCAGCAAGACTAAGAGGTCTGCTGCGTATTGACAAATGGTCCTTGTCTTATTTACGGATTCGATAATTTGTAATCTTTTGGTGGAGTGGTTTATTTGTTATTGGTTAGAGTCATTGTTATTGGTTGGTTTTGTAGGTTGAGAATTTTTTTTATATTGTAACCATGGTATTCATCTGCCATAAGTGAGGGCTTATTAATAAAGTTTCAAGGGTTCCGTCCTCCTTCCAAAAAAAAAAAGAAAAAAAAAGTAGAAATTACTACAGCTATGATAAGATCCTACACATGGTAGGGCATGATTTCTTTTGGCAATGATTTCAGGGAACCTATTTTTTCGAAATTGTGACACCTGTTAGAGAAACAAGGCTGACCAAACGCTACTAAGTGGCCTCCTACAGCCACTACATATACCCAACAAGCCATAGTCTCTATAACCATGAACTTTGTGGGAGGACTGCCCAAATCCAAGGGATTTGATTGCATTTGGGTAGTGATTGAAAAATTAACCCTTTGCCCCCCCTTACACACCAGTACATTGCCTCTATAATAACACAACTCTTCATCCGAAGTATTTTTAAGCTCCATGACATGCCCTCATCCATCATCTCAGATAGAGACCATGCTTTTACTGGTAAATTTTGGCAAGAATATTCAAAAGCCAAGGTGTATGGTTGGCCTTCAACACGGCCTATCACACGCGGATAGAAGACCAAATAGAGGCTGTGAACAAATGTGTGGATAGCTACCTTAGGTGTTTCACTGGGGACAGACCTAAGGATTGGGCTAATTGGATTTCTTTGGCTAAGTGGTTGTACAACATCATCTAGCATGCATAACAAAGATCATCCCTTTCGAGGCTTTCTATGGCTATCCTCCCTCTTAGCTAATGACCTACGCACCAGGCACTTCCATTGTGGAGGCCATGAATGCTAATCTAAAGACTCGAGATGCTATCTTACAATTGATTAAGCATAATCTACACCGAGCTCAAGACAGGATGAAAAGATATGCAGATCTGAACCGAAAAGAAAGGAACTTTGAAGTTGGAAGTTGGGTATACAAAATATTACAACCATACCTATAGTCATCAATAAGTGGAAGCAATCTCAAACTGTCTCCAAAGTTCTATGGACCTTTTCAGATTCTGCAGAAGGTCGGGGTTGTGGCCTATTGTCTACAACTACCCCTAGCTCAAATCCATTCGGTATTCCATGTATCTCAATTGAAGGCCAAGTTGGGAAGCAACATTCCCGTGATCCCAGCTCTTCCTCCAGTTGACACCATGTTTAAAACCTGAATCGGAAGACATCTTAAGCAGAAAAATGAAGAAAGGCAATCAACCGTCAGTGGAACTCCTAGTGTGATGGTAGGGACAAAGCCTAGACGACGCAACATGGGATTGTTATTGGTAACAGAGATAATTTAGGATGGTTTGATAAATTTTACTCTACGCTGCTTGCTTTTCATTTTACCTAGAGTCAGTTTGATTCCTCTATTTTTTTTCGCAAGACTTCTGCATGAATTGTATTGCTTTTGGTATATGTTGATGACATTGTGATTATTGGGTCTGATACTATGTTAATTAAGCAATTACAACAGCATCTCAAAGCCTCTTTTCACATGAAAGATCTTGTTCTCCTGCAGTACTTTCTTGGTCTTGAGGTGCAGATTTCTCCGACTGGTACTTTGTTACACCAGCACAAATACATGCAGGAAGTGATTTCGTTGGATGGTCTCTAATCGGGTAGCTCTGTTCTTACTACATTTGAGGTAAATCTTAAGCTTCATCAGGAGGAAGGCGAGTTTCCATCAGATCCATCCTTGTATCGGCAGCTCGTTGGGAGTTTGAACTACTTGATGATTACTCATCTTGACATTTCTTTTGCTGTGCAGCAGGTCAATCAATTTATGCAGGCCCCCCGATATCTTCACTTAGCCGCTATCCGCCGCATTATTCGATGTTTGAAGGGCACCTTTATATGCGGGTTGTTCTTTCCTAAGAAATCTTCCTTACAGTTGGTGGGGCATAGTGATGTTGACTGGGCTGGATGTACGGATACTCGTCGCTTTGTTATTGGCTGGTGCATGTTTTTAGGCAATGCACTCATTTCTTGGAAGAGTAAGAAGTAAGACAGAGTTTCCAAGTCCTCTACTGAGTTTGAGTATCGTGCTATGTTTTCTACATTCTATGAGATCACATGGCTTCGTGGGTTATTGGGTGAAATTGGTTTTCCTCAGCTCCATTTCACTCCTCTTAATGCTAATAATACAAGTGCTATTTTGATCGCCACCAGTCTTAGTTTCCAGGAGCGTACGAAACGTATAGAAGTCAATTGTCATTCCATACGTGAAGCCTTTGACAAACGTGTGATTACTCTTTTTCACATTTTCACCAAACATCAAACTGCAGACATATTCACTAAAGCTCTTTTTCGGCACCGACATCAGTTCTTGGTTGACAAATTGATGCTTCTTGATCTCCCAGCATCAAAATTTGAAGGGGGGATGTTAACGGAGATAATTTAGGATACTTTAATATTTGATTGATACTATAATATTTGATTTGTAATATTTTAGGATGCTTTCCTTTATAGCTAGCTTGTATATATTTAGCAGATAATTAGGTTGTAAATATGTTGGAGATACTTACCTATATAGCACTTAGGCACTGGAAATATGGCAATACTGATGTAAAATCTCTTCTATATAATGAAAGGAAACCCTATGGAAAGGGTATTTAGACCAACCTTGACAGTTATGATTCCCTCAAAGCATCCTTCCCACATCTCATGGGCAAGGTGCTTTAAAAAATAGTGGGAATTGTCGCACCATCGGCTCTTACCAAGGAAGAGGCACGACGACGGTAGAGAAGGGGAAGAGAGGAAATGAGGAATGAGATGAAAGTTGGGCAGCTGAGTATCAAGGGTCACTTTTGATTGAAGGCTGTGGATCGTGGACTGGACCTAGTAGGCTTGAAGACTGTGAGCTTGGGCGAGACCAGGGCACGGCTCAGATCATCGATTGATGAGTTGGGTTAAGGCTTTTGTTCACCCCTTAGAATAATTACAATGTTAGGTCCATTACGGTTAAGACAATATTTATGCTCTCTTTTATTTTGCACTAGAGTCTAGAAACATGTCAGAATTTGTTATGTTTGTTATTTCTTGCTCGAGTATATAAGGGCATAGCTGTGTAATTGGAGTTTATTTGACGACTTATCAAGTATTACAATTATCTTTCCCTCACTTTTTCTTAAAGTCCCCCAACCTTGAATTGGGTTTGCCCTTGTTCTTTCCTACAATTTCTCTTTAACAAACATAGAAAAAGTGAGGATAGGATTTGGTTTGTACTTTTTACCTCATGTTCTCTTGGTAATTTAAGACTTCCTTTATCTCTATTTTTAAGTTACCACAAGATTAGGATTTGAAACTTGTATGAAGTTATATTGGTGGGCTTGGAGGGCACACAAACTTGCATGAAGCTAGTAGTTGTTCTAGAGAATCTGGATTTCCTTTCAACTCCCTTTGATGGGAACGTGGAATCCTATCCCCATCCCTTCTTGATGCATTTTTATTTTCATCGACATTTACAATTGACTTTTATTTTTAATTACATAGGTTGTATTTCTATGAAAGTCTGGATTGTTTTACACATATTGCTGCTACTGTTCTTTTGTTTGCGTCGAATACACAACTAATGTCGGTTTATAATATATTATTATTATCCAGTCTTTTTTTTAAAATATTTTTTTTATTTGTTGAACATTATTATGGCTGTACAAGAACAAGAAAAATTGCTTCTTTATATTGATGTTTGTTATGCTTACTTTTTTCGACTTGCCTACTTGAGTTTATTGCTTATCTCGATCATCTGTGCTTCAATTAATATCTAGGAGTCTGGACTTTACTATTTTTCAAACAGCTCCTTAGTTTTTTTCACTTTTTTGCAAAATTAGTCTTTGGATTCTAAAATACTTTGCAACTAGCTATCCAATACCTGTTAAAAAAAAAAATTAATGGTAAAAAGTTTTTTTTTTTTTCCTCTTAAAGAAGACAACTTTCATTGATAAGAAAACTAAACAACAATACAACTGAAAACGAAACAACATAGTATCGTCCAAAGCGATTAATTACAATGCAACCAGTGGTGGATCTTTTCCACTGTGAAATTCCAACATGCAATCAAGAAACTTGATAAAGGGCATATCTCCAAATAAACAATTTAAAAAAATGTCCATTGCGCTAATGTATGCGCGCACCGGTTTTGAGTCCGGTGTATTTTAACAGCTTTCCACTTTTTAAAACTATTGAGGAGGAGACAGTATCTTTTGCCCTGCCTCCAATGGACCAATCTGATTCGGTTTGGGTGCCTTAAAAGACCTGATATTATCACTTGTGAATCACCTTCTATCTTGATACTTTTCTATTTTTTTTCCACTGCCATTTTGACTCCAATGAAAGCTGCCAAAGCTTCCCCAACGTTTGGGTTAAATTCTGAAACAGAGCCCACAACCCCACCATTTGGTAAAAAGTTTATTTGTAAAGAACATTTGCTTTTTTATATATAATAATGTTGTTTTCCCATATAGAGGTGGCTGAAGATAGCCTCAGGCTGGTGAAAGATGACGACGTCGTGTATGATGTCGACGGAATTGAGTTAATTCGGCGACATGACATCACAAGGGGGGATCGGAAGACAACATCATATGCTCTCAAAAAAGCCCAAACCCAACTAACCTCACACCAACCCCTCTTTTACACACAAAATCCAGACATCCTCTAGATTTCTGACATCCATTTTTTTAATATTTAAGATATATTAAAATAATTCATAAATTTATTCAAAATTAAATATATATTTATTATTTCACTTCCAATAATAGCATACCAGTTATTTAATTAATCATTTAGTCAATGAATCGATAAAGTTTACTTAAGTGGATATTGGATAATACATGCTACTTATCCTACTAAAATTCACCTCAAGTGTTTTGGCATTTATCTTATTTATTTTTTATTTTTTTTAAAATAAGTATTTATTTTTTAATTAATCATATTCAATATAACATGTAAATATATTTAATATTATTATTATTATTACAAACTTTATTTTATATATATGCTAAAATGTAGTCAGTATGAACATGCAAATTACAGTTCGATTGTAATCCGAGCACCGTCACAATGCACCACTCGGCCATGAAGCCACGCCGATTAGTGGCCCCCGCCGGATCCGCTGCCGCCTCCGATGACTCTGCCGACAAGCTCGAGCTTCTTCTCCTCTCGTCGGCCATCTGCAACAACGAGGACTTGGGCCCCTTCATTCGCAAGGCGTTCTCGTCTGGGAAGCCCGAGACTCTGCTCCACCACCTCCGTCACTTCTCCCGATCTAAAGAGTCCGAAATCGAGGAGGTCTGCAGGGCTCACTACCAGGACTTCATCCTCGCCGTAGATGATCTCAAGTCCCTCCTCTCCGACGTCGATTCCCTCAAGTCCTCCCTCTCCGATACCAACTCCAGCCTCCAGTCCGTCGCCGGTCCACTCCTCTCCTCCCTCGATGACTTTCTCGAGGCCCGCGTCGTTTCCCAAAATGTCAATCTTGCCCTCCAATCCCTCGCCACATGTATACGTCTGATCGAGGTTTGTGCCCGATCCAACTATCACCTTTCCAACAACAATCTTTACATGGCGTTGAAGTGCTTGGACTGCATCGAGACCGAGTTCTTGGACAAAATGCATTCGTCCACGCTGAAGAGGATGCTGGAGAAGAAGATTCCAGAGATTCAGGCTCACATTGAGAGGAAAGTGAGCAAGGATTTCGGTGATTGGCTGGTCGAGATCCGCGTAGTGAGCCGGAACCTAGGCCAATTAGCCATTGGCCAAGCCTCCTCGGCGCGCCAACGCGAAGAGGATCTCCGAATCAAGCAGCGCCAAGCGGAGGAACAGACCCGTCTTAGTCTCCGAGACTGTGTTTACGCTCTTCGAGAAGAGGACGAGGAAGACGACCGCCACGTACTGAGCAACGACAGTAACAGCGGCTTCGATTTGACACCGTTGTACAGAGCTTATCACATAAACCAAACTCTAGGACTTGAGGACCGGTTCAAGCAGTACTACTTCGAGAACCGGAAGCTCCAATTGAAGTCGGACTTTCAGGTATCGTCCATGACTCCATTTCTAGAATCCCACCAAACATTTTTCGCGCAGATCGCCGGGTTTTTTATTGTGGAAGATCGGGTTTTGAGGACCGGCGGGGGTTTGATTTCGAAATTGGAGGTCGAGAACTTGTGGGAGACAGCCGTCAGTAAAATGTGTTCCGTCTTGGAGGATCAGTTCTCTAGGATGCAGACCGCGAGTCATTTTTTGCTGATCAATGACTATGTGAGCTTGTTGGGAGTGGCTTTGAGGAGGTACGGGTACCCGGTGGACGCTTTGTTGGACGTGCTGAGTAAACATAGGGATAAATACCATGAACTCTTGTTGTCGGATTGCCGGGGGCAGATTATTGAGGCCCTCGAGGCCGATAAGTTTGAACAGATGTTAATGAAAAAAGAGTACGAGTATTCTATGAACGTACTTTCATTTCAGCTTCAAACGTCGGATATTGTGCCCGCATTTCCTTATGTGGCGCCGTTTTCGTCTACAGTGCCAGATTGTTGTCGAATTGCGAGGTCCTTTGTGGAGGATTCCGTGAGTTTCATGTCGTATGGTGGACAGTTAGATTTTTATGATGCGGTTAAGAAGTACTTAGATCGGATGTTGAGCGAGGTTCTGGATGAGGCTTTGTTTCAGCTTATCAATACGTCTGTGCATGGGGTGTCGCAGGCGATGCAGATGGCAGCCAATATGGCTGCCATGGAGCGTGCTTGTGGTTTCATCTTTCGTCATGCTGCTCAGCTATCGGGGATCCCCTTGAGAATGGTCGAGAGGGGTAGGAGACAGTTTCCTTTGAGCAGAGCCAGAGATGCTGCGGAGGACGTGCTCTCTGGGTTGCTGAAAGCCAAAGTTGATGGGTTCATGACGTTGATTGAGAACGTGAATTGGATGGCTGATGAGCCACCACAGAGTGGGAACGAATATTTGAATGAGGTTATTATATATTTGGAAACTCTAGTTTCAACTGCTCAACAAATATTGCCGGCTCAGGTCCTCAAAAGGGTCTTACAAGATGTTCTTTCTCACATCTCCGAGAAGATTGTTGGTTTTCTACTTGGTGACTCTGTTAAGAGGTTTAACGTCAATGCGATCATGGGGATTGATGTCGATATTCGGTTGTTGGAGTCTTTTGCGGACAATCAAGCTCCCATCTTTCCAGATGGAGATGCAAATCAGTTGAAAACTTCACTTGCAGAGTCAAGGCAATTGATTAATTTGCTCCTGAGTAATCATCCAGAGAATTTTCTGAATCCGGTAATCAGAGAGAGGAGCTACAATACTTTGGACTACAGGAAAGTCGTGACGATCTCAGAAAAGTTGAGGGATTCCTCAGATAGGCTATTTGGAACCTTTGGGACACGGGGAGCAAAGCAGAACCCGAAAAAGAAGTCTCTGGACGCTTTGATAAAAAGACTCAAGGATGTTAGCTGATCGGATTCCTAACTGTATGTAAAATCATTCATCTTCTTTTCTTACTTGTGCTGATTGTCATTTGGATTTGTTTATAGCGGCTCTTTGCAAACATTTGCTTGAGAATAAAGCCAGCCCAATAGGTGTCCTCTGGTTGTCCCAGGAAATTTGCTTGAATTATCTTGTATGTATCCCTTTCATGATTATATATTGGTTGTTTATTGAGTTTTTTAAGCCATGTCACTTGATTTGTCTTACCCTAACTTGGACTTATGTCTGATCTTTCAATGCAAATGCAATTCCATCCTTGCGTGCTAGTTATTCTCAGTATAATGATGTGGGCTGATGAAAGTTTAGAGAAAATTCTCTCTCAGAAGGTATGGCTTTTGCTCTAAAGTTTCCAATTTAGATATAAACCTTTTATTTACTTTTAAATAGTAATAATTTCATACAACATATGAAAACAGCAGGTACAAAAAGAACGTTCATTTTTTATAGGTTCACTTCTTACAAATAGAATAATATATATATATATATATTTTTATATATCAAATAAGCTTGAACTACTGATTGGACAAAACAGAATGTTACAGATGATTTGCAAAAATTGATAGCTTTAAATTAAGAATCATCCCCAAAACTCTCCGTATGAAGAGAGAGCCGCCAATCTTCAAGAAAACATTCCCAAAGCTTCAGTCATCTACAAAACTGTATCGAGCCTGCTCCTGTGTACTTAACAAAATGTTTTTAGCAGCCCAACCCATACCCAACATTTGTTCATTCAACAAAGACAAATCCTTCTGCGCACATCGTTTGCTATCCTCCATCACTTGAAACCATTCATTGAAAACTGAATCCAATGGATCACTACCCCCAATAATGTTCTCCCACCAACTCCTCTTCACAAGGATTGCCTTCCGAATGTAGCACGCCTACAGTACAGAACATACAGATTGCACCAAACTTTAAGATCAGGAAAACTACTTGACATGGAAATTATAGACAAAGTTTCCGTTCATGGTAATAGAGCATCTTGCACACTAAATATTATACGTGCTCTTAAAAAGTAGTTTTCCCAAAAACAAAAAAGAAATAGGAAATGAAAGCATTCAAAATACCTGTAAAAAACCCATGATAATATTTGCAGTGATGGCCCCTTCCCGTAGACAAAGAAGTATCCCTAGCTAGAATTTAGTAAACGTGGCAGGGGAAGAAAAAGTGAAAATGTGAGAAACATTTATAGATGAGGTGGAAACTCAGTTTATAGGTTTCCTAACATACTCACTTGCTTAGTTCTCTTCACTCTGTTGCGGAAGATTTCCATGCATATGAAGTAATAATCCTCACTACTTGTATATTGCATTGCCATCATTGACCATTTGGGTATCTGATCCTCAGGACTTAAGCACCCTATTCTGATGGGCCAAACGTTTTTTCCTGATTCAAAACTCAATAATTGGGTATAAGTTACACCAATGACGCACGCTCCATTCTACAGCAGCTTAAATCAAAGCATTATAACACAGCTGTGAGAAGCACAATGCTGAGACCTCACCTTTGCTCCACAGAAAATCAACTCCTTCCTCTTTGCTCACGTCTGCGGGTGAAGGGACATATCCTAACTCAATCCAAGTGTTTATTATAATCTCAAGTCTATCCTGATCATAAAAGCAACATAAAAATTCAGATCATGAACTCCATAATATTGCAAGGAAAACAACGGAAAGTTGTAGTGGTGCACATATATAAACCAGGTATATGGCAAATGCTGTTGACAGGTGTCTTATGGGTAAGCAAAAAGACAAGACATTAAAAGCGAAGGCATTTGAATTTGACAGAATATTTAGCTATTAGATATCATCATCCTAATGTGGTAGAAAAGTTTTCCAACAAGATTCATGTTCTTTAAGACTGGCCACTGAGCAAACAAATCTGAATAAATAATGGGTGTGGGCAATTCATATAGAACACATGGAGGCCACAATCTTGCATTCCTCAAATGTTAGTTAAAAAGAAAAAGAAAATGTGAGCCAACTGTCATTTCATTCCCTTATATAACTCATATGCCAACTCACCTTAGTTAGTGTTGGCAGATGGACATGTTTAAGCCCCTGATATATTCCGAAAAGATCAAATGCTGAGAAAATCGGGTATATAACAAATGGTAAACCTGCTAGCAATCTTCAGCATTAATGGAAAGTTAGGGAACCGTGGAAGCATAACTTTCTATAATGAATACGATAAACATGTCAAGCACAGATCCAAATGACAGGGATTCAAATGACAGGCAGCAATTTTTTCTCCATAAAAACAGATATGGACCATGCATGTTTTAAATTATTTTCAATCAGTTTTACTACGACAGCAATTGTTACTACTTACTAGGTTTGTATTCAGAGCATGAATGAATACCTTTAGTGACGAATGCATGGAAGTCAATATAGTTCTCTCTCAACCAAGTTGATAAAATACATATGGGGTGGGAGGCTGTAATATATTTTGGCAGAAGTATTGGCAGATAGTTACACCAATCCACAGGTTTCCACATTACTTGCTGTTTTGGGAGATTCTGCTATTTCATTATTGATAATGATTTCAATGTTACAAAATATATTTTTTCAAATAAAAATGGGAAGAATGGACTTGCAAACTATATTTAGTAAGCTGATAAATTCATCTCAAAACTAAATGAGAAAAAGGGAAAGCCAGGGCGGAAAAACCTTGGACTGTTCTTCAACAACATATTCAGAAGTGCAGCAAGCAATAAGCCAAGGTTATCAAAGCATACTGTTTGAATCTGAAACCCACACCAAAAGTCAGGATATGTCCCATGCTACTGAAGCATATACAACTAACATGGTATGAAAAATTATAACAAACCTGTGCCTTTGCAGAAACTTCACCAAGGTTGTCTCCTATTGCAAAGCTTCGATGAACAGCTGTCTGCTTAAACAGAGACAACATAAAAACTCCACTTGTAAAGTTTTAATAAATTCTGTAACAAGAAAAATGATATCCCAATCACAGTACTCCCTGAAGGTAAATTACATTTTTTTTTTCTATAAGTAGTGAAGGTAAATTACATAGATCACTCCAAACCAAAAAACTGAGAAAAATAATTCGTAAGAAATAAAGTGCTACATGTGGTTGTTAGGTTTAAGAATATAAAGTACTTCATATTTTCCATTTTCCCCTTTTTCCTGGAACCCATTTGTTTCATCTTTTACACAAGAGATTAGGGCATGTAGTGTACAAAATTCTCGTTAAATGTGGCATAGACTTTTTTTTTTTCCATCTGTAAAGAAGCATTTTATTGATGAAAGAAAAAGTATAGCCCAAGTAAACGGGACATATATAGGAGCAACACCTACACATGATTGTCTGGCATATGCATTGTAAAGTATACAGATTTTTTACGGCCATATTTTTCATCAAGCATGTAAATTTTAGACTGTTCTTTTACCTTGGATTTGTTAGCCAAAAAATAAAAAAAAAGCAGTAGCAAATGCAGAGAAATATCATTGCACAACTGACGATGTCTTTAAATAGTAAAGAATAAAGAGTATGGGAAAAAAGAAGAAGCATGGGATAGTGTAACATCATCATATTTCCAGCAAGTAAACCGATCAAAAAAGATTTCAAGCAAGTAACAACACTGACATTCATCAGAAAAAAAAAAAATAGATATGAAAAATCCCATAAAAACAATTGAGGTCCGAATCCTTACATTTGTGGCTAAGTAGGATGCAAGGCTTATTTGTTTGGCAATGTTAGCAACAGATGCAAGCAACAAGAAGGATTGTGGAAATGCAGGAGTCAACAACTCCACTCCAATGCTCAAAGTGAAGATAACAGACGTTGAGAACCTAACTCTCTTCAAAAAGAACAAAAAATGATAAATTTTAAGAAATACAATCACTGTACTTTGGGACTTTTGGTTATCTTGTCCAAGCACCAAAACACAGTGCTGGTAACTGCAAGCACTGCAAATAAAGATACTTAGAAACATAAAACTAACAAGAAAGAATAAGTTAACCAAATTCTAATAGGAATGGAAGTCATACCTTTAGATTAGTATCGAAAGCAGAGGCTAGGCTAGCCGTGTAGATGCACCTACTTAGCCGTCCAAGTCCATCCTTCAAAACCCAGTTAAGAGCAGCAGCAGACGGAAGTGAACGAGAGTATCCAATTCCTATAGCCCGGAACATTGCCTGATATCAATCATTCCCCAAACAGTATGAAAGGTTGTGTACCAAATCTTCATCTAAATGTTACACCTTTTAGGTGTTTTTTCCTTTCAAGAAGGATTTTTTTGGGAAAAAAAGGGTCGTAAGGGGGAGATACCAGAGTCTTCAATAAACTAATTTGTATCTGCTAGGTTCTGCAGAATATTCTGTCTCAAAAAGCTTATCAATACAATATGTGAATTCTCCTGAGGCAGACTCTCTGTTGTTCCCTTTTCATTTAGTCTAAAATAATTATCACTGAAGAAACCGGTACTAATTCTTTGGTTCATTTGAAAAAGTTGAAACCCTTCTTACACCAACCCTATGTTCAATTCTCTGATGTGGTGTCATGCTCTACTAAACAATCACAATCATCAAATATTTATTATAGTTTTAAGTTAGCTCAAACGCATAAACAAAGAAGTTTAAACGCCACTCTACCTGTAAAGATTTTAACAATTACCTTAATACGAACATCACATTAAGTTCAGTATGAAACTGAATTCAAGACACTGTATAAATCGCTACCCAAAGAAGGACACGTTACATAACCTATCTTTGAATTTCCAAGTAATTCAAGGGAAATTTCTTTTCCTCTTAGAAAAATAATGCACTATTTTATTACCTGAGTGGCAAGCACCTGGAGAGCCGAGCTGAAAACCCGGTGCAAAAACTTCCACTTCACATAGTCCATGTAACTCTCACCGACTTGTTTTGGAATAAAGAAATCCCTGACAGCCGAAGCAAGAATTCTAAACAATTTCCTAAACCCGTCATCAAAACCGAAAGAAAACGACGACGCACCGCCATCCACGCGAACCAATTGCAAACATTTCCCATCCCAAAAGTACCTAGAAACCCTACCGGACTTCCGAATCACCACAGGGAGTCGACCCGGGCATGCGACTACGGGTCCGGGCCCTTTATCGATGCTTTCCTCGGGTTTGTTGTCGAGCGAGGGTCTCAGGGAATTGGTGAGAGTCAGGGTCTTGAAGCGGCTTTTGGGTTTAAAGGGGGTTGATTTCCGGGTGGTAAAATGGTGTTCCGGAGATTTCCATGGAAGAGAAAAGTGGTGGGAATTGGGGGCTGTGTAGGAAGTCGATTGCATGAGAATTAAGAGCGGAGTGTAATTAGGGTTTGGAATTGGGGGATATTTTACCGCCAAAATTGTGTTTTTTCTTAGGATGGGTGGCAGGGTTTAGGGTTTTAGAGCTGACCATGAACTTGAGAGTCTTTAACAGGTCTCTTATTCTTGAATTAATTTTTGCATCATCCTACACATCATTAACTATAATTTTTTTTATTTAAATGATATAATTTAATTATAATAATTATAATAACAATAATAATAATGCTACTTAAGAAATGAGTTAAGAGAGCAAGTGATACAATAATTATTCACTTGACCAAAAAAGAAAATGTAATTATTCTCGAAAAAAGTTCTCTATTTCAACTTTTATTTTTTATTTTTAATGAAACTTTGATGCCCTCAATATTAATTTAAGCTTCTGGATCCAACTTTATTAGAGTTCCATTAAAAACTTAATGAGATTAATTTTATTTTTATTTAAAAAAAAGAAGAAGATAATGAGATAGAAGTTTTTTTTTTTTTTTGACAGAATAATGAAATAGAAGTTAGAACTGGGAAAAACAAAAGAAAGGCACACAAATGGATCCATGTCAAATGCTGATAATACTAAAAACTATGCTTATGGAAGGGAGAAGATGCCATAGCCCTTTGGGCTCCGTTTGCTTGTATAAAATTTTTATCTCATTTCATCTCAATAATTACAATGTTTTTAAATTTTTATATAAAAATATAATAAACAATTTAATTTTTTCAAATGTCAAAATAAAAATAATACTAAAAAATATATTCAAACAATATTTTATTCAAATACTATTCAAAATATCTCATCTCATCTCATCTGAACTGTGTATCCAAACCCAACCTTAATTTGGAATTTTAGCTCTTAAGTCTCTTGTTTTGAAAAATGAGGATTTAAGACTCCATATTTTTATTTTAAAAACCTCTCTTGGTATTTTAATAAAAAAAAAGGCTTAAAATTGGAAGCATAGTATAACCATAAAAAAACAGAAAACAGAAAAAAAAAAAAAAAAAAAAAAAAAAAAAAACACTTGAGTATTATTTTCCAATCTTTGTGTTTCTTCCTCTTTATTTCCCTTCAGGGAAGATACAATAACAAACAGCTCCAACTTTCAGCTTTGGTTACTTGTGTTGAAAATATTAGAACCCGAACTCCTTGCTTTATTTGTTTCAAAGGGCACATCCCCAAACTTCCTAGTTACACTCCAACACTCAAAGCTCACTTCGCTCACTCATGGAACTCAAAGTCCTGATTTTGATATTTACGTAAATGACTGTTGAACCCTCTAGTGACATCTTGTACAAACTAAACTAAAAGAATGTTTAGATTCTCAATAGTAATCTTTTCAATCTGTCAAGGTAACAAACACTTCAACTTTCTTGAAACCATTGCCAAGCCAATTTCACTCACTAAGAAACTAATGTGAGGCTTGAGAATGAGAACCCGTTTAGATAGTGAGATGAGATGAGTTGATATAATTTGTGAATAGTAACAAGATTATTAATTGAAATTAGATGAGATCAGATTAAATCAGATAGTTTCATCTCACCTCTGTATCCAAACGGCCTGAATGTTTTGTATCATTCTTTTTCCATTCAATGTAAGCAGAAAAGAAGTGGCTATTAAGTAGCAATAAAGCACCTCTTTGTGTTGTCTATTGCCTAATGCAGGGGATACCCACATTTTGTGATGTGAATCTTTTGCCCACCATGAGTTACATTATCCACTCCTAAACTAAATGACCATGTATTTAATGATTTAAGTTTAGAATAATTTAAAATTCATGTCAATAATTATTAAACAATTTAGAATTTGAAGTCCAAAATACTTCTACTCGTCTCTATAATACTTCATATTCTCTTTGTATGTATAACTTATTATAGTCAGTGATCGAGGCATTTTTTTATTTGTTGTACCACAGATAATATCTTAATTCATTTTATCACTATTCATTTAAATAATATTGAAGTCTTTGGACCATTTTATTATTTCTCATTTTATTTTTTAATGTCTATTTGAATTGTTTATTATATTTTGTATGAGAATTTAAAAAAAAATTATAATGATAAGATGAGATAAGACGAAACCGTTTCCGTATCCAAATAGAACAGATTAGCGAGAGATGCACTCAACAAATATTATTGGTGACCAAAAATACATGTTAAAAAAAAAAAACTTAAACAAATACTGTTGTTCATGCTAAGATTTTTTTTTATCATCGATATATAGTCTGATATAACATATTTTAAGTGATTATACATTTAAGTATTAGACATAAAATTATTTAAAACATATCATTCCAATTAATGTCATGGAAGATGACAAAGTTTAAGATAAAAGAGTAGCATTTTTACGCAAAGAGATGAGAATTAAGACGTGGAGAGAGGAGAACTTCAAGTGGGGTTGCCTTCAAGTTTGTCAAGCCAACGCTCTCTGTCATATCCACATCTTCATTGGATGGCTTAGAAATGTTGAAACTGTGTAAGAAGCTAGCGAGCGTCAAATGCACCACTTGAAGAGCTAGGGAGACCCCTGGACAAGATCGCCTTCCTGAACCGAAAGGAATGAGCTCAAAATTCTGACCTCTCAGGTCCATGTACCTGTGAGTAGTCAAGAATCTCTCTGGTCTGAATTCGTGAGGGTTGGGCCAAATGTTCTTGTCTCGGTGAATTTTCCAGGCATTCACCATTAACCGTGTGTCGGCCGGAATGCGATAGCCGGCTGAGAGAGTGCAGTCTTCCATGGCAGCACGAAGGCCAATGATAGGACTAGGTGGGTATAGGCGCAGTGTTTCCTTGACAATGGCTTGGAGATAGACCAAGTCTTTTATGTCGGATTCTTCGACATGTCTATCCTTGCCAACGTTTATGTCTAGCTCATCACAAGCCTTCTTTAGTGCATCACTATTGTTGAGTAGTAAAGACAGAACCCATGTGAGAGTGACCATTGTGGTGTCACTTCCTGCGAAGATTAGATTCTGCCAAAATAATAGCTCACGACTCAACAATAAATCATCCACCTTTTTCTGATGATTTTTTTTTTTTTTTTGTATGATCCAAACCTTAAACTTGGGGCATATCCCCAAGACCAAAGCCCTTAAAAGTTGAGCCAGCCCCTAAGGATTCCTTGATTTAGCCTCGAAAGTGAAAACTTTATGCGACCAAAAAAAAAATTGTTTTGATCACTTGAGTATTGAATTATGTTCATATTTTTCAGGATTTCTTACTCTGTTTCTCTATTCTCTGTTTGTTTTGGTTGGTTTAGCTATCACCCGGCAAGTTTTTACCTTGGGACTCGTTGTGAAAGAGATGAAAGTCACGAAGAACTTACCAAGGAAGTAGCCTTGTTGATGGTGTCAGCATCAAATCCTGAAATCTGGGCATCTTCGAGGGTGTTGAGCATCACATCCATAAAATCCTGCTCTTCTCTTCTCTTCCCATCTGACTTCTTCTTCTGTTTATGCTCCTCCAGCCACCCTCCAACTAGAGCGTCCAATTGTTTTGCAGTTCTCTTCATCCTTTTCTCATATCTATTTAAATCCAACCACCCCAGAAACGGTATTGCATCAGACAACACAAACACACCAAACAGATGAACAAATTCCCTCATCACTTTCTGAAAGCGACGTGCCTCATCTTCATCAAAATCAGCATTGGTTCCGAAGTATCGCTTACCTCCGACGATTCTTAAAGCAAGATTCTGTGTCAAATCCCCAAACCATTGCTTCATGTCCACAAGAACTCCACTTTCTGCACTGCCTTTGCTAACCCAGATCTGGTACAATTCCTTGATCGCAGTTCCCACCTCTGAAGCTCGTATATGCTTCAGCATATCAAGCCGATGATTCGACAAAAGCTCAATTGTAGCTATCTTGCGCATCTCACGCCAGTATGATCCATATGGAGCAAACCCAAACATAGCATAATCATATCCCAACAACTTTGAGGCTGCAATGCTCGGTCTGGTGGAGAAAACCTTGTCATGGACAGTGAAACACTCTCTGGCCATTTCCCAACTACTCAGAACCAAAACTCTATGAGAACCCAACCTAATAGTAAAAACTGGTCCCTACTTGTCAGCCATGGCACCCAGTGTTTTGTGGGTCAGTTGCCGGCCGCCGAGTAGGTGCATATGGCCTATAATAGGCCAAGCGCCACCAGCTTGTGGCGCAGTACAGGTCTTTTTCTCACGAATAATTTGGCTTCTCAAGTACTGAAAACAGATACATACTAGCAAAGCAAAGAGGCTGGAGAACAGAGTCAATAGGAATTGGAGTAGAGGATCCATTGTTAGCTGAGAGTCTCACTAACAGTAAAGGTTTTGTCGAATTAAGTAACTTTAGATATCCTCTTTATTGTAGGAAAAATAACTCTTATTGAGTATAGGAAAAATATTGGCAGCAGCCATTATTCACTGCAGCCATTTTTGCATACAAGATTTGGCATGATCCAAATTACACATTTATTAAATTTGAAATTACTACACGATGAGAGAGAGAGTCCGAGAATGAGAGAGAGAGCTTATGAGAGAGAGAGACCGAGAATGAGAGAAAGAGCCGGACGAGAGACAAGGAATGAGAGAGAGAGGGAGAGCGAGATGAGAGAGAGAGAGAGAGAGCCGGACAATGAGAGAGAGACTTGATGAGAGAGAGATGATGCGAGTGAGCGGATGAGAGTGCTGTGAAAAAAAACAAAGAAAAGAAAAGAAAGAACTATAACCAGCCACGTATTGACCGTAAAGTATGTACTGTTAGAGATGGCTTGCTCTTTATCATGATTTCCTTTTTTTAATATTTAAAAGTATTAAAAAAATATTATTTTAAAAAAATATTATATAATATTTTTTTAATCATTAAATAAAAAAATTAACAAAAAAATTAAAAAAAAAAAAAAAAAAGAAATCGAGCAAAATGATCAAAACCCAAAACGGAATCCTATCATTTTTCTCTTTAGAAGATAAGAATAAAGAAATGCTATTACCACCGCTGCTTCCTCTATTGATGTGAAATGCCCACCTGACATGATTTTTAAATAATAAAAAAACAAAATTTGAATGTATTCTTCTCTCCTCTCATCAAATTTTCTTCCAACTCTTCTAAACTCATGTCCTTCAGCTCTCTCAAACTAATGTCCTTTTCTCGAAAACTCTCTTGTTATTGCCTTTTCACTAATATTTTCTTGCTTCTTTCCCCCTTCCTATAAGCAAATATTACACCTAATAAACTCTCTTTTTCGAAGTCGGTCTAAAGTTTGCAACTTTGCAAATTCTGGGTACATAAGTTCTTTATTCGATATTAATATTCCTTTCATGTCCGCAAGCCAAACCCATTGATTTTTCTTCAAATCCCATCATCCACAAGCCAAACCCATAGATTTTTCTTCGAATCCCATCGTCTGCAAGCCAACCCATCGATTTTTCTTCACATCCCATCTTCCGCAAGCCAAACCGCACGGATTTGTCTGAAACTTGTTATTTTCCTGAGAAACTATCATCTACTAAAATCTATGTTTGCTGTTTGGCTGCGAGAAACTGAGATGAGCATAACAAAAGAAAGAAAAAAAAAAAAGAGAATGTTTGCATTGTTTTCCCATAAAACCCAGCAGAATTCTTACTTAATTTTGAAATTTAAGAGTTGAAGTTTCCTTTCATCTTCAAACACGTATTCCATTTACGTTTTTGTTCCTTTCCTCTTTTCTCTCTCTTATTTTTAATATAATGACACGTGACATTATAGAGGCGTGACTGTAGGACTCATAAGAATAACCGACTTCCGAGGCCATAGATTGTTGCCATTTTCTCAAAGAAGAGAAAAACAAAGTCCGCTGACATGTTGACTGCACTCCAGCAATTTTTTTTTTCTTTTATGAAGAAAATGAGTGCTTGTTGCCATCATATGCTGACTGATCAGAATTACGGCAATTCCATGACCGATTGCTCAAGAATTTCAAACAGCAATGTTGTTACGTCTGAAGGATCTGGTAATTTGTCTTGTTGCTTGGAAACGCTCAACTTGGACTTCAAGACCTCGTTTGACACTTGACAGGGATTCAAAGGATGCTTGGGTTTCTAAAGCTGATCCGTACTTGTCAGCCATGGCGCCCGGTTTTTCTTAGGTGAGTTGTGTCCGCCTAGGTGGTGCATATGGCTGATAATAGGCAAAATCTTGAGGGAACCATTCATGGTGGCTTGGATAAGCGGCCAAAGAGTGTCCACTGTCAAGGAAGAAGAAACAAGGCAAATTAGAGGCAAAGATTATTACCGTATTTCTCGTTTTCGTCTACTCCAGCAATGCGTGTGAACTCCCTAATTCCAGTGCTAGCTCTAAATATATGTATTGTGCACAATGCAATCGATCCTGAGATGGCATGAATGATTCTCGTCCAAACACATATTTCACGATGTCAACAAAATGAAGAAAATTCCCAAGGTGTCCATTCCACTTGGAGGAACAAAACATGCTTATAACGACAGTTATAACCTGACCAAAATGCAAGACGAGACAAAAAACCACAATTCATTTCATAATAAAAATAAGTAAATGAATAAAAAGAAGCCAATTTCAAGTCCACAGCAAGAATGATTAAGGATTTACAGAAGTGCCTAACTTACTCCTATGTGGATAAAATAGTACAAAGCACTATAACCTAACCAGGTAGAATTGAGAAAAGTGGTCTCGTGCCATGAGAACAAGCACTGTTGGGTTTGCATTTCCACCACGAAGTTGGGCCGCACTTGGGGGGTGGGGGTGATTTTTTGTATATCATGCCTTCTTCCTATACAAATGCCAATCCTTAGGTAACTTCTTGAATCTTGCATTTCCACGAAGAATTCGAACGCTCATTTCTCTGCATGTATTTCCTCTTCCGAGGATAAACTCAAACACACATTGGTCTTTAGGTTGTACAGCATTCTTCTCTACGAAATAAGACCACCCATCAGTAATCATGATTCGACCATTCGACCTTTCAACAATTTTCACAGGGCACTCCTCTTCATTCGGACCGCGAATTACCACTTCTTGCTTCAGCTTAATGTTATATGCATTCACCACTGATTTACGAACACACTGCAGCCAGAACCAATGTCATGAGAAATCTGTTTTTTCAAACATTTACAGAAAGCATGTGGACCTGACATAACCGGTTAACTCACAATAGCAAGAGAATTATTTGATACAAACAATATATATGGCAATGATGAATTAAAAAAAAATTATGAATTTGGAGGTTTCTGATACAAATATGAGTATATTGCAAGAATAGAAATCAATTTTCGTTCTCTCCGACAATTTTAAAAAATGACTAGTTTCTGCCTTCCAAAAAAGATGAATTGGATGAAACAATAACAAATAATGAGTATTCATGTCACATCCAGCTTATTAGCTTCTACTCCACTCATTCAAGATGACACCGCCAAATGTTCCTAAATTTAAAGTATCCTAGAGGCATAACACCCAATACATTTATTATATTTTCTCTTTTGGTATGTAAAGATATCACATTTTATCAAAAAGCGCTAGAAGCACAACATAAGTACACTAGGGGTATACCGTAACGATCCAGGGAAAGCACTAACCATATCTGAGCTTTAACCGCCGGAAGACAGTCCATTTGAAGCTTCCTCAAAATTAGGTATAAACTTAGTTTCACCTAGAAAGTAGCCAATGTGGGATTTAGCACCCATGACTACCTTTAATGTAGGTTATATATATATTCACAATGTGGGAATAAGGTGTTACAAACTCCCCCCTTTTAACTTCCCAATGTCCACACACGGGCCATGTCGTGCAGTGCTACAGTTTCACAAGGCTGGCCTTTCTAGATGACTTTGATACCACAAACAACCCGGGAAAAGCAATAGCCACATCAGCACTATAACTCAAAAAGACTAGTCCAATTAAAAAATTCCCTGGAATCTCTTATAAAGCCCAGTTTTACCTAGTAAATAGCCAATGTGGGACCCACTTTTTACCTTTACAACCTACCCATTGGTCCCATTCTATGTGGGCTATTTCCCAATGTGGGACTCAGGTTTATGTACACAAGGGGAGACACCAATTTTAGAGGAAAGGGACACCCAATACATTTCCAAGTAATTAAAAAGTGAACAAACACCAAATAATATCATTGTGATACCAATTTGACTCAAATAAAGGATACATAATAAAACAATACTCTCCACATCTAATCTTATGATCCACAACCAAAATCCCAATAACCTTCTCACTCTTCCTCCAATTTCCAAATAAAAATACCTCAATAGTTCAGAAAAAGTATATATGCATCTCCTAGGTGAACAGTGCACTCCATTGTTGATCCTTGCACCCAAAATATATCATCTGAAGACCATTCTAAACCTCACCTCTCCATATATCAAAATCCCAATGTACCATATGGACATTGCAAAAAGACAATATATAAACACTGAAAAATACAAGACCAGAAAACTCACCAAGGCATATCGCATAAATTTAGAAATGGATGTAACGAAATATGGATTCTTTGGTGCAACAACTTGGGCAACTTTAGGGCTCTTGTTTTGTTCAAGATTTGCTTCAGCAATTCTTCTTGATTTATGTTGATTAGCTTTTGACGAAACTGCAAGCATTCAATTTCTAAATACATTATTTGTATTCAAAGACACAAAAATGGAAGAAAGCAACTAGTTCAGAGTAATAAGTATTAAGTACAACTCACCTCCTGCCTCTTCATTAGTCTTGAGACCTATCAGCAAAAGCTTTCGTTTGCCACCACGAGTCAATCTACCACAAGTCTGCTCTGCTGTAGAATCTTCTTCAGGGGTCAGACATGGAAGAGTCTTGCCCATAGCTTCAGCTTCATACTTCATGCATCCAGTTTTATTGAATATCTTGACTTTAAACACATTACCTCTATTGTATTTGAAAACTAGAAAGTCCCCAAATTCCAGAGAATGATCACTTGCAAACTGTTGCCAGCCACACTTAAAACACAAGCGGCTGCCAATTTGGTCCAGTTCAACAGGCCAAGAGTTTCCAGTATGATCAATGAGAATGGCCTTCTTTGGTATGTTTCCAGTGAAGTGCTTGATAAATGCGGGTGGTATGGACTGCAAATTGAGATTTCATCAGATAATTAACAGTCCATCTAAATTCAAAAAACACCACAAATGATACCCATTCCTATCTATTGTCTATTGCATGATAATAAAGATAGAACCTTTTTTTGGAAGAGTTGAAGAGATTCTTTTTTAACACATTTATTTTCCTGGGCTTTCATAATTTGCTCGTATCCATCACTAGTGTTTAGTGGTTATTAGGTGTATTTTGTGTATACTTCTGTACTTGGGCTATTCCTTTTAATATCAATAAAGTTTTACTTTTACTTATATATAAAGAAAAAGATAGAACCTTTTTGACAATTCTTTTACAACTTCGCTTTAAATAGAGGATAATTTTGTAAAATAACAATATTCTTATAACAACTTAAGAGCTTATTTTACACAGCTACTCTCCATTTAAAACAAAGTTGTAAAAAAGAGGTGGTAAAAAGGATTATATTTGTATCTCTACCATCACAATACTTAACAACATTTATCCTTTGAGTATAGATGGCGTTTTAGTATATGCAGAGCAAACATGAAAAGTGCAATGAACCATTTAGGTTCTAGAAAGAACGTATAGAAACATATATATATATATAAATGGAATATATTGTTTATCAATACTTGAGAAAGAAATCCAAAAGCCAAACGCCCTGAAAAAAGGGTATTTTCCTTCAGAAAATCCTTTACCTGTTACTGCATACATCAATACATGCATATATGTATCGGAGGGGAAGGAGGACAAAGGAGCACAATGCTCCAGTAAGATGTTAAAATTACGTTGTCTCATGCATTTTTCACAATGAACAGCTTTATTTCTATTACTTCAAGAAGTAACACACTGTTCTCTTCATTTCTTAATTTACAAAAAGAGAAGTACAAAAGAACATTATAAAAACGAAATGGTTTGTGGAAACAATGGTATAATTTAACAAAGATGAAAAGGGTGGCTGCCAAAAATTAAATCCCTTCGTAAAACGTCACAAAATAAAACGCAAAGTTAGGAACCTTCAAGAATATCAATATCATAGACAACACTTAAGCAAGTCACAAGTAGGGTCAAGTAGACCCTTTTCTTATCTTGGACATATGGGAAATTCTCAAATCCCTGACACCTAAAACTATGCCTTTTGTTTTACTTGATTTCGCTTGTAACAAAACAGAGCAGGAGGATTTTAGGAATCCGGTTAAACAAAAGACCAGAAAAGAATTTTATGAATCTATGAGAGCAAAAGAAAAGGGTACTTTATCCGTTTGATTCAAAACAAACACCGAAATCTTGAATGGCTGAAAAACAAAGTCTCATATCCACCAACAACTAGAAACAGTGAACTTTATGGCAACAGTGGAGAGAGAGAGAGAGAGAGAGAGAGAGAGAGAGAGAGTACTATTTCGTGAGAGCAGGTAAAAGGAAGGAAAACTTTGAAGAACTCGGGGCCGTCTTCAGGGAAATAGGGTCGTCTCTGTCCTCGAAACAACGGCATTGTTGTTTCGGCTCTCTCTCTGTATTTTCAAGTTCCCTCGTGGAAACCCAATGATATCATTCAGAATCGGATTGAAAAGGAAGGTTCCGTACAAACTCTTTGTCCTCGGACTCAGTGCCCCACACGTTTCTCGCGCGCGCTCTGTCTCCCCTCACTTGGGCAACTTCAGTTTATATATGGCCCCAGCCCGTGAAATTGTGGGCTGTGATTCCTAACAAAAATGAGTACGAGTTTCCTACATTCTTAAGGGTCAACACTTTTTTAAAAAGAACTAAAATATTTTCCAACAAAAATATACCTATGCTGCCTGAATACTGCTATTTACATAGTGTTAATCATACAATTTTCCATCAAGATCGGATATAAATGTTAAGAGTGATACACGAATAGTCTAAAAGGCAACAAACAGATGTTGAAGAAGACTGGGGAAACAGAGTATTTCCGTAT
Source organism: Pterocarya stenoptera (assembly GCA_003123785.1). NCBI lineage: Eukaryota > Viridiplantae > Streptophyta > Magnoliopsida > Fagales > Juglandaceae > Pterocarya > Pterocarya stenoptera. The sequence continues at coordinate 348,837 of QEOT01000459.1, forward strand.
CTTCATCATGTAACGTTTAAATGAGAGCTGTGCTATTTATATATTACATGCAGACGTAAAAATAGAATAAAATAAATTGAATGAATACATTACTAATGCCAGCGTATTATAACAAACTCTAACAGAATTGTTTTATGGACTTTTATCTGGTGGAACTGCGATCATGATAGAAGGGTGAGCTTCCTGTAATCTCAACATCCCCCCGCAAGATGGAGAGTAAATGTTAATTACTCCCATCTTGAGTAGCAATCGTTTAAACGTGGGAGAGTGTAAGGGTTTGGTGAGTAAGTCTGCTATCTGAGCTGAAGATGGAACATGTGCAATAACAACTTGTCCAGAGTTGATCTTGTCACGAACTAAATGGCAGTCAAGTTCGATGTGTTTTGTACGTTCATGAAACATGGGGTTAGCCGCAATGTGCAGGGCAGCTGAGTTATCACAGTACAAAGTCGCAGGTTGTGAGATTTGTATTTTCAAATCATGAAGCAAGTACCGCAGCCATGTGAGCTCGCATACGACTGAGGCCATGGCCCTATACTCGGACTCGGCAGATGAACGAGAGACGGTGGTCTGCTTTTTGGATTTCCATGAGACGAGGGAGCTGCCAATGAAGACGCAGAAGCCAGTTGTTGAGCGACGAGTGTCTGGACAGTTGCCCCAATTCGCATCAGAGTAAGCCACAAGGCTAGAAGTGGAAGCTGTTGAATAAAAAAGACCCTGACCCGGTGTGCCTTTGAGATATCTAAGGACTTTAATAACAGCATTGTAATGAGGGAGCCGTGGAGATTCCATGAACTGACTAAGCAAGTGAACACTGTAGCTTAAATCTGGTCTGGTGTTGGTGAGATAGAGCAATTTTCCCACTAGCTTCCGATACAAGGTGGGGTCATGAAAAAGTTCCCCTTCATCTTTGCTTAGTTTAAGGTTGGGTTCCATGGGTAGAGGAGATGGCTTGGATGCGAGTAAGCCTACTTCAGATAATATATCCAAAGCAAATTTACGTTGACAAAGCTGAATGCCCCTATTGGAACGTGCGATTTCCATGCCGAGGAAGTACTTCAGTGGCCCGAGAGTTTTGAGCTTGAACTTGGACTCCAAGAAACATTTGACAGCAGCACTAGATGCAGTATCTGAGCTCCTTAAAATAATGTCATCGACATAGATGAGTAATGCAACAAATGAGCTTCCTGTAATCTTGATAAATAAGCTGTAATCTGCTTTTGATTGAATGAATCCAAACTCGGCAAGTGTAGAGGACAGCTTGGTATTCCACTGTCTGGAAGCTTGGCGGAGACCATAAAGGCTCTTTTGAAGGCGACATACTTTGTTAGTCTTGGCAGCATAATGGCCAAGGGGAGGCTTCATGTAAAGTTCTTCATCGAGTTCACCATACAAGAAGGCGTTGTTAACGTCTAATTGCTGAAGTTCCCAGCCCTTGATGGCTGCAACAGCAAGTATGCAACGAATGGAAGTGAGCTTGGCAACCGGCGAGAAGGTGTCATGGAAGTCTATTCCTTCGCGTTGAGTGAAGCCTTTGGCAACCAACCGAGCCTTAGCTCTTTCAATGGTTCCATCAGCATGAAATTTGTATTTATAGATCCATTTGCAATCGATGGGCTTCTTGCCGAGAGGAAGATCAACTATGGACCAAGTCTCATTTAACTCAAGAGCAGCTAATTCTTGCTCCATTGCTTTGCACCAAATAGGTAATTTGACAGCTTGGGTGTATGAAGATGGTTCGGTGTGAAGGGAAATGGAGGTGGTGAAAGCTTTGAAGGTAGGTGAAAGATAATCATAAGATAAGAAGGAAGAAAGAGGAAAGGGAAGAGACTTACTTGCAGTGACAGGAGCACCAGGAGCTGTCATCGTGGATGATGACTGGAGTGAGGCAGAGACTTGTTGGCAGTGGAAATCATTTAGATATGCTGGAGCCTTTCTTGCTCGAGAGGAGCGGCGTGGAGAAGGGACTGTAGGGGTATTGAGAGGAGAGGATTGAAGGGTATTGTTGATGGTTGGGTCAGGATTTGAGAATTGGAAATGGCTTGGATCAGGTTGAGTAAAAGGAGGGGGCGGAAGTGGTGGAGATGATATGGTGGGCATCTGTGGTGCAAGGGGAGTGATATTGGTGGTTTGTTTTAGTGGAAAAAATTCTTCATGGAAGACTACATCGCGAGAGAGGAATATGTGTTTGGTATTAAGATCAAGGAGTTTGTATCCCTTGACGCCGTAAGGGTAGCCAAGAAAAATGCAAGGACGAGCTCGGGGATCAAATTTACTACGGGTGTGGGCGAGGGTGGAGGCATAGCATAGGCAACCGAATATTTTGAGGTGAGAGTAGGATGGTTTGGTGTGGAATAAAAGCTCAAATGGTGATTTGTAATGGAGAAGAGGTGTGGGGGTTCGATTGATAAGGTACACGGCTGTGACAATGAATTCAGACCAGTATTTCATGGGCAGGTTTGATTGGAATTTTAATGCACGGGCCACATTTAAAATATGTTGGTGTTTACGCTCGGCCAATGCGTTTTGTTGGGGTGTGGCAACACATGTGAGTTGGTGTATTACCCCTTTAGATTGATAGAAGGATGGCATTTGGAACTCAGCGCCATTATCAGACCTTATGGTTTTGATATTAGTCTCAAATTGAGTTTGGACAATGGAGAAGAAATTTTGAATGGAGAAGCGAGCTTCAGATTTTGCTTTGAGGAGATAAATCCAGGTGCAACGTGTGAATTGGTCAACGATTGTAAGGAAGTATTTGGTGCCATCGTGAGATTGAGTTTGGTTTGGTCCCCATATGTCCACGGAAATAATTTCAAAAGGCTTTGTTACTGTGGTCTCGGATTGAGGAAAGGGTAATTTGTGGTGTTTTGCAAGTGGACAAACTTCACAAATATTTCTTGAAGCCGTGTGATACTTTGTATTGGAAATGTTATTATTATTCAAAATGTATTGAGGCATTGAACTATGTCCAAGACGGTCGTGCCACAAAGTAAATGTATCAAACTTGGAAATGGTGGAAACAAAAGCTGAGCTATTAGAATATAAAAACTGAGAAGAAGAAATTGTCTGTTGCAGGGCAGCAGTGTTGTGTCGTGGTAGTTGGAGGTGGTATAAGCCATCAAGAACAGTCCCCACTCCAATCGTCATCCAAGATGAAAGGTCCTGAATGAAACAAGAAGTAGATGAAAAAATTAAACAAAATTTGAGTGAGTGGCTAATGCTTTGGCATATATGAGGTTGAATGAAAACTCAGGAACACACAATGCATTTTTGAGTATTAAAGAAGTAGAAAGTTGCACATCACCGATGTGTGTGGCTGCTGTGGAGTGACCATTGGGAAGTTTGATGGAGTGAGTGACAGAGGTCATGTTGTGGGTAAATAAGTGGGGGCTACAATTCATGTGATCTGTAGCACCCGTATCCAATATCCATGAGGTGGTGAGGTGCGTGTGTTGTGGATGTGCATTTGTGGCATTACAAAAGGAAATACCAGACATAGGAGAGGTGTTGGAATCAAAGGTGCTAGCATGAGCATGATTCACGGCTGAAGTTGGAGAAGCATTGGATGAAGAGTTGAGCAAAGTAAGAAGCTGATTATATTGTTCTTGAGAGAGAGGTGGTCCATGGTTGATCGGATCCTGCTAGAGAGAAGAGTGGTTTGCTGAGGACTTGGATTTCGAGTGGTTCTTGTGTGTAGGAGGAAAGCCGTTCAACTTGTAACACTTCTCCTTGGTGTGTCTTGGGATGCGGCAATGAGCACAGACAGGAAGATGAGGGTTAGCTTTAAAACAACGCTCAACAGAGTGACCTGAGATATTACAATGTGAGCAAAATAGTCGATCCTTGCGGTATGAAGGAATTGGACGTTGATCCGGAACTCGAGCAGCCATAGCAAGAGGTGCCGGTAGAGCATGAAGCTGTCTGCGCCGTTCCTCTTGCTGAACCAAAGAAAGGATGCGATTTAAGGGAGGAAGAGGTTCATGAAGTAGGATTTGAGCTCGCACCGCATCATACGAATCTTGAAGTCCCATTAAAAAATGCATAACCTTGTGGCAATGATTGTAGTCCATTAATGTCTTGAGCGAGCCACATGTGCAGGTCGGCATTGGCTCATAAATCTCTAATTCGTCCCAAAAGCTTTTGAGTTGGTTGTAGTATTGGCTCACTGAACCGTTGTCTTGGATTAGTGAGGAGATTGATTTTGTAAGCTGGAATATGCGTGGAGCATTTTGGATGGAGAATCGTTCACGAAGATCCTTCCAAACATTTGCTGCTGTATCTACATGCGCGATGCTCGATCTGTGTTCCGAACCAACAGAATGTTGGATCCAAGCGATGATCATGTCATTACATCGTTCCCAATGAGTAAAGAGAGGGTCAGATTCTTGAGTAGGTTTGGAAAGTTTGCCATCGATGAAGCCGAGTTTGTTTTTGATATTTAGAGCACGGCGCATGGTCCTTGCCCAAGTTACGTAATTCTCGGTGGTGAGCAGGTCTGGAACCAATGGTGATGGCGCACCTTCACCAGGTTGGATATAGTATGGGCTTGCAGGATGGTGGGGATTATTTTCAGGGTTGGATGGTGGCATGTTGGAATCGGTATTTGAGGATTTCTCGGTCATTGCTCTGGTACCATGTTAAGAGTGATACACGAATAGTCTAAAGGCAACAAACAGAGGTTGAAGAAGACTGGGGAAACAGAGTATTTCCGTATCTTCATCATGTAACGTTTAAATGAGAGCTGTGCTATTTATATATTACATGCAGACGTAAAAATAGAATAAAATAAATTGAATGAATACATTACTAATGCCAGCGTATCATAACAAACTCTAACAGAATTGTTTTATGGACTTTTATCTGGTGGAACTGCGATCATGATAGAAGGGTGAGCTTCCTGTAATCTCAACAATAAATAATATGGTCCAATGGTCCATGGTAGTGCTTGGACGGTAGCGTGACTTTTGGATGCTCATTCATGAATTAAACAGTAAATAAAATGTAGAGAAAATATGAATAATGAGACATAAATTTATGTAGTTCGATACTATGATTTCATTTGATTACAAAAACAGGATGAAAAGAAATGAAAAATTTGTGAATAATAGTGCAATAGTTTGTGAATAATAGTAAAATAGTTTGAATTAAAATATTTTATAAAGTTTTGAGAAATGAGAAAAAAAAATAAATTACAATATTATTGTAATATAATTTTTCATTTGAATTTTGAATTTTTTTTTTTTTGTGATTTTATTTAGAAATTTAGAAAATTTGTAATAATTAGATAATGATTATACAAAAAAATTGAAAATTAAAAATTAAAAAATGTTTATATTTAAATGGTATTTTGATGTTGAAATGTTATGGATTGGATGAAATAGGTTAAGACCATTATAAAATCAAACGGTGCCTAAGGCCTACGCTCACATATCTTTTGATGGTGAAATATATTGTTTTTGCTTATGATTTTATAGTCTATCGTGTACTCACTTTGCTCTCTGTATAATGGTGAAAAGTTTTTGGGAGGACGAAGAAGAAGATACCTTTGTGCAGAAGTCGAGAGTAAAAATGGAGCCCGTTTTTATCTCTCTCATTTATTGCCCTTGAAGTTATCTTCTTAACTTTATGCTTTATCATGTATTTAATTTTTGTTAATGGTTATTTGTTTTTTTTTTTTAAATGTTTAAAAATATTTAAAATAAAAAACAAATGTAAAGATAATGCTACGATTACTGAGAGATTGGATGTTTTCTGCATATTCCAATTGGCTTTATAATCCAACTGGGTTTGGTGAATTTTGGTTAGCCTATTTTGGAGACTTTCGTGCTGCTGTATTTATCAGAAGATTACAAAAAGAAATGTGTTGGGTACTCTGCTGGTCTGCTTGTCCACCAAATTTTATAACTAGTGAGCGTTCCGAATGATTAGCCAATACAGACAAGGACTCCGCTAGATAATGACCGACTCACGGCAGGCCCAACTAATTTCTTCCCCTGCCTTCAGTTGAGCTCAATTTTTTATATGAGATCTCTCTAAATTGAATTTAAAGTGTGTTTAGATGTTAAGATAAGTTTAGTACTTTTTATAAGAAATTAAAAAATATAATAGATCCCACGTATAAATATGCATTAAGTTGAAAAAAGTTAGAGGCTTCACGTGTAAGGAAGTTTTGAGTTGAATTGAGTTTAGTAATTTGAGAGTTGAGTGTTTGGATATTAGGCTCAGCTTAAAATTAGATTGAGTTCAACTGAGTCTTGCAACCAACCGCAGCCTAAATGTTGTGTTCTGAGAAGGGCATACAAGCCTGGCATTGCAGTGGTCACGCAAGGCAATCATCAATTTCAAATCTGTCAAAATTCTTCCAAAACAGTCCAAAAGATACCCAATGTACCTTAAGGAAAATCATTTTGGAAAAGAACTTAATTGGTTTAAGTTTTAACTATTGACAGATAATAGAAGTCCCAGGTTGGGAGGGCCACGAGCCCTTAAAACAGACAAGAAGATAACTATCTACACTAAAAAGCAGAAGAAAGGTCTGAAAATAACTACCACGAATCAATATACGCCCCCCAAAGGATTACTGGGGCATCTAAAAATGGAGACTTTCAGCATAACATCATCACTCTTAATCAGCTCAAAGACACAAACATCTCCCACTTGCAGACTGTTATCCTTCACAAAGGTACGCCAACCAGCAGACAAGACAGCGTATGAGAAATGTGGATAACTATTAAACTTCACTGGCCATGATTTTTCCCCAACCTGAAGCATCACTCTCTGTCCACTTTTAATGTTGAGAAAGCTACTTAGTACAGTCTGCACAGAAGAGATATTCGATGTTACTGTCAGCATAAATCCTCCATTTTAGAAGTAAAATTCTCTTGGATTTAATTATTTTGATTCAAAATTTCTTAAAAGCTTACCGATTTTAATGCGCATCGCAAATATGATGGCTGCATGACAACCAAGAAATAAGGATTTTCAGGTTTAAAGCCACTTGCTTTCTGAAGAGCAATAGATTTTTCATTGACTGTTTGAGTCCTTCTAGGATCCTTAGATTCTGGGCATCGATTGGTGGCAGAAATGCCTTCTACACCTTTTATCGACAAGCAAATGATAATGAGATAGCGTTAAAAACTTTAGCCAAAAGAAACAAACAACATAAACAGAAACATAAAAAGTTTCACACCTTCACAATCTTGCTTGGTAGAATGCAAATTTGCTTGCCCTTTAAACTTGTCAAGCTTTGCCTCTTTCCATTGATTTTGTGTACAATGAGGGACCAACCTTGACAGAGTATTCCCAGTCTTAGCACTTGGATTCATCCTCGTCATCTTGTGAGGCCGAGGACATGATAGCGGTGATTTCTCCCTCATTTTTGGGTATGCTGGAAAGTCATCCAAATTTCAACAGAACTATCACTCTCAGATTCTTCCGTTCGGAAAACAGGGAAAAACAAAGAATATATATGAAGCTTGGCAGACAAAATTGGTTAATAATTTATCTAAAAAAGAAAGAGCAGCTTCCTCACCTGGCAATTTTGGGCAATGTTCTTCAGTGGCACGGAAAATCACCACTTGGAAAGAAATTTCAATGCCCTTAATAAGTTCAAATGAACAAACGTCACCTACATCCAGATTATTGTCTTGTACAAATTCCTTCCAACCACCTCCAAATTGGCATGCAGCACGCCGGTTGAACTTGTACCTAACAGACCATCTTCTCCCATCTGAAAGCCGAAGGATGATATGATCCCATTTCTTATTTAAATGTCTCTTTGCAAAGCCTGATGGTATATTCTGAAGAAAGCGGGAAAAAAAAAAAAACAAAAAAGGTAGAAAACTTTCCAGGTTTAGTCAAGATGGAACTGAAAATATATACAATGCTGTTCTGAAAGAAAGCATCTCTGCACAAATTTTGTTTTCTCTTCTATAGTATATCATCTGCAATTTGAACTTCTTACAAATCGTGATGATCAAGTAGGCTTTAAATTAAAAGCTTACCACGCGCCCAAAACGAATATATGAGGCTTGCATGAAAACATCAAAATGAGGATTTTCAGGTTCAACACCTCTTGCGTTCTGAAGATCTTTGGCTTTTTCATCAGCAGTCATTTTTGAAATCCTTCTAAGAACCTCAGATTTTGGGGATTTCTTGGTGATACCTTCAACACCTTTTGTTCACAATCAAATAATAATGAGACAATATTAGAAACTTTGACCCAAAGAAATAACATAAACAGAAAGCTAAAAATTCCACACCTTCAAACTCCTGCATGGTGGAATGAAATTTCGCTTGCCCTTTTGATTTCTTGAGGTTTGCCTCTTTCGATTTATTTTTTGTAGAGTGAGGAACAAACCTCGAAAGATTGGCAGTACTCCCAATCTGAGCACTTGAATTTGTCCTCATCATGTTGTGAGGACGAGGACATGACAATGGTGATTTCTCCCTTGTTTTTGGGTATGCTGGAAAGTCATCCAATTTTTCAACAGAACTGTCACTCTCCATTTCTTCCATCTTAGAAACTGGAAAATTTTCATGAATTTTCAGGTCCTCACCAGGGGAGCTATTAAATGGATAATCTATTTCTGTCGCACTCTCATCAAACACAAGAACACAAAAGTGAGAGTTTCCTTCATATCTGAAAACCAGCAAGTGCCCCAGCTTTAGAGAACAATACTCCATGAATTCTCGCCAGCCATTCTTTAACCAAACCTCACCATCACATTTCGCCAACTCTAGTTTCCATTCTGCGCCATTTGGAAGCTTAATCAATGCTAGGTTTGACAGGCTTTCTCCATATCTCCTTATAAACCTTTTTGGAATCCTCTGTAAAGAATCTACAGTTAAGTTTACATAAAAACCAGAAATTTTAGTAAAGTGAAAACAGACACATACATACACACTGTTCTTATTGTTCAAATAAGACCTTTAAAATATTCTCTTAAGAGGCCTACAAAAACACGGAAACCTCGAAGAAGGGGCCGCCTGATTAAAAATTGCTTCTGGTCGAAATAAATTTAGTCAGAAGTATAGAGTCCTCTTAAAAGTCCCGAACCAAATTGAAGCAAATTGAGGGGTTTTTCTGTTCCGGTGGTCCAAACTAGAGATATCAGCCCAAGTCTCCAGTCTAAGTTGAATCATTGCTCCTGTGAAAGCGTTTACCTTTGACATGACCTAGAAAGACCGTGCAAGGCAATGCACAGGACGGCCCTGCCCATTCAAGATAACTGCATAAAGTACTTCGTTCTAAGTTGAAAAATCTGAGGCTTCCTTCTTTTGCCCATTTTGCTTTTTCTGATATGGGTCTTTGATAATGCCAGTATCATGCATTAAGGCATCAAATAAGACCGGAAGTTTTAAAACTAGCAAAAATAAAGTCCCGGAAAAACCAATTACTTAAAGCAAACTATCATTCAGTAGGATTCAAACAAATTGTTTTTTATCTGATTAGTTTTGCAAAAGGGAGAAAAAATAGTGGTGTTAAATTCTCAAATAAGACAGAGATGAATGAATATGCTAACCAGCTTCCCATCTCGCAGAGAATCAGGGAGAATTATCTTGAAGAAATGGGGGGATTTCACTGGACTGTGCTCTTCTCTCCGGCCTTGGGAAGTCATGGTTGAACTTCCAACAGCTCCGAGTCAGAGTATATGAAACAGAAGCTTTTGCGCTAGCGCCTGCACTTTTGAGTGGTTGTGTTCCATGAACATACACTCCGTCACTGTAATTGTGTGAAAAAAGAGTTATCAATACAAATCCAAACTAGACTTGAATTTACCCAAGTTAACATCTTTAAGATCATAACGCCATATTTCAATAAAAATAAAAATAAATAAAAACAGATTTTTAATGAATCTACGAATAACAAAAGCCTCGAACCTCTCAAATATAAGAGAACTGTAAGCTTATGGAAACGCTAGAAAGAGTGTGTGTGTGCGTGTTTACTGTTCGGAGAGATCGCCATTGTTGTTTTGGGCTCTTTCTTTTGTATGCATTATTTTCTACTTGATCGGAACGTGGAAATCTAATGGCTCAGAACGGATTCAAAGGCAAAAAAGTTGCAGCAGTATGTTTATTTTGTAATGTGGATCACAAGAAGTTTATGCACGTCCCATGGATTTGGCGTGCGGATTCATAACAATAAAAAATCTTAAGTTTGGCTGCAATCCCATCGCACACCGTGTCGATTAACGATTGGGTTCCATCTCTCAGACACCATTCAGAGCAGACAACTTTAAAAGAGGGAATATTACATTTGGGCTACTCTGCCGCCCCTTACCGCTGGTTACCCCTTTGTTTTTGTTTTTATTTTTTAGGTATTGCTTTGCATCATCCTATATACCACACATTAAATTATTTTTTATTATTTTTTCAATTTTTTTTAATCTTCTTGAGATATTTATATTTTTTTATTCATCATCTATATAATACACATTTAATAAGATAAACAAATAAAAATAAATAAAAAAAGTTATGGTGTGTGGTGTGTAGGTTGATACAAAGATTATTTCTTATTTTTTAAATACATTTAAAGATTTTTAAAAAATAAAAAATATATATCAACATATTTAAAATCAATTTCTTAATTACTAAGTAAAAATAAATAAAATTGAACAACGGTCAAAAAAATGTGTCAAAAGAAGTAGGCAAACTAGTTTTATCCTTACAGTTAACCATATTTTTATTTTTATGTGAGTTTTAGATTATTTTATATTTTTAAAGAGATTATACGACTTTCAAACATTAAGATATGAAAAAATCTTCTTGTAAATAAGTTTGCACACTAAATCGCATATCAATACTAACATGTAAGACATCTGTTTAATGAAACCATGTGAATGGAAGATGAAAATAATTTTCGTGAGACAATAGACATTTTCTTCTCTCAAAATTTTCTTATTTTATTTTATTTTTCAATAAAAAAGTTCATTTCAGTATCGGTATGCAGTTTGATATGCTAAACTACTTGTACCTAGCAAGACTCGAAAAAGTATTTAATCAATGTTTGGCTGGACTCTTCAATGAAAAATGGGCCGGACTTGTTGGACTCATCTCATCTCGTTTGGATATAGAAACACTCTCAATCCATCTCAACATATCTTATTTCATTATTATAATTTTTTCAAATTTTCATATAAAATATAATAAATAATTTAATTTTTTAAAATTCTATAATAATAATAATATTAAAAAATAATATTTTATTTAACTTATCTAAAATCATTTCATATTATCCAATCTCACTGTACAAACAAGCCTGACTCAAAGCAAAAAGGAGCACCGGAAGTGAGTGGAAAAACTAGCGTTTCAAAACGGGGCGTTTTTGCACATAATCGTCCAGATTGATCTAAGAAGCTGATTGGTGGTGACAAGCAAGCTTTGTATTTCTATGTATAACATTGTATAATAGCAGTGTTAATTGACATGCTCTAATTAGGAGTCGTCCAATATAGCAGGGAATAATATTATTTCCATAATAATATGCTAAATATTATTATAGATTAGTCATAAATCCAAGCGATGTACGAAAATAATTTTAAAAAAAAATTTATTTAATATAATATAAGCTGAAATTTTTGCTTCTTTTAATATGGGCACCCCTAAGCCATAGTCTTCAAGAATATAACTTTATATTAGAATGAGGAAAACGTAAGGAAATAAACATGAGATAAACGCATGAGTCCTATAATATTTATGTTTATTTAATGTTGTCCGAACTATTTAATAAATATTGTAGGACATACTTTATGTATTTTGCCACTTGAAATGCTCAACTTCAAACAAGAACTTGAGACAATTTTTTTTTTTTTTTAACAAACAGCATTAAACATAAATTAAGTATCCTAAAACGAGAATTACAAATCATAAAACAACAAATTCGCTAATTTGCTGGATTAAACATAACAACTTGACTTGAGGCATCTCAAAAAGGGGACTTTTCAGCATACAAAAAGACAAAAACATTTACTTGTGGTTGTAACGCCAAAGGCATGTGACCTGATTGACATAAAACCGAGGTCTTGGGTCCCCGGTTTATCCCCAATCTGCTCAAGCATCACTACTCTTGAAAACTCTTTCTGCTACAGTCTGCACAAAAAAGAGATGTTCAAAAGTACCATCAGCGGGCATAAATCCTCACTCAATTAATGATAAAAAACACACTTTTGTGCACTCTAAGATGAAAGAACTGAGTAAAACACAACACAGTTTTTTCAAAATTGGCTTGATTTGCTTGATTGACTTGAGTATTTGCTGTTTACTGATACTGGTACGCTCAGATCTCTTACCTAGAGATTGATGGCTATTTGTAACTCCAATGCCCTTCATCAACTCAAATACACAAACATCACCTTCTTCCAATTTATTATCCCGGGCAAATGCTCTCCAACCGATAGAAAGTTCAGTATTTCTACAACTGCCAAAATCTCTATAAATGTATTGGACAGGCCAAGTTTTCCCACCTGAAACCAGGAGGATGACATTGCCAGGCTTCTGATCACTCAAATATTTCTCTGCAAACTTGCATGGTATATGCTGAAGGGTTGAGTAAACGAAAAAACAATTAGGAAAGAAACATCTTCAACTAATTGAAATCTATTCAATATGTAATTAATGCATGTTATCTGCAAATTGAAGTTGACAAAGGTTGTGATGCTCCAACATGCTTTGAACGGAAAGCTTACCAAGTTGCTTCTCCCGTAGGCGTATGGTGTGCACATGGAGACCATAAAAAATGGATTTTGAGAATTGAAAGCAATAGCTCTCTCAAGAGCCCTAGCTTTTTCAGTAGCTGTCCGTTTCTTACTCCTAAAAATATGAGATTGAAAGCACATAATGGGAGATTTAGGCATGCTTCCACCTTCTCCTTTAGAAGAAAAATAAAGTCCCCCTGTCCCAGATCAACATACAGGAAAAAACTTAAATCAGCAGATATGAACCTGATAGTTTGAACTGCCTACAGAACATATGCAAAACATAATCAAGATCTTATTTTGCCTTCAAATTAACCTTTGCGTGAAAGTAGGTGAAAACATGGTTTCCCTTTATATCTAATGTTCTCCAGAAATAATCGTGCTCTAAACAAGTTCTTACCTGGCGATAGAGGGCATTGTTCTTCATTTGCACGGAAAATTACAACTTTGAAAGAAACTTTAATGCCCTTAATCAGTTCAAACACACAAACGTCACCTACTTTCAGATTATTGCCCAGTGAGAATTCCTTCCAACATAAAAATTTGCCTGCACTGTACTTAACAAACCAGTTTCTGCCATCTGAAACCCGAAGGACCACATCACCAAGCGTCTTATTCAAATATGTCTTTGCAAATTTTAATGGTATATTCTGAGAGTAAGAAGAAAACTTAGAAAGGTTAATAAAGTCTTGGTTTAGTACAGAACTGAAAAGACTTGCGGTGTTGTTCAGAAACAAAGCATCTCTGCACCAATTTGTTCTATCTTTTAATAGTAAATCATCTGCAAATTGAAGGTGCTAGAACTTGTGATGAAGAAGTGGGTTTCAAATTTTAAGCTTACCAAACGCCATCCAAATTGCACATATGATGGTTGCATGACAACCATAAAATACGGGTTTTCGCGTTTGAATCTACTTGCTTCCTTAAGAGCTCTAGCTTTTTCAATCGAAGTCAATGGTCGAGTCCTTGTAAGAACCTCAGATTTTGGACATCCAACTTCGTTGGTAGAAATGCCTTCACCACCTTTTGTTAACAATCAAATGATAGGTGACATAATTAAAAACTTTGAACCGAAGAGAGAAATCAAATTAACTGTAATATCTAAGATTCCAGACCCTCAAACTCTTGCTTGGTGGGATGCAGATTTCCTTGTGCTTTTAGCTTCTTAGGCTTTACCTCTTTAGATTGAGTGCGGTTTGGTGTAGAATGAGGAACCCATAGATTGCAGATTTTCTCAGTTTTAGCACTTGGATTCGTTCTCTTCATCTTTTGAGGCCTTGGATCGCATGGCAACTTCTCCCTTCTTTTGTATGTTCTAAAGCTATCTAATATCTCCACAGAACTATCATTTTCAGTTTCTTCCTTCGGTGAAACTTGGAGTTTTTCACCAAAATCTTTCCCCTTAACTTGGGAGCTGTGGGCGGGATAATCTATTTCTGTTGCACTCGTATCAAATATGAGTAGATGAAAGCGAGAATTTCCTTCATATCTGAAAACTAGAAAGTGTCCCGGCTTCACAGAGTAATACTCCAAGAACTCTTGCCAACCCTTCTGTAACCAGATTTCACCATCACATCTCGTCAATTCTAATTTCCATTCAGCACCATTTGGAAGATAAAGAAATGCTAGGTTTGACAACCCTTCTCCATGTTTCCTCACAAATCTTCTCGGAATCATCTGTAAAGAATCTATGGTTAAGTTTACATTAAAAAAAAACAATTGCAGCAGAACACATCAAACACGTACATACAATTCTTGTCATGCATTTGAAACCCTTAAATTTGGGTTGACACTTGAGACTTTCTTACTTTTACTGTCACTTGATAGAAAACACTTTGTTTCTTTAGAGGCCAACAAAATAACACTCTTAATACTCTAAAGTTACAAACTGAACTGAAGCAAATAAAAGGATTTTCCTTGTTTATTTTGTTGTACACAGGAAATAGTTTAGAGTAAGTTCAGCCAGTACTAGTTGTTATGACAGTTTATAAACTTTCAAAGTTTAAGAACCTAATGTCTTTAGACTCGCTCTGCTCTCTGTGTGTTCAGCATCTTACAGCAAAACCAAAAGAAATAGTTCTTTATCTGATTATTTTTCATAAAACAGCAGTGTCAAATTCTTGAATCAGATGAATAGAAATGAATATGCTTACAAGCTTCCCATGTCGTAGAGAATCAGCAAGAATTATCTTGAAAAAATGTGGAGCTTTCACCGCAACTCCCGGACTTTGATCGTCTCTCTGGCCTTGAGAAGCCATAGTTAAACCTGAAGTTTTCCCGAGTAAGGATCAGAGTAAGTGTGAAAACAGCTTCTATTAACAGTTCCAACATGCTGGGTGGTTGTGATCAATAATACAGAGATTTATTGGAGGTACAGATGTGAATTCTGACACAAATCAGTTCACAATTACTTTCTAGCTTCTTTACTTGGTAAAGGTATTTGTTTTAACTTGCTTCAGATGGGGAATAAATAGGAGGGTCAGAGTTCATCGAAGGCTGACGAAGAGCTATTAATCCAATTGCAGAGAGAGAGTCAGCTTTTGCCTGACATCTTGTAAGACATACATGAAGGGTTGAAAAACATTTCCTTACTGTTTACGTTTTCTGTTATGAATTCACGCATTCATTTCTCACTGGATTCTCTCATGTAACACCTAAATGCAGAATTAATTCACGTACACTAGCTGGGCTCAAATTAAAGCCATTCAATTTTGATCACAAGTAGTGCGTACTTGCTAGCTAGACGGCATCTCTGCCCCTAACTCTCTCAGGAGCTTCCGAGCTCTCTGGTTTGATCTTCGTCAATCTTCGACTTCTTTTTTTGAAAATATGTTTTCTAATCTTTCAGCTTGCATCATGAATATGGATTCTCTTATACAACAAACTGGAGCACTATCTTGAGAAGACCTTAATCTCATTCCAGCAGAATATTTTGCAAGAGAAACAATAGAGTTGGCATTAATACGAAGAATTATAGCAACAAGGCCTCTCAACAAAATTTCACTACATGCCACTTTCAAAGCAACATGGAATTTTCTCAAGACGTTTCATATTAAAGATTTGGATGTTAACAAATTCCTTCTCACTTTCCAATCAGCTCAGGACAATCAAAGGATTCTAAGTCAAGCTCCTTGGAATTTCAAAGGCCATCTACTGATCTTCAAAGATTGGCCAGCTGGATCAACTGGCAAGAGATAAGCCTAAACTCATTAGTTTTTCATATTCAAATTCATGATCTTAGTCTTAATCACACTACTGTCGAAAATGCTATAAAGATTGGGAAAGCACTAGGCACATTACTGGACATAGATATTGATCCAATTTTTGGTATCACTTGTAAGAAGTTTGTTAGGATCAAAGTAGAACTAGATATTAATCAACCACTAAAGCAAGGTTTCTGGCTTGCAAGAAATGACTATTGACACATGGGTATCCTTCAAATATGAGAGACTCTCGGATTTTTGCTATGCCTGTGGTAGATTGGGTCATTCTCAAATTTTCTGCAATTTCCTAAAGATTATCCCTAATCAACTACCCTATGGCCCATGGCTGAGAGCTGAGTATCATTCTTCGAGAATTTTCCTTCCTCCTCAGCAAGATCAAGCTTTATTTCCTAGGACATCTCAATCAAGAAATCTATCTGAAGAAGGAAATTTTATTGGAAATTCGCTTTCTACTGAAACCATAGAAATACAGGGTACAAAGGTCTATCCATCCTCAGTGGTCTTCCAAGGACCGATGACTTATGTTAATGTAAC
Organism: Pterocarya stenoptera; assembly: GCA_003123785.1. Classification (NCBI taxonomy): domain Eukaryota; kingdom Viridiplantae; phylum Streptophyta; class Magnoliopsida; order Fagales; family Juglandaceae; genus Pterocarya; species Pterocarya stenoptera. Next base: position 365,293 of record QEOT01000459.1, read on the forward strand.
AAATACTAGTAGAGCAGTTGCTATGGTTCTAGATCAAGCTTCAGATATCACAAAGCAAATCATCCTTCAGATATAGCACATATTGGGAATGGGAAAGGACTTTTAATCGAAGAACAAAAAAGGCCTCCGATCAAAATCAGTAATGTGCTCTCTATTGAATTACCTACAAGAATTTCATCCCCTGAAGATCTATTGACAGACAAAGATTTATCTGGTAAATTAGGATTTCTATGGCATAAAATTAACTCCGGAGAAAAGAAAATTGCAGAAATCATGCCAGAAAGGGAAAATATCACCTGGAAGGAATCAACTGGAAAACACACAGATCACAGCGGCGCCAAAACTCAGAGGGTAGTGAAACTTGCTAGCGGCTCTTCCACCAGTTCACTGTTCACCATCCATCATCAGATCACTGTAGATCATAAAGAAGATCCACCTGCCAACCTACTTTCATTTACTTCGGCAGTTAATACATTCCCACCAAACTTGTTCACATCAGTCAACCCAAATAGACAAACCCACTCCCATCTAACAGAACAACAACTTCTCTATAAGAACTTGATGGAATTGGCGCTGCAGAGTTTCTCTTACTCATCTGCTTTGAATCCTGATGCATGGTCTAAAACTTGGAGGCATCTTCACATAACTACCATGAGCTTTAAAGCTCATCAATCTCAATGGGCTGAGCCTCTTAATCCTCATACTTCGGCCCAATCAAGTGTTTCAACTAAGGGCTTAAAATCATATTAGTCTTTTATGGGGATTCATGACTCTAAAGCCACACGAGAAAGTCCAATGCTCTCACTTGGTTTTAGCCCAATGCCCAGTGTTGAAGATGTCTCTGATTTGGCCCATCTTAATTCTGCACTGCAATTATCCCAGATTTGCGCTTCAAGCCCTTTGAAAAGAACCATGTTTATAGCATCTGTAGAAGACCTGGATATTAAAAGTAAGATTCTGAAACTAATGAAAGACCATCCAGTTGAACATGCTATGGAGATCAAAATTAGTAAGGAGGATAAAGATATGGCACACATGCTCCTTTGAATGCAGTCAGAGGCCACTGGGAAAATCCAAAAGAAAAAAGACCACATCAAGAATAAGTCGTATACTCGAACTACATCAAAGTTGGTTTCATCATAAAAGAAAAAAAAGTAGGTGAGGTGGGGGCTTCAAAGCCCTCAAAGACTCCATGAAAACACTCGTATGGAATTATAGGGGACTGGCTCGCTCCAAAGCAATCAAAAGTCTTAGAGCTAATATAAGAAATTATCATCCGGATATTATTTTTTTGTCGAAAACCATGGTGCCTGATATACACACCCATAGTATAGTTAATAGCTTAGGTTTCCAGTTTTTTGTAAATTTCCCTACCTCTTGAAAAAATGGAGGACTTTTGTTGTTATGGAGACCGGGTATAGATATAGAACTGGTGCATGTAAATACTAATGCAATTTCTATTTTGATTTACTCTGAACCTTCTTATCATCCATAGCTAACCACTTATGTTAATGTCCCTGCTAGATGGCAACAAAAAGCTAATTTCTGGGCCAATTTGGAAACCATCCACAACTCTTATCCAGGGCCATGGTTATGCATAGGGGATTTCAATGATCTAATGAACCAATCAGAAAAAAACAGGAGGGCGCCTACTTCTTCTTATTCTTATATTGGTGGTTTAAAAGATTTGATGACCACTCATGGACTAGTTGATATTGGTTTTTCAGGACCCACTTTCACTTGGACTAATAATCGTCATGGTAGAGCACTTATCAGAGAATGACTTGATAGAAGAATTGCAAGTGCACAATGAAGACTATTATTCCCTGATGCCACTATTCAACACTTAACATCGGATCCTCATCCTCTATTGCTAAATACCATGAAAATACAAAAGAGAGCAACTTCTTTTAAATTTGAAGGATTTTGGACAAAAGAACCTTTTAGTAGAATAATCATTCAGGAAACATGGTGCAAGCAAGTGGAAATCCCTTTTTCATTCTCTGCAACAAAATTAAAGCTACAAAAGAAGCGCTCAAACGCTGGAACAAAGTGCACTTCTGGAGAATACAAGAAAATAGTCAACAATTGGAATTAGAGATCAATCATCTTCAATGCACTTAAATGAATCCTAGTAGTCTTCATCAAGAACTCCTATTGCAAATAAAACTTCAAGACCAATTGAAATATGAAGAAACATTATGGCGCCAAAAGTCCAGAATCAATTGGCTCACTACTTTGGATCTAAATACAAAGTTTTATCATCTCTCAACAACAATTTGAAAGAGAGCCTATAGTATTGACTCCATTAAGCTTAGTCCAAGTAACTGGACTATGAATCAAAATACTATTGAATTAGCTTTTATAGATCATTTCAGGGCCATTTATACCTCCACAAATCCAATCATTCCAACAGAGCTTGATGACTTATTCTAAAAGCAAGTTTCAGATCAAGATAATTTTTTCTTAACGGCAGTACTAGAAGAAGAAGAAATCTATGGAGCACTAAAACAAATCCCAAACCATAAAACTCCAGGTCTGGATGGTATGACAACTCTTTTCTATAAGCATTACTGGAATATTATTAAAAAAGAAGTCATTGCTGTAGTCCAAATTTTTTTCAGAAGTGGGAGGATACTGAAACAAATGAACCATACAAACATTACTCTAATCACAAAACTGCCAAACTCGAGTTCACCACAAAATTACCGGCCTATCAGCTTGACCAATGTTATCTATAAAACCATCACAAAGATTCTGGCAAATCGGTGAATAAAAAACACTTCTAAGCATAATCTCCCCTTTTCAAATAGCTTTTGTCCCGGGTCGCAATATTAAAGAGAACTCTATTATTGCACATGAGTTATTTCACCATCTAAAGAAATCGAAAGGGAAGAGGGCCAAATGGCGATCAAGCTAGATATGGAGAAAGCTTTTAATTTTATAGAATGGAATTTCCTATTTACGGTAATGAAGACTTTAGGTTATAGCAGTCAGTGGATCAATCTTATCAGAGAATGCATTACGACGACATCCTTCTCAGTTCTTATAAATGGTTCTCCAATAGGTTTTTTGAAAGCAGAAAGAGGTCTCAGACAGGATGATCCCATCTCACCTTTCCTATTTAATTGCCAAATCAGAGGCCACCGGCAACATTGAAGGTAGTAAACTTTGCAGAAACTACCCGCCAATCTCTTTTCTATTTTTTGCAGATGATCTCATCATATTTGGGAAAGCAAAAGAAAGTGCAGCAAGGTCCATAAATGTGAATATGGAAAAATATCAGGCATGGTCAGGCCAAAGAATCAATAATGCAAAATCATCAATCTTCATTAGAGGTAATACAAACCAAGCAATAAAGAGAGCCATCCTTGAGAAGTTGGAGTACAAAGAAACTACATCCACTATGAAATATCTAGGAATCCAAACCTCTTTTGGTAGATCCAAGAAAGAATGCTATAGAAAGCTGCTGGAGAAGATTAATCATAAGCTAGAAGGATGGAAGTCTAATTCACACAGTGGCAAGTACAATTCCCACATATCAAATGTCCACACATCTTCTACCAAAATCCATGTGTTAATCAATGAATAATAGCTTTAAAAATTTTTGGTGGGGAACAAAGAATGATCAAAAGCACAAGTTTTATCTGAAATTCTGGAAGTCGATTTGTCAATCAAAAAAAGAAGGAGGTTTGGGATTGAGGCTAATGGAAAACATGAATGTTGCTCTACTAGCCAAGATAGGATGGGAGATGAGTCAACCAAGTACAAATATGTGGCACAAGCTTCTATGAAAAAAATATCTTATAATGAACACATTCTGACAGGTGACTTCAAAAGCCAGGATTCCCTTTTCTGGAAAAATATATTGCAAACACGAAAAGTATTAGAAAAATGTATGTGTTATCATATATTTAATGGAAATTTAGTAAAAGCCTGATTTGATTCATGGATTCCTTCCCTGGAAAGTTTCAAACCAAAACCACTTAGCCATATTATGGATTTATCACCTTCCCTTAAAGTTTCTGATTTCATCAACCATACAACCCACTCTTGGAACCTACAGGAAATGCTCATTTTTTTCCAACAGGAAAGCATTCGAGTGATACTAAAAATACCATTGCCTCGTTCAAACTTCAAAGAAGATTCCAGTATATGGATCAAAACTCAAAGTGGGAATTTCACTATCAAAACAACTCACCATTTGGCAGCAAATATCGATTATGCTCTTCAAGTATGCTTCCCTAATATTGCAATAGAGAAAATTTGGAAACTAAAAATACATGATCGTCATAAAATCTTTTTGTGGAAAATTCTCTGAGATATAATTCCAACTAAAGGAAGACTAAAGAGCTTCATACCATCTATGCCTTCTTTTAGTTGCCCTTTGTGTAATAAGAAAGAAGAAACACTACTTCATTTTTTTCTCGAATGTCCTGTATCAAGAATCTTGTGGAGCCAAAGTTAGTGGCTACTAAATCTCTCTTCTTTGGCAATTGTTACAATACAGGATTTGATATCTTTCATTCTTAATCCAGAGCTAAAACTGGGATTAAGCTCTCAGGAAGCGCATCCTTTCCAACTTTTTACAATTTTGATATTGGATTTCACTTGCAAAATGAGAAATGATATAGTCAATAATCAAACAGTCTTATCTCTAAGGAAAGATACAGAACAATTGGGTTTCTCTTAGCAAGAAAATCTAAATGCTTGGCAGATGAAGCTGAAAGAAAAGCAACCACAACTATGGCAAAATCCCCATTCCAACACTGTAAGCATTTCTTTTGATGCAGCAGTCAGGACATCGTCCTCTTTTGCCTCAGCAATAAGTCGTGATTCTGAAAGAAGTGCAATTGAAATATTGACAGAAGAAATTGGCACAACAACCCCAGTAGTTGCAGAAGCACTTGCGGCTAGACTTGCAGTCAATATGGCTAAACACTTAAATTTTTCAGATGTCACAATTGAGGGAGATTCTCTTCTTGTAATCTCAGCTATTCAAGGATCATCTTCAGTCTGGCAAGTTTCTCCCATCTCTGAAAATATAGCTCTTATCATGTCCTCTCATAAATGATGGTTTTTAAAAAAAATAGATCAATCTCAAAATCGATTTGCGCATTCTGTGGCGTAATTGGCCGCAACCAACGGAGTGATTGGTCGCATACCAGTACTTGTTTTACCTTCTAGTATTGTCTTTATTGATAGTGGAAATGACCATCCTGATGATAGTATTGTAATTTAAAACTTTTCATTTATAAATATGCAAGCTTGATTAGAAAAAAAAAAAAAAAAAAC
>QEOT01000459.1:371242-416396 GCA_003123785.1 Pterocarya stenoptera
TCCTCCCTCATCCCTCTTCCATCTTCTCTCTAGTTTTTATTTTATTTTTCTGGCTTTGTTTGTTTTCTCGTTCACAGTAGGGCAAAATACAGATCTGATGTTCTCCGAAGCTAGGCGACCACCACACTCCCCACCACAAGATTCCCAAGGCGCCGATCCTTCAGGTGGGCGAAAAATCTCATCGAACAGAGAGGCGCGTGAGCCACGCACACAACCCAAAGTGCGACTCGACATCCACACGCCACCACAAAGGGAGCTCTATCGCAACCACCCGCGACTTTTCTAGGACCAAAGCCATCAGTTTCTTCAGACCTGACGTTCTGCGTACTTCCAGGGTGGTGAGTGTCCCTCACGCACCACCACAGTCTCAGTGTTTGTATTTTTTATTTCCTCTGAGGTTGAAAATGCAAATCTACAGCTTTCTAAGCTGTAATTCGCTATTTTCCCATGTATTTTTTACGTTTTCTATATTTCCTTTGTTTTAGGTTATAAAAAACACATAGTCTCTTGGATTTTGTCAATAAAGTGTGTCCTCTACTTCGTCTTAAGCAGAGTGTGGGGTTGGTTAATTCTGTCTTAGGATAAACTGTGAGGTTTGTGAAGTCTGTCTTATGAATTAATGGAGTTTGTTCTACCTTTAAAAAAAGATAAAAAGACTTCTTCTAACAAATAAGATAGTAATCAATAGCTATCTTAATATGGTATCTACATAGATTTGTATTTTCATTGTACAACTTATATATAGATATATATATATAGTTATAAATAAAACATGACTGGACAATGTTTTCTTAGGCATCACTTTCATTCATCTTTAGATTTCTACAATCTCCATCAAAATAGTTTAAAAAAAGTCAAAAGTCGAGCATTATTTTCCAGTCAAAAGTGCATTATCCATATTTCCTTTTTTCTTTTTTTTTTTCCTCAATGTGGATTGTTCTTCTCTATATCTTTTCTTCTAGACGCAGAATAGTACTATTATTTTCTCAAGTAATGATCCCTTACTCTTCTTATTTATTTGTCCCTTGCTATTTTATTTGTTGTTTGGATAGTAAGATGAGATAAAATAAGATGATTTTAGATAAGTTGAATAAAATATTGTTAGAATATTATTTTTTAATATTATTATTATTTTGAGATTTGAAAAAAGTTGAATTATTTTTTGTGTGAAAATTTAGAAAAATTATAATGATGAGATGAGATGAAATAAGACAAGATGAAACCATCTCTGTATCCAAATAGAATTTAATAATCCACTCCATAGATTTAAATCAAGGTTTTCTTATATGTTTACACATATCCTTTGTTCCAAGAAAAAAAAAAAGAAGTGTTAACGTCGTATTTCGCACACCTTTGGGCCAAGCTCCGACAACTCAGGTATTCGAAAATGAGCCCTACACAAGGTAGAATATACTGCGGCTTAGAGAGGGCGGCCTTGGGGCCGGGGAACCTCCGATACAGAGGTTTGGTTTTGTGGTTGTGGTTGTGTTTGGTTGGTTGGTATTGGGATGGTGGGAAGTAGGTTGTGAATAGGTGGGATGAAATGAGGGTAATCTGGATAGGGCATCAGAAGTTAGTAAATATTCCTGGAGTGTAGTAAATAAGTAAAAGAGTTTAGGAATCAGAGAGAGTATCCTCTTACCTAAGATTAGCTATTTATACTACAGGTCAAAAGAGCATATCATGCTTGCTTTTATGAAATCCGGATTCTCCGCACTGTTCTTTTTGTCAAAATCTTTAAATGCGGCGTGGCTCTGCGATGGCCTCATTAATGTGGCGCGGCCCTATGATGACGTCATTAATGTGGCGTGTTATACTGGTGGCAGAGTCATTAATGCGGCGTGATTCTCCAACATTTTTCTGGTCTGTTCATGCCTTCTCTATCACTAGATCAAAGGTTCTCCATATGTCATGCCTGTCGTGTGGGCGAGCACTTGATGACTAGACACTACCCAAGGGGGCCTCAAATCGACTAGTCTCATCCTCTGCAACATGCCTTCCTACAATGGTCGGGCACTCCATTTAGGTTTTCTAAGGTCCAAGAAGCCTCTGCGGGTTGGCACTTCTGACGACGTTCTTATCTTCCATGATAGGCTCACATTTTCATTACATCTTTTCAAACATTAATGAAGGGGTGTCAGGCGGCTTTTCGTGTTGGCGTCACTTCATAAACCACATTCCACGAAACCGAAACTACAAGTATCCTTGTTGCCACAGTGTATGAGAATCTAACCGTCACCTCCTTTTATAAAAATCGAGAGTGCGACTTGACTTCTGCCCAGTACATTGTGATTATCCCGCCATTTTTTTTCTTGATTTTTGTTTTATTCTTCCAGTTTTCTCTGTTACTTCATGTTCTAGCAATGATGGCTTCCAAAAAATCTGTTCAACCCAATGTTTCTGATGGGGGTTCTGCCGATGCTGGGCCAGTGTTTTTGGGTGGTGGAGGGCGCTCGACTACTGACAAACCAATGCTAGCCTCTTTAGCCCTCACCTATCAAGTACCAGAGTCTGTTTCCTTTGAAGTTCCTGGCCCCGACAAGGGCGCCATTGATGTAGAGAGTCATTCTAGTAAGGTAGCTCTATATCCTTCCATGTTTTCATGCGGCTTGAGATTGTCATTTCCTCGCCCTATCCACGACCTTCTAGACCGTCTCGGCCTGGCTCATTCCCAACTGCACTCGAATGCCTAGCGGTTATTGATTTGCTGCAGCAATATCTAGTGGCAGGGTTTTTTTGGAATCCTATATGGACGACGCAGACCTTACTAGCCACAAGTTTCTTCTTGCTCACGGGGTGTTACGCCTAAAGGGGAACGTATGCAGTTTCAAAGCGTCTCATGCCCTAGTCACCTTAGAGCCACGATACTGCAAGGTAAAAGACTGGTCTCCCAAGTTCTTCTTTATATCTGGCTGCGATTGGGAGTTTCAGGTGGGCCAGGTGAATACTAGGAGTTCCCCATATGGACAGACTAGGAAAAAATTCTAAAAGATAAGGCTGTGCGTCCGACGACCACTCCTTATGAAGCGAAGCTTCTTTCAATCGTGCGGGAATGGGTGCAAAACCATCCCTTTTCGTCATTCTCCTTTTTTCTCAATCTTTCCTTTTCGTCGCCAAGGTACTTCTCAACTTGCGGGTTTTATCGTGGACGATTAGATTTGACTTGAGATTCGACCAGTTGAAGCTCGAACTGAGAAGATGAGATTCGACCTGTCGGATGGGCATAAGAGATCGAAGAAGTTGGAGCGTTGCTAGCGAAATCATAAGCAAAAATGGGAAGAGGAGAAGACCCAACTGGAGCAGCTCAACCAAAAGTCTTCAAAACAACCTATCCTGAGAACGGGAGGAGAAGAAGCGGATGGAGCTGAACCAGAGTCTTCAAGGCAACTCATCCCAAGTGCAAGAAGAGAAGGATCAGCTGGAGCAGCTGAACCAAAATCTTCAGGACGCCACGCTCTCCTTACAAAGGCAGCTAAGGTGGTTCTCGAAACTTCGTGACAAGGCGTGCAGACAAAGGGTCGCTGAAGGCCGCAAATCAATGCAGTCATTTCTTCTGGGGAGTCCAGAGCTGGGCTTGAGATCTTTCACCAAGTACCTTCAACGGCTTATGTTTGGCGATATCCCTACTAACAAGGCATCATTTGAAACCAATCATGACCTGGGAAGGAAAGAGATGTCGAATGCTTTTCCCGATCCAGCCGTACCTACGCCGGCATTAGTAGAGCTGGCTAGCCTTGTTCCTGCTACCGCTGAGCCGGCCAACCTTGCTCCTGCGACCGTTGAGATGACCACCCTTGCTCCTATTTCCACTGAGGCCGATGCTCCTAGAGCTGAGACTTAAAGACTTTATTTGCTTCGTTGTACTCCTTTCTTTCTTTTTTTTACACATGTATCCACATTTTGTTGCTCAGCAGCTTGTATATATCCTTATTAATGCACATATCTTTGCTCGCCATTTATTCACCTTTGCATCTTTTTCCTTTCTTCTTTTGTTGTTGTGTGACTGGCCTAGGAAACCGGGGTAAAGAGGTTCGTAAAGCTCCTACCTATCCCACTGGCCGGTCAAGTTGCGCTTGTTTATTTTATGTGGATAGTTATTACCAAAATGCAACTGTTGTTTTAGTCATTATTTGGGCGGCCATGTCCGGCCGTACCTTTGAAGTTTTTCCGGCCTACCCTGCTAGAGTCTGGTTTAATCTTTCCGACCCAACTAGCTACTTTGGTCTTTGAAGTTTCTAGGTCAACCTCGCTAGCTTCCTTTGCTTCTTTTTTTTTTTTTTTTTTTTTACTTTGTTCAAATTCCTGGGTTCTGAAAGTTGGCCACGGATTGTTAGGTTGACTTTCCTTGTTGAATATTTGGTTCCTTCAGGCCAGATAATGTTTAGAAACCCAATGGGTTCTAAGTAATAGGAATAAATCCCTTATAGTTACCCCTCTAATTCTTTCTAGATGAGTCTGGGAAGAATTATTCTTATCTCCTCCTTCATTTACACCCTGTCAAGTTTCCAGCCTTCCTGGTCACATGCTGAGTAACCATTCACATTTTGCATACGTGGCAACATAGTATGGTGCCAATTATATTTTCGCATTAAATGGCGTCCCTTCAATTTTTGCATCATGGCTCCATTCTTTACTGGCATTAACTCCGCACATTATATCAGCAGATATACTCTGGAACAATTGCGATAATCAAGGGATTATGGTTCTCTGAGGGGGAACACATGGTGACTTATAGTGATTCGTAGAGTTATGATGCCTTGGCAGGCCAAGCCTCCACCCCACCTATATAAGGACCCCTTTCCCAATTAGAAATTCCATTATACTCACTTCTGTCTTTCTCTTCTATTCTGTGACTCTAGTTTTGTTGCTTGAGTTTCTAGTTCTTTTGCTTTCCTTTGCTTTTCTTCCAAAGTTCCGTTGTTTTGTTTTTCTATCTTTCATGGTTCTGATGGATCCTTCACACCCTAGTGCACCACAGGTCCTCTGGTGGCTCTCAGGCCGCTGCTGGCTATGGAGGTCTGAGCATCAAAAGGTGGAACTGCCCATCTTTCGTTGTTGGGGTCCTGGATCCTTCATTCTCATTCTTGTCTTTTTGCGTATTGTGCTTCCTTGTTCTCGCCCTTTTGCTTATGTGGCTCGACTTCAAAACTCTTCTCCATAGTTGCAATGGAGAAGGGCTTTTGTTGCTGTGGTGCCGTGGTGTTCGTACCTATCTGACCCGAACTCATTTCTTTCACCTAGAAACATGGTCTACAGCTTACCGTTGGTTTCATTAGGCCCAAGAACAATGAAGTCTTCAGGATCTTTCAGATTTTTCGTGGCTATTTTATTGTTTAGATCGGGCACTAGATCACTTGTCGTCCTTGTAGCCCGTGTAGTCTTATACGGCCTTATGATGCAACTGTTCTTTGTAGCTCTGCGGCTTCATGATGTAATTTGTTACTTGTAGCTTTACGACTTCATGATGTAATTCTTTTTGTAATCATGGATAATTAATAAAATAATTTTGTGTTTCCGACTGTATAGTATCTACATTTTCTACTGCATTGTTTCCACATTTTCCTCATATTTCTTCCTTATTTTCCTTACTGTATTTTTTCCTATACTCCCCCCCCCCCCTTTTTTACGCTTATTACCTTTCGTTGTGTGCCGCTGTTGTTCTTGCTTGTATCTTTTGCCTTGGCATTTGGAGATTTTATAACCTTGACCTGTTCCTTGCTTGCTGATACTTTGTGCGGCCTTTTTGCAGTACTTTGCTTCCTTTCTATAGATTTTTCTTTCTTCAAGCCATGATAACACTTCAACCCGCACTCCATTGGGGAGGGGTCAAGCTACCTCAAGTTATCCAGCCCCTTTTTGGTTCCCCAATGAGGTAACTTCTTTGGGTTGTCATTATGGCAATCTGCTCTTTCACCATGATAAGAGTCTGGGTAAGTTCTTCGGGTTACCTCGAGGGCAGAGCCCACTCTCCTCTGTGGGAGGGGTAAGGTCGCCTTTAGGCCGACCTTTCCCTTATAAGTCCCGTAAGGAGGTAAATTGTTCTGGCAGTTTGTTACCGGACCCGCTCCCGCTCGTTGACATCGTAGGGAAATATAACACTTTAAGTCAGGCTTGTACTAAACCCACTCTTCACTCGTAGTGGAGGTCGGGGTAAGTTTTTGAGTTGTCGCAAAGATCAAACCCGCTCTCCTCTGCGGGGAGGATAAGGCAACCTTTAAGGCCTACCTTTCCCTATGGTATCTCGCAGGAAGGTAAGTTCGGACAACAATTTGGCTGACAGGTTTTCGTTGTGATAGGAGTCGGGGTAAGTTTTTCAGGTCGCCTTAAAGGCAAAACTCGCTCTCCTTTATGGGAGGAATAAGGTCTCCTTAAGGCTGACCTTTCCCTGTTGAGTCCCGCAATGAGGTAAGTTGTTCGGGTCGTCTGTTACCGGACCTTCTCCCGCTCGTTGATATCACAGGAAATGTAAGTGTTGGGTCAGCCCTGTGCTGATCTCACTCTTCGTTACAAAAGAGGTCAGGATAATTTATTCAGGAGGCCCATGGGGCCTGTCCCGCTCTCCTCTACGGAAGGGATAAGGCCACCTTTGGGCCGACCTTTCCCTATAGTGTGCTGCGGTAAGGTAATTTTTTAGACAGTTTGTTATTGAACTTGCACCCGCCTGTAGACGTCCACAAGGAAGGTAAATGTTTATCTTCGAGCCACCGTTGGCTGACCCTTACTCTGCCGCAGGAGGGATAAGGCAACCCTTAGGCTTCCTTTCCTTATGATGCCTCATGTGGAGGTAAGTTGTTGATGATCTTGTCACAGTAGATTTCGTTATCCGCACTTTTTATTGTTGGTGCCTTATTGATAAAAAGTTACGTTTTATTAAATAAAAAAGAATGTACAAGCTCGGTGAAGAGACGTTACAAAATTTAGGGGACTCGGAATCCCGGTCTGGGGAGATCATCGAGCGCACCATCCCTTCCCCTCTAGAGATTGGCAGGAAGAATGTTGACGGAGACTTGCTGCAATTTCTTCGGTGGTGCCCAACCTATTTTGTCCTTTTGGTGTCATCCAGGGCAAGTCCTTCATCTTTCTACTTCAACTTCTGTACGTAGCATTCCCTCACCGACACCTGCTCCCTTTGGACTCCCCCCACTCCCTGGGGAATTGGGAACTTCATTTTGAGATAGTAGATCAACGTGGGCCTCTCAATGATGGCTTTGTATACCAACGGATTTTTTACCACCAGGAAGTCTACGATAATAAGGGTCGTGCAGGGGGCTACTTCCCACCGACTGGACAATACTTTTGGAGAAACCTTTTAAGAGCATAGGGGCGGGCAGCAGCCGGGAGGCTTCAATACCCATTTGAATGAAGGCTTTCCAGAACAGGATGTCACAGAACTCCCGTTGTTGATAAGGATTTTACAAGTAGTGAAATTGGCGATGAGCATTGTCGATGTCGTTAATGAGGCGTGGTTCTCAAACATTCTCCTCTTAGTCTGCCTTTCTCCTGGTCCGTTCATGCCTTCTTTGTCAGTAGATCAATGGTTCTCCATATGTCACGCATGTCGTGTGGGCGGGTACTCAATGACTGAACACTACCCGAGGGGGCCTCAAATCGACGAGTCTTATCCCCTACAGCATCATCCCTCATACAGGTCATGTACAGAGGATAGTGGGCCGAGTTCATAACTTTCTATCCTAGGCCCGGCTTGATAAGGCCTTTTGGGCCTTGAGGGAAAATCCCCTTACATGAAGGAGAGGAAGTATGAACGGGTCCCATATAAGAAAGAAAGTTTAGGCTACTTGCACCTGTAGTTTCTAAATATGAGAAATGATAGTTGCAGTCATGAGTGTGCAAGTGCCGTATAATCATTTTGCAAAAAAATGAATATATATAAGATCCACAAAAAATTAAATTAAATTTTTAATAGTAAACCTCACTCTTTTTCAAAGCGATTGCACGACGCTTATGTACTCCACGACTGTATTTAGCATTACTCTTCTAAAATTGATATAGAAACACGTCATATTTAATAATTGATAGTATTTAAAAGTATTTAAATTTTTAACTTTGTTTATTATTATAATAGCCCCTTGAAAGTATCAAAAGTACTCCGAAAAGGTATATAGAATAGAGTAATTCTACGTACAATCGTGAAGTGTGTAAACGCCGTATAATCGTTTTGAAAAAGAGTGGGTTCTACTATTCAAAAATTACTTTTTTCATGTAGATCCTATATTTATTCACTTTTTCAAAGCGATTACACAACGATTGTATTGAGGATTACAACTTTTTTTTAAATATTTTTTAAATCCTTTTAAACATTAAAAAAAAAACATTCACAAACGTATTTAAAAATACTTCCTTCACAATTAAGTTTTAAAAAAAACAATTGGTATCTTTTTTGGGTAGCTACTCTGTGGCATTTTTCACAATATAATTTGATTTGAAGAGAAGTTGTATCGAATTATAGTTTGAGTAATCAAAATCTCACAATGAGTCTTTTAGGGGAAATCCATGAGACAGCATAAAATATGGCATAGATTTCCTGTAAATGTATTATCACTAAAAAATTTTATACACCACACCACTATCTCACTTTCATCTCACTATATAAGATGTGACACATTTATTATCATTAGACAATATTTTATTAGATGATTTATTATTATTCAATAATAATAAATATGCCACATTTTACATACTAGAATAAAAATAAGATTACGGTGTGTTATAACTCATTACCACTATTGTAGTTTATTCTTATATCTTTAGGGTCGTGCTGTTATAGGACCAGTTCTTATTGATGAGTTTGATCGTTTGTTTATTCTACTCTTTTTAATATTTAAAAAAACACACAATTTATGAATTTATCAAAAATATATTATTTTAATTCATACTTGTAATCAAATTGTTAACAAGTAATAGGTCTATCATTTTTATTTTTATAAATTGTAGGTCAACTTTCACGACATTTTTATAAATTTATCAAAAATAAAAATACATTGTGGAGCTTTGTCTTAAAAAAAAATGCTCGAGGCACCGACATTTGGGTCCCATTGGAGTCCGATAAATTTTATTTATTTATTTAGTAATTAAAGAAGTATTTTTGAATGATGTTATAAAAAATCTAAGAATATAAATAAATAAATAATTATTTTTTTGTTCTTCTTGAGACCGATTTCGTGCTACATTCTCTGAGGATGTACTGCCCTTGACTTAAATAGCCCACGAACCAGAATAATAAATAAAAAACAGCTCCTGAACAATGGGCTTTGTGGTAGTGGACTCGTAAGTCTTAAACCCTAATAGGGGTTAAGGCATTTCCCAATTCCTACCCTGGAACCTGAAGCCCAGCCATGCGCCACCTCTTGACCCCAACCCGCTTCACAGTTCCGATCGCACCGGCTCCACCGACGCCTTCCAAACCCCCGAGGAAGCCCCAGAGCTTCGCATTCCACAACTCGACCTAGGAGGACCCGTACAGCTGGATGTCGAGCCTGAGCATTAAAATAATTTAAAATTAATACATGATTTAATATAATATAAGCTGAAAGTTTTGCTTCTTTTAATATGGGCACCCTTGAGCCATAGTTTTCAAGAATATAACTTTATATTAGTAAATAAATGGTGATTTATTAGAATGAGGAAAACGTAAGGAAATAAACATGAGATAAACGCATGAGTCCTATAATATTTATGTTTATTTAATGTTGTCCGAACTATTTAATAAATATTGTAGGACATACTTTCTGTATTTTGCCACTTGAAATGCTCAACTTCAAACAAGAACTCGAGACATTTTTTTTTTACAAACAGCATTAAACATAAATTAAGTATCCTAAAACGAGAATTACAAATCATAAAACAACAAATTCGCTAATTTGCTGGATTAAACATAACAACTTGACTTGAGGCATCTCAAAATGGGGACTTTTCAGCATACAAAAAGACAAAAACATCTGCTACAGTCTGCACAAAAAAGAGATGTTCAAAAGTATTAACAGCGGGCATAAATCCTCACTCAATTAATGATAAAAACACCCTTTTGTGCACTCTAAGATGAAACAACTGAGTAAAACACAACACAGAACACAGTTTTTTCACAGATCATAGTATTCAAAATTGGTTTGATTTGCTAGATTAACTTGAGTATTTGCTGTTTGCTGATGCTGCTACACTCAGATCTCTTACCAAGAGATTGATGGCTATTTGTAACTCCAATGCCCTTCATCAACTCAAATACACAAACATCACCTTCTTCCAATTTATTCTCCCGGGCAAATGCTCTCCAACCGATAGAAAGTTCAGTTTTTCGACCATTGTCCAAATCTCTAGAAATGTATTGGACATGCCAAGTTTTCCCACCTGAAACCAGGAGGATGACATTGCAAGGCTTCTGCTCACTCAAATATTTCTCTGCAAACTTGCGTGGTATGTTCTGAAGGGTTGAGTGAAGGAAAAAACAATTAGGAAAGAAAAAACAATTAGGAAAGGTAGTTAATGCATGTTATCTGCAAATTGAAGTTGAGAAAGGTTGTGATGCTCCAACATGCTTTGAACGGAAAGCTTACCAAGTTGCATTTGCCGTAGGCGTATACTGTGCCAATGGAGACCATAAAAAATGGATTTTGAGAATTGAAAGCAATAGCTCTCTCAAGAGCCCTAGCTTTTTCAGTAGCTGTCCCTTTTTTACTCCTAAAAATATGAGATTGAAAGCACATGATGGGAGATTTAGGTATGCTTCCACCTTCTCCTTTAGAAGAAAAATAAAGTCCCCCTGTCCCAGATCAACAGACAGGTACAAAACAGCAGATATCAGCTTCATAGTTTGACCTGCCTACAGAACACCAAACTTTGCTAGGTACAAACGGTTTGGCGCACTAAAACATGTATCAATGCTGACATGGCTCTTTTTATTGGAAAGAAAAATAAAAGAAGAAAAATTTTGAAAAAAGAAACGGTCTTATGTCTCTAGAAAATCATTTCCGTCTTCAATTCGTACCGTTTCATTAAACGCATGCCTTACATATCAACATCAGTGCGCAGTTTGGTGCGTAAACTCGCTTGCAAGGAGATTTTTCCTTCCCTTTATATATGATGTTCTCCAGATATAATCGTTCTCTAAATTTG
This sequence comes from Pterocarya stenoptera, assembly GCA_003123785.1. Taxonomy (NCBI): domain Eukaryota; kingdom Viridiplantae; phylum Streptophyta; class Magnoliopsida; order Fagales; family Juglandaceae; genus Pterocarya; species Pterocarya stenoptera. The sequence continues at coordinate 382,370 of QEOT01000459.1, forward strand.
AAATAAATAAAACAAAATAAAATCGGATTTCTTACCTGGCGATAGAGGGCATTGTTCTTCATTTGCACGGAAAATTACAACTTTGAAAGAAACTTTAATGCCCTTAATCAGTTCAAACGCACAAACGTCACCTACTTTCAGATTATTGTCCAGTGAGAATTCCTTCCAACTTAAAAGTTTGCCTGCACTGTACTTAACAAACCAGTTTCTGCCATCTGAAACCCGAAGGACCACATCACCAAGCGTCGTATTCAAATATTTCTTTGCAAATTTTGATGGTATATTCTGAGAGTAAGAAGAAGAAAACTTAGAAAGGTTAATAAAATCCTAGTTTAGTACAGAACTGAAAAGATTTGCGGTGTTGTTCAGAAACAAAGCATCTCTGAACAAATTTGTTCTGTCTTTTAATAGCAAATCATCTGCAAATTGAAGGTGCTAGAACTTGTGACGATGAAGTGGGTTTCAAATTTAAAGCTTACCAAACACCATCCAAATTGCACATATGATGGTTGCATGACAACCATAAAATATGGGTTTTCGCGTTTGAATCCACTTGCTTTCTTAAGAGCTCTATCTTTTTCAATCAAAGTCAATGGTCGAGTCCTTGTAAGAACCTCAGATTTTGGACATCCAACTTCGTTGGTAGAAATGCCTTCAACACCTGTTGTTGACAATCAAATGATAAGGTGACATAATTAAAAACTTTAACCCGAAGAGAGAAATCAAATTAACTGTAATATATAAGATTCCAGACCTTCAAACTCTTGCTTGGTCCGATGCAGATTTCCCTGTGCTTTTAGCTTCGTAGGCTTTACCTCTTTAGATTGAGTGTGGTTTGGTGTAGAATGAGGAACCCAGTTAGGTAGATTGGAGATTTTCTCAGTTTTAGCAATTGGATTCGTTCTCTTCATCTTTTGAGGCCTCGGATCGCATGGCAACTTCTCCCTTCTTTTGGGGTATGTTCTAAAGCTATCTAATATCTCCACAGAACTATCATTTTCAGTTTCTTCCTTTGGTGAAACTTGGAGTTTTTCACCAAAATTTTTCCCCTTAACTTGGGAGCTGTGGGTGGGATAATCTATTTCTGTTGCACTCATATCAAATATGAGTACATGAAAGCGAGAATGTCCTTCATATCTGAAAACTAGAAAGTGTCCCGGCTTCACAGAGTAATACTCCAAGAAGTCTTGCCAACCCTTCTGTAACCAGATTTCACCATCACATCTCGTCAATTCTAATTTCCATTCTGCACCATTTGGAAGATTAAGAAATGCTAGGTTTGACAACCCTTCTCCATGTTTCCTTACAAACCTTCTCGGAATCATCTGCATTAAAAAAAAATGCAGCAGAACACATCAAACACGTACACACAATTCTTGTCATGCATTTGAAACCCTTAAATTTGGGTTGACACTTGATAGAAAACACTTTGTTTCTTTAGAGGCCAACGAAATAACACTCTTAATACTCTAAAGTTACAAACTGAACTGAAGCAAATAAAAGATTTTCCTTGTTTATTTTGTAGTACACAGGAAATAGTTTAGAGTAAGTTCAGCCAGTACTAGTTGTTATGACAGTTTATAAACTTTCAAAGTTTAAGAACCTAATGGCTTTAGACTCGCTCTGCTCTCTGTGTGTTCAGCATCTTACAGCAAAACCAAAAGAAATAGTTCTTTATCTGATTATTTTTCATAAAACAGCAGTGTCAAATTCTTGAATCAGATGAATAGAAATGAATATGCTTACAAGCTTCCCATTTCGTAGAGAATCAGCAAGAATTATCTTGAAAAAATGTGGAGCTTTCACCGCAACTCCCGGACTTTGATCGTCTCTCTGGCCTTGAGAAGCCATAGTTAAACCTGAAGTTTTCCCGAGTAAGGATCAGAGTAAGTGTGAAAACAGCTTCTATTAACAGTGCCAACATGCTGGGTGGTTGTCGTCAATAATACATAGATTTATTGTTATCTCATTGGTACAGATGTGAATTCTGACGCAAATCAGTTCATAATTACTTTTTAGCTTCTTTACTTGGTAAAGGTATTTGTTTAACTTGCTTCAGATGAGGAATAAATAGGAGGGTCAGAGTTCATCGAAGGCTGATTAAGAGCTATTAATCCAATTGCAGAGAGAAAGTCAGCTTTTGCCTGACATCTTGAAAGATATACATGAAGGGTTGAAAAACATTTCCTTACTGTTTACGTTTTCTGTTATGAATTCAGGCATTCATTTCTCACCAGATTCTCTCATGTAACACCTGAATGCAGAAAGTGTCCCCCATTAGCAGAGTTCCCCGTTTCAAAAAAGACGTGTACTCCATGTGAACAATGCATGGGGAAGACGTATAGTCCAATAGTCTAGGACTCTAGAGAAAGGATTAGACCGTTGAAGTTCAGGGAAAATAGATGAGAGATTGGAGGAGTCGAGAGTCAGCATTAGAATCCAGTTTTCGGGTTGTTCAAGATCAAATTGACATTTTTATGATATCTGGGATTGAGTTTTCATTATGAGAATGACTTACCAAGTATCCCAACAAAAACAAAAACAGAAGGAGTACTTTGAATGAAGCCAAAAATGATAGAAATTCATATAAAATAGAAAATGAGAAAATGGGGAAGAGGATGAGAGAAAGAGAGAAGATTTTGAGGGGTGCTACATCTTTACTATTGTGATCAAATACAAAACATCTTTACTTAGAGTTGCTGATAAAAACATCCTTAGATCAATCTCATCTGATAAACATACAACAAAGCCAAGTGATAAAAAGACTTCTTCTACCAAATAAGATATTAATCAATAGTTATCTTGTGTTTGTGAGTGTGAGTGTGAGCGTGTGCGCATGAGGGGAGTAATCCCTTGGACTTGGACTTGGGTTGGATCGAACGAATTGGCCCAGGTCGCTTGAGTAACATGGGTTTGGCCGACCCAGAAGGCCCATAATGGGAGGGGATAGAAGACGTGCCTTGCATGGGGACTGGTCAAAAGTATGGATTGCTCCTGACTACCCACGATCAAGGCATCAAGGTCAAATCAAGGTGTCAAGAAGGACACTGACATCCAAGCGCTAAAAGCAACACAGACGAAAGCGCTGACAACTCAGGAGTAAGGTGTCATGCACAACCCCCTGCGCTCGAGTACTAACAGCAAGCTCGCCTAACCATGGTCATGCTGCATTCAATGAAAGACAATGCCAAGCACGGCGCAGCCTGGACTAAGGTGTCAGTGGTCGCCATGATCAGGCATAGGGTCTTGCCACTTGACGAAAAGCTAACACGGAATGCAGCAGGAGGGGACGTGGGCAACGCCCCCATGACCGGGCTGACAGGTACGGATGACACCTTCTCGAATCCCTTTGTCAGGAGATCACATTGGCCAGGTATATAAATACTCCCTCACACTCTCTGAGGGGCTCTCTCTCTCTCTCTCCTATTGAATAATTTTCTCTTTCACTTGCATTCCCCACTCTCCCAACAACTTACTTAGAAATCAGAAGTACCACACAGCCCTGAGCCCCCATTCTCTATCTCAACAAGATCCAGACCAAGCTCAGTAGCGTGGAATTGCCTACGCTGTAAAACACAGCATCAACAATATATATAGTTATAAATAAAACATGACTGCACTATGTTTTGTGAGCCATTACTTTCATTCATCTTTAGATTTCTACAATCTCCATCAAAAAAGTTTTTAAAAAGTCAAAAGTTGAGCATTATTTTCCGGTTAAAAGTGCGTTATCCATATTTCCTTCTTTTTTTTCAACGTGGATTGTTCTTCTCTATTTATTTTCTTCTAGACGCAGAATGGCACTTTGATTTTCTCAAGTAATGATCCCTTACTCTTCTTATTTATTTTTCCCTTGCCATTTTATTTAATCCACTCCATAGATTTATCAAGGTTTTCTTATATGTTTACACATATCCTTTGTTCGAGGGAAAAAAAAAAGGGGGAAGGGAAGGAAGTATGAACGGGCCCCATATAAGAAAGAAATTTAGGCTATTTGCACCCATAGTTTCTAAAATTGAGTAGAAATAAAAAAATATTGAAATCATATATGATAAGTGAATAGATCTATTTGTAAAAGTTTAGACTGTTTACACCTAAAGTCATTGATATAGAAACATGTCACATTTAATAATTGATAGTATTAAAAGGTATTTAAATTTTTAAATTTTTTTACTCTTATAATAGCCCCTTGAAAGCATCAAAACTACTCCAAAAAGGCTGATGTATAATATAAGGGTGGTGTTAGGCCCACCGAGAGCCCTACCGAATTTTTGTATTGAGGATTGCAAATTTGTTTTTTCAAATATTTTTTAAGCCCTTTTAAACAATTAAAAAAATCACAAACGTAATTTAAAACACTTCAAGAAAAAAAAAAAAAGAAAAGAACCATCGATATCTTTTTTCGGTGGCTACCATCGATGAGAGTGGCATTTTCCACAATATAATTTGATTTGAAGAGTTGTCGTCTTAAATTATAGTTTGAGTAATGAAAATCTCACAAGGAGTCTTTTGCTAAAAATCCACAGGACAATAAAAAATTTTGTATTGTCCCATAGATTTTTTGTAAATGTATTAGCACTCTTAGGTTAAGTTTGGATAGTTAGTTAAGATCATATGAATTGAGATGAAAGTTGAATAAAATATAGTTAAAATATTATTTTTTAATATTATTATTGTTTTGAGATTTGAAAACGTTGAATTATTATTGTATTTTCTGTAAAAATTGTAATGATAAGAGAAAATAATATGAGATGGGTTGATAGTATTTCTCAATCAAAACTGAGCCTTATAATTTATTCTTATATTTTTAGGGTCCTGCTATTATACGGTCCAGTTCTTATTGTTGGGTTTTATCGTTAGTTTATTTTACTTTATTTTTTAATATTTTGTTAACTATTTAAAAAATATATACAAATTTATTAGTAATAAATTTATAAATATTAAAAAAAATACACTAGCAGTCAAGCCACGAGACAAATCAACATTTTTATAAAAGAAAAATTTAGTTGTAAGCGATTCTGTGCACTAATACGCACATCCATTTAACATGATTGGTCAAAAAGTAGATTTTATTAAAAAAAATACTAATTTAAATTTAAAATATGAAGACAATAATATTAATACACAGATTATTACGCAAATATATGTAAGTCAACTTTCACGACATTTTTATATATTAATTAAAATTAAAAATACATTAGGGAGCTTTGACTTAAATAGCCACGAACCAGAATAATAAATAAAAAAGGGCCCGTGACCAATGGGCTTTGTGGCAGTGGACTCTTAAACCCTAATAGGGGTTAAGGCATTTCCCAATTCCTACCCTGGAACCTAAACCCCAGCCATGCGCCACCTCTTGACCCCACTCCGGTGCCGCCGGCTATTCCTACTCCGGTCGGCCCGCTTCAAAGTTCCGACCTCACCGGCTCCACCGACGCCTCCCAAACCCCCGAGGAAGCCCCAGAGCTTCACTTTCCACGACTCGACCTGGGAGGACCCGTACAGCTGGATGTCGAGCCTGAGCGACAAGGTGGCCATGCGTCACATGGACGTGTATATGGAGCAGGAAGAGAAGTACACAGAGGCAGTCATGTCCGGGACCGAGCGCCTCCAGTCCAAGCTCCAGTCCGAGATGGCTTCTCGCTTGGCCTTCGAACTCTCCACCCCTCCTCTCCGCTGGGGCCCTTGGTACGCCTGTGAGTATGGTCAATCAATTCTCAATATTCTCAAGAATGTGTTGTCGGTATAACATATCTGTCGCCGCGCAGGTTATACTATCGGCGAATAGAAGAAGGAAAACAGTATCCAGTTCTATGTCGGAGATTGGCGAGCTTAAATGAGGAATTCATTTCTCACAAATCTCCATCAGCTGGATTTGATTTTACCTCGGGGAAAAGAATTGAGCAGAAGCTGCTTGATTACAATCTGGAAGCCGAGAGATTCGGAGGTGCTGCCCTTTTTCTTTTCTATGTAATAATTAGTTTTCTAATGGAAATTAATAAACTTTAGCCTAATTGTGAATTTTTAGAAGTAAAATAAAATAAAAACTAGCAAAACGACTGGGAATTTTTTAATGTCGAAGTCAATGGTTATTGAGTCTCAGTTACTAACAGGTTATGCTTATGAAGAATTATCGGAAGTGTCTCCAGATCATCGATTTCTTGCATATACTATGTATGATAAGGACAATGACTACTTCAAGTTGTCTGTAAGGAATTTGAATTCTGGTTCGTTATGTAGTAGACCTCAAGCTGAACGTGTTTCGAATTTGGCATGGGCTAAGGATGGGCAGGCATTGCTCTATGTCCTTACAGATAACAATAAGAGGCCATACCGGTGGGTGGCTTTTAGAACTTATAATGATTCTGTTTCAATCATTTTTCTATATGCTTTGTTGGTTGCCCTATGGGTTTAACATAATGGAGATGGCATTCTTTCTCTTCGGATCAGGATATACTGTAGCATGATTGGATCAACTGATGAAGATGTGTTGCTCCTGGAAGAATCAGATGATAATGTTCATGTAAACATTAGACACACAAAGGATTTCCGATTTGTGACTGTAAATACATTCTCTATTACTTCTTCCAAGGTATCACTATGCAATACTCTTTCACGGCTAGCTAAGAATCTTTTATTGCATTGATTAATGACGAAGTGATATAATGATGGAGATCATATTTTAGGTATTTGTGATAAATGCAGCTGATCCATTGTCTGGCATGACATTAGTTTGGGAGTGTGAAGGTCTATCCCACTGCATAGTTGAGCATCATCAAGGGTGCCTTTATTTATTTACAGACGCTGCCAAACAGGGCCAATCAGTTGATTATCATTATCTTCTGCGTAGTCCTGTTGATGCTTCTTCCAGTCCAAGAAAATGGGAGGTTGGTGGGTCACCCATGTCTATTAAAACAAAATCCTCCCTTCTTACATATGAAGATTATTGGCTTTCTTTTTATATCTTTAGTAAGATACTTTATCTGCTTGAGATATATTGTGGTGTACTGCATTTCTCCTTTGCTTTTTTTTTATTTTTTTTTAATTCTTTGAATACATGATGTTGTTAGAAATTTCCCACATTTAAAGATCATTAGCTTTTTTTTGTAAGAATTTAACGATCATAAGCATTAATTAATTATATGCTTATGGCTGCTTAGTTTTTCTTGATGGCTCATGATTGTTTATGTAGATTCCAGTGATGACAAATATTTAATATATTGTTTACTAATCGTGGTCTTATTTACTGCAGAATGTATTTAGTGATGACCAAGATTTGATCATTGAAGATGTTGATTTCAGTGACACACACTTGGTTCTTATTACAAGGGAAGGTCGAAAATTCAGAATTTGTTCAATTAGTCTCCCTCTACCCGTTAGGAAGGTAAGCTTGCAAAATACATATATATTCTGGGTTTGTTTGCATCATGCATTGGCAACAACTTTTTCACCACAGACATGATTATCTCATGCTCTTGACCATTCTTAATCTTATCTTGTTCACTCTCGTGGCAGGGAGCTGTGCATCTCAAAGAACTTAACCCGTATTTCCTCCCTCTTCCTCAACATGTTTCTCAAATTTCACCTGGACCTAATTATGACTACTATTCGTCAACAATGCGCTTTACAATCTCATCGCCTGTGGTATGTGAGTAAATATCGTGTTTTTCAGATTATTTGTTTAGGAAGCAATATTATCAATTATTTTGATATTATATTTAGCTAACTGTAATGGCCCACAATTTGCTAATGAATCCTGATGAAAACAAAGTTGAAAGATGTGAATGGAAAATGGATCTTGGAACTTATTATGAGAATGACGTTTTTTCATTATAATATTTGTACGCTAGCTGTCCCATGTACCAGGGCTATAACTAGTTCTCGTCAATGAAACTTTTATTTACCAATCAAAAATATATATATTTGTACACTAGTTCATGGGAAACAGTTTCTGCAATGGTTCTTAAGGGACCACATGATATGTTTTTGGATTACTTTTCTTCTTGCTAGGGAATTTTTTCAGGAAGGTCAACCCTAGTAGTTGGGGCCCCAACCCTCCAACCATGGACCCCAGAGTACATAAGGACCGGGGTTAGTGCCATTAAGCCAAAGGGCCATTGGATTACTTACAATTAACCCTCAACCTCAGCCTTGGCAAGGCTATGCTCTACCATTAGGCTATTTCCGCTCAATTATCTGAAATGAATTTCTAGAACCATGAATTTATCAACATAAAGTTTGTTAAAAGAACCAAACATTTGTTGGCAATTGAATTAGATTGATATATAAATAAATTATAAATTCAGTTACATTTATATATTAAATTATATAATTATTTATATAATTATGTATTTTCAAATCAAATTGGTCCGCACTGAGTTACCGCCATGGGTGATACATATCTTATACAGGAAAAATGTTTTTAGCATCCAGATTTCAAGCTTCTGGCTTTCAAAGTAGGCCTTGCAGATTAATATTTTCCTGTATGACTGAGCAGACTTTGAACATTTTCTGGACCAATTTCACCTGATTGATATTTTTGAAAGAAAAAAAAAAAACTGGTGCTTAAATTTCACCTGCTTGATTTCAATTTTGAGTTTTCAGCTGCTGAGGCTTTGATGTTAGGTTCATTATACATAGCATACATGCTCCAGCTTGATGAATTACTGAATTCATACTCTTGGGTAACTCACTTGGTAGCTTAATGTTCTTTAATTTAAAAGGTAATGATGATGAGTTGTTTTCTTTTTCACATTATTATGAGATAGTATGCGCCTCCAATCTAATCACACATGTTCTTGAATTTTTCTCAGATGCCGGATGCAGTGGTTGATTATGACCTCTTAAACAGAAAGTGGAATATCATTCAGCAGCAAAACTTTCTCCAAGAAAGAACACGAATATTGTATGGAACAGCCTCTGCTTCAAGCATTGTTGAAAACGACTCAAATACCAAAAACTCCAACTGCAAGAACCAAGTCATGGTTGATGATCATCACATGTGGAACGAACTCTCTGAGTTTTATACTTGTGAATACTATGATGTCTCTTCTTTCGATGGGATTGTGGTTCCTTTAACTATTGTTTACTCACGCAAAAACAAGAAAGAGGATCAGTACCCTGGATTACTTCATGTACATGGAGCTTTTGGTGAATTACTAGACAAACGATGGCGCAGTGAGTTGAAAAGCCTTCTTGATCGTGGTTGGGTTGTTGCTTATGCTGATGTTAGGTTTGTTTTATTAATTACTAACGTCTTGTTTAGCTGGGTTTTTTATTTCTCACAAAGAAATTAGTTATTCTGTGCACTGAGCTGCCTCTTGATTCCTGTGGTTTGTTATCTGTTCAAAGTCTCCCTTTGGATAATAATTGTTTACTTCAGATGCTTGGGATAACTTATGAGTTTGCAGAGCAGTTTTACTACCTCTTGCTAACTAGGATGGTCCGAATGATCTGTCCCAGGGGTGGAGGTGGTGGGGGTAAAAAGTGGCATCATAATGGCAGACGTACAAGGAAGCAGAATTCTATTCAAGATTATATCTCCTGTGCGAAATTCCTTGTTGAGAAAGGGATTGTCCAAGATAACAAGCTTGCTGGTTGGGGATATAGTGCTGGTGGACTTTTGGTTGCTTCAGCCATAAATTGTTGCCCAGATTTATTCCGTGCTGCAATTTTGGAGGTATGCATGAGAGATGAGTCTATCTACATGTCTTTAGAGTCTCACTTGTTCTAGTTGTATAGCATTTTGTCTGCATGCTTTGATCAAATGTAGTTCACTGTTCTTATGTATAAGAGGCACTTATTATACTCTCACCATATGAACAAAAGGAGGTTTTTGGCATTGAAGTTCAGCACTTGAATTTAAAGAGTTGTAAGAAGGCAATGTGAATTTCTTGTGTTTGTTTCATAGATGTCCATATGTTTCTAGATATTGGGTATATAAACTTTTCACTGACCCGGATTCATTTATTGCATTCTACTTTGCAAGTCACACCATCTTCTGTATCTGTTTCAGGTCCCGTTTCTTGATCCAACCAACACTCTTCTCTATCCCATTTTACCACTTACGGCTGTTGACTACGAAGAATTTGGGTACCCTGGAGATGTTGATGATTTTCATGCCATACAGAAATATTCTCCTTACGATAATATTCAGAAGGATGCTCTTTATCCTGCTGTTTTGGTTACCTCATCTTTCAATACACGGTAGCATTGTGTTTTCCTGCGATATGTTCATTAACTTGTGAAAGCGTGACTTTATGTTTAACTTTTTAAAGCCTTCTACGGTTGGTTTTTTATCTTTGCCTTTTTATTAGCCAATGTACTGAATATATAGGGCATTTACTATATTTTTGGACATGTTTCAGATTTGGGGTGTGGGAAGCTGCAAAATGGGTAGCACGTGTCCGTGAACGTGCAATCTATGATCCAAAACGTCCAATACTGCTTAATTTAACGACAGACATAGTGGAGGAAAACAGGTACCTGCAGTGCAAGGAATCAGCATTAGAGACTGCATTTCTTATCAAGGTAATGGAATCTTAGATTTCCTACCACCAAATCTGTTGATATTGGCAAGACATAAATGCTACCAATGGGGGAAGAAACATCTCTTCAGGAATCAAATTTTAAATCCCAACTGTCCATCAGTTAGTAAACCAGGATCCAATCAGGACCTAAGAGCATGTGTTGTTTATGGAATATTCATTTTTGTTGCTTTAGTGCCATATAAAGCCCACTTTTTTTAGGGGTGTGGACGATCTGGCCTAACTTGATGGTTCAGTTTGCTTGAACTTCGATTATGGTCCAGACAAAAAGGGTGGTTTTCTATAGTAGGTAAACACCAAAAAAGAAAGAAAAGAGATCGCTAAGTTTGTTATATGTACACTTTCATGTACCTTAAACTGAAATACAAAACAATTTGTTGAAGTTGAAGTTGAAGGTGTTCTTTATCTTCTAATCATGTGACAATGACTTCTTAAATTACAGAAACTTGATGATCCAATTTTATATGTTTCTATTATGGTATGTATTTTCTGATGACGCTGATAATTATGACGGAAATAATCTTCGAAATCTATTAGTTTAAGAAAAGATATACCATAAGAAAAATGTAACTTTGCCCAGGGTAGGTTGCTTGTTTCGCATTTTTTCTATGAGAAGCAACTCTTTTGGGATAAGATTAATAATACTCATGCTGATGTGGCACATTTTATATGAAATTACTTAAAATGTGCCATATTTAGATAACAAAAATTAAGATGAAAGAACATCATTTCTTTTTAGATAACCATTCCTACCAAAGAAAAAAGGTATCGGATAAAATCATTATAGTTCGAAAAGGGTTAAGGTTAGTGCCATATGTTCATGCCCTACCAGATTTGACCAATGGGGGGACCCTCTCAAGCTTCCCCAGAACACAGAATCCACGTTTCAAAGAGAAAAAAGAAGAATGATTCCACCTACCATTATAGTTCCATGGGAACAAACTCAATGGTAATGGCCCAGTTATGATGACAACAAACGAGAAAATAGATTCCATTAATTTAAACTAGCCAATGTTTGATTACTTTCACTTTTTCCAGTCTTATAATGCTCTCGGCATCAAGTCAGGAATGTCTATTTCCTGTAAACATCAAATCATTCTTTCCTGATGGGTGGTGTATACCTGGTCTATACTTTGATTCTTCCTCTTGCTATACTTTCCAAAGAAGAAAGTTGAATCCAACTTTGTCAAAAAGTTTTGATCTCATTGTCAAGAAAACGACATCGACATTATTAGTCATGTCTTTGGTTCAAAATCCAATTTAGACAACTGATCCAGGCAGGAATTTCTCGATTGTGTTTAGTTAGGATTGAAGGGTTCATTGATAAGAGAATTAAGGGTTCTAACTTCTAATTGGAGGAAGATTGCAACTTCACAGTGGAAGGGTTGTGTTTGCAGAGTTCTCAAATCTTTTTCCTGAGAATGAAAAATAGAAATGCCATTGAGTGGTACTTTAAACTAAAATTGGGAAAATAAGCTCTTTTTCTAGAAAAATAAGAAATTTCATTTAGAGCCTGTTTGGGATTGAGTTTGAAAGTTTAAAAAGTACTTTTAACTATTTAAAAGCTCTTTCAAAGAAAAAATGATATGTCTGGTATATTTATAAAAAATGTTTTAATTACCTAAAAAAGCTGAAAGTCTACTTTTTAAAAAAGCACCAAATTGAAGCTTTTATAGAAAAGCTCCTTAAGATAACTATATATTTTAAAAAAATTAATGCAACTAACTTTAAAAATGCTTTAGATACATGTTTATCAAACAGTAAACAACTTTTGAACTATAAAGCTTATTATTTAAGTTATAAACTATAAGCCATAAAGCTATAAGCTATATTTCTTACCACAATCCCAAACATGCACTTAGTATAGTCCAAAAGCATAACAATATGTGATGGTCAAATTATGTCCATATGTTTTAGCTTTAAATTCCCTGTGACTGACTAACATGGAAGACAGTTTCTAAAGCGAACTCTACAGGAACCCAGGAGGAGAAGACCCCAAAAAAAAAAAGAAAGGAAATTTCTTTGCTACAAACACAAAAAAACAAATTCACCCTCATACACTGACTCATCCTGACAAAGAGCTCGAGCTTGAGGGGTATCTGGCCATGTAGAAATTAATACCTCCACCCCCCCCCCCAATCTTTGTTGAGGCTTTCCCGTTCTTTCTTCAGATTCTGAATCTTTCATTGTGACTGAGAGCCCTCTGAAGAATTTTACATGTCAAAAAGAAGAATGATTTTATGTCTCAGAACCTTCTTCAATCGTTGGAAGCCCACCCTCTCTCATAAATGTCAAGAAGAAAAGAAACACAAGTCGATGATTGAGAAATCTCACCACACCTTCAACTATGGGAGTAGTATTGTATTTATATTAAAAGACTGTATACAAAAACTGTATAAGCTATAGCTATATATGGAATGGACAACTTTGTATTCTATACAAGGTAAGACTTAGCAAATTACAAGGAGTAAAATCTGTAGTATAATCAGTCATATGACTGTCAATGAGATGGAGATAAATCAGCCTGCAATCTCTTTGCTACACTCTTGGCATCCATATCTGTCATGCTCCTTTCCATATCAATTGTTTCTATATCAAGAATGTTGTTGATCGAATGGTGAATGTTATCATCCGCCCTCAAACTATGCACGGTAACAAGGCATAGTTTGTTCTTGAGGTTGTCCAAATCATACCTGGTTTGTGGCTTGGTGAAAACATCTGCAATCTGAGTTGAAGTTGAGATATGCCAAGTGATTAACAACCCAAAAGAGACTCTCTCCCTGATATAATGATAATCTAACTCAATGTATTTACTTCTAGCGTGAAACACAGGGTTTTTAGTCATAAACAAGGAACTGAGATTATCACAAGACAAAACTAATGGTGTTATTAATGGAACTTGAAGGTCACGGAGAATGAAAGTAAGCCATGTGATTTGTGCAGCAGTTTGGGTCATGGCATTGTATTCAGCCTCTGAACTTGAACGAGAGACTGTGGGTTGTTTCTTTGTACTCCAAGAAATGATGTTACTGCTAAGGTAAGTGTAGAAATCAGTTGTGGAACGTCATGTTTGTGGACATCCAGCCTAATCGGCATCCGAGAAGGCCTAAAGATCCAATGTACTGGTGTTTTGAATATGCAAACCATGGTGGATAGTCCCTTTTACATATCTCAGAATCCTTCTTACCATTGTGAAATAGTCTTGTGTTGGAACCTGCATGAACTGAGAAACATAATTCACACTAAATGAAATATCAGGACGTGTTAGTGTTAAATATTGTAATGCACCAACTAGAGATCGATAAGTGTGAGGATCACAAAGGACTGTTGAATCCGTGACTGTTTTGAACTTCTAAGTCATTGGAGTATGAATTGGTTTGCAATCTGTCATCATTGCACGATCAAGCAAATAAATAGCATACTTAGATTGGTATAGTAGAAGGCCATCTGAAACATGACTAACTTCAATTCCCAGAAAATAATTAAGTACACATAGGGCCTTCATTGCAACCTCGGTGTGCAATACATCTATGAACTGATCAATTAACTTATTTGAGAAACCCGTGAGGATGATATCATCCACATATAAAAGTAGCACCAAGTTGCCATGAGTGGAATAATTGATGAAGAGACTTGGATCAGTTGTACTGCAGAAGAAACCAGATTCAAGTATAAAAGAGCTAAATCTATCAAACCAAGCTCTTGGAGCTTGCTTTAATCCATAGATAGCCTTATGAAGTAAGCACACATGGTCAGGTTTTCATGGTTCACAAAGCCAGGAGGTTACTCCATGAATATCTTTTCTGACAAGAGTTCATGAAGGAATGCATTTTTCACATCTAGATGTCTAATACTCTATTTTTGAACTATTGCTAGTGAAATGATTATTCGAATAGTAGCTGGTTTCACTACAGGAGAGTAAGTCTCTGTGAAATCTATTCCATCCACTTGATGAAATCCTTTAGCTACTAGCCTTGTCTTTAGGCGTTGCAATGATCCATCAGGATTGATTTTGGATGTTAGTACCCAATGTGAGCCAACCACATTCATTGTGGAGTTTCTGGGAACAAGAGACCAGCTCTCATTTTGCCTCAATGCTTCCAATTCTTTTTCCATAACTTGCTTCTAGCCAAGATGCTGAACAACTGATTGAATTGTTCTTGGTGGCTTTGGTATGCCACCATAATGATGAATTAAAGCATACTTAGGATTATGCTTATGAAAACTTGATTTTGCACGAGTTTGCATGATATGCAAAGGAGCAGGCAGTATAGAGTTTGAAGGCTCTGCACGAGTTGTCATTGACTGATCAGTCACTTTATGATCTTCTTGACCTTCTGATTAATCCAGTGGAGATGAGTTGTCAGGCAGCATAGCTGGAACAGTATTGGACTGAACTTCTACACCACATAGTAAATCACATAAAATTAGTGGTTTACTCAAGGGTGCATTAGGAGTTGGTGTTCCTGTATTTTCTGATGGAGGAGAATGAGAGCATATAGGAGCTGTTGAAGAGTCCCATTCTGTGAAAGTAGTCACCAGAAAATCTGAGATAGACTTATTACTAGAGACTTGAGTTTTAAAGTGAAGACAATCCTCATCAAATGCTACATGTCTTGAAATAAATGTCCTTCTTGTAGGTGGATAATAACACATATATACTTTATGTCAATCACTATAGCCCAAGAATACAAAAAGAGAGTGACTTTGGGTCAAACTTACTTGTCTTTTGGTCCCAAACATATGGATAACATAAAGACACGAAGAGATCCATAATCTGGTGTTTTGTGATAAAGCATATAATAAGGGGACTTCCATTTCAAAGTGATAGTAGGGAGTCTGTTGATTAAGAAAACAGCTGTGGTAAATGCTTCTACCCAAAAATATTTAGGAACATTTGCATGCAGCATCATTGTAAGATCTAACTCTCTAATATTTCGATGTCTCCTTTCAACAAATCCATTCTGCTCAGGCATATATGGACATGATACTTGATGTAAAATACTAGAATTTTGCAAGTGACTAACAAAAGCATTATTCAGAAATTCTCCCCCTCCATCTGTTTGTACCACTTTTATGATTTTTACAAACTGCCTCAAGACATACTGCTCAAATAGTAGGAGTTGATTAAAAAAATCTGATTTCTGCTTTAAGGGAATAAGCCAAATGAACTTTGTAAAATCATCCATAATGGCAGCATAATAATGAAAATTATTCATTGAAATAACAGGAGCAGGCCCTCACAAATCAATATGAAGCTTATCAGAAGGACCAAATGTACTAGACATTGAAACAGAGAAAAGAAGCTTAGACATCTTCCTTAACTAACAACTCTCACAAACTTTATTCTCTAACTTATTGGACAATACTTTAATAAAACCATTGCTTTGGAGATTGGCAACAACAGCTGCTTGAGGATGCCCGAGCCTTTGATGCCATAGATCCCTTGTTGCTACTCTAAACCTTGTTGAAAAGAAAGCAGTTGGTGAAGCCCAAATGGTATAGAGATTATCCTACTTGAGTCCCTTCTTTAAAACTCTTTATGTCACTCGATCCTTGATCACAAAATGCTCATTAGAAAACTCACAGTTTACTGGATAATCAGTAGTCAATTGTCCAATAGATAACAAGTTTTTCTCTAAATTGGGAACCAAAAGAACATTATTTAAAGTTATCTTAGAAGATCCTGACCCAATGGTAGCACCACCAATGTGTGTAATTCTTAGAAAATATCCATTTCCAATTAACACATGATCTGAACCAACATAAGGTTTTAAGTTGTGTAAAATACCTTCATGAGAAGTCATGTGAGCAGAAGCTCCTACATCGGAAATCCATTCATCATTGTTGGTTTCTGAGTCAATGTTGAGAGCTGCAAATGCTTTTGGCAAGTTGTCAGGCTGAATTGAGTGATTAAACCTGTGCCAACAACGAATTGCAGTGTGGCCTCTTTTGTCACAGATTTAACATAGAAGATCACGATTAGGCTCATGGGTAGAATTGGTTGAAACATTTGGAGAACCTTGATTATTTGTCTTCACAGTTGCTTGATTAGCAGGAGAAAAACCTTTACAAAGTGATGAGAAACTACCTGATTGTCAAGATCCCTTGTTGGTGAACTTTGAGTTATTTTTCTAACCATAAAAAGCAGTGTAGGCTACTGAGTCAGGGGAGTGCAAGCTAATTCGTGTTTCATAACTTTGCAATAAAGGCACTACTTCTGCATTACTTGGCATAGGGGATTTGAGCATAAAGGTGGTAAAAGGTTCATACCTTGCTCCCAAGCCATTTAACAGAGAAAATACTTTGGTTTTGTCATCAACAGGAAAACCAATAGCATATAGACTATCACACACACCTTTGAATTTACGTAGGTAGTCATTCAGGGGTATATCAGAATCTTTCTTCATGTGATTGAATTGATGTGTAAGTATAAACTGTCGCTCCTGAGAAGATTGAGCATAGGCTTCTTTGAGAGCCCTCCATACCTGTGCCAAGGTGTCCAACCCAATGACAATCCCAAGAGCCTCTTCAAATAAGGTGTCAATGATCCAGCCTCTAAGTAGTCGATCAGCAATTTTCCATTTCACAAACTTAGGGTTAGGAACAGCTTGATTGTTTGAACCCTCTGGAGGTGGAAGTATAGCTTCAAGGATAGTGACTTCTCCCGTACGATAGGCCACCAGTTCTTGACTCTCTGCTAGAGCAAGGACTTGCTCACGTTAAAGAGGATAATTTTCAAACTTGAGTCTAAGGGTGACAAAATTGCTAACATTCAATGATACTGAGGACATGTTTGTGGGGAAAAAAAAAAAACCCTCCTCACAGTATGATCTCTCTGATACCAAAAAGAAAGTAACACAAGTTGATGAATGAGAAATCTCACCACACCTTCAACTGTGGGAGTAGTATTGTATTTATATTAAAAGGCTGTATACAGAAATTATATAAGCTATAGCTATACATGGAATGGACAAGTGTGTACGTATTCTATACAAGGTAAGACTTCACAAATTACAATGAGTAAAATCTGCAGTATAATCAGTCCTATGACTGTCAATTAGATGGAGATAAATCAGCCTGTAATCTCTTTGCTACACTCTTGACATCCATATCTGTCATGCTCCTTTCCATATCAACTGTTTCCATATCAGGAATGTTGTTGATCGAATTGTGAATGTTATCATGTCGGATTAAGAAACTTGGCCACAAAAGCCCACAGCTTGTAAACATCCTCATAGTTAGAAAGCCTAGAGAAGCTGTAACAACCACAACCCAAATGAATCCACTCTTTCCTCCATCATGTCGGCTATTTTCCGTCAGCCATTATCCATAGGCCTGCAGAGCGTTGTATCTTCAAAATTTGAACTTTCTCGTTGATATCTCGGGTTATCTAAAATCCTTATGTGACTAAGGAAGCCAATGCCAAGGGATAAACTTTCTCTTTCAGCCAGCTTCTTAACAACTTCTGGATTAATTTGGCCCTTGTTTATGTCCCTCACGTTAAAAGCCATAGTTGCACCTCTTTCATATTTTATTTTTGGGCCATAGATGTGAACAAGATTCGTGCTAACATCCCCATCTGAACCAGGTAATCTTAGTTGCAGTAATGAGGTCACAAGCCAATTGATCAAAAACCGCGGCCTGAGAGTGGTTTTATTGAGCCCCAACATATTAACGTGATCAAGATGCCTGCATGTTATCTCAGGTTCCCTCCTGTCCCAGTCTTGCCCATCGGCATACTCACCATCGCTGCTTTGCTCCTCATCCTCCAAGCTACTCACTGATATTTCTCCTCGCTCCAATGTATGGCTCAGGTGCTCTTTACGATTGTCTTCCATGCTAAAAGATATCCTCCTTTCTTTGCTTGATGGTTCATTTTCTTCCACACCAAAAAATCTACAACTAGCATATTTATTCCCTTCCCTTCTCCCCAACAAGCTATATTCACCTTCAGTTTCTCTTCTTATGGCACTCTCTTTTACCTCTGGGCAAATCTCGGAGGTGGAGCCATTCCCTTGGGTGTGATGTTGGCATGCAGCCGTTGATATGTTAACATGGGATCCATTCACTGCAGAATTGGACAAAGACCCAGTAGGAAGGGGTTTGCTGGTCATAAGTTCTTCTTGGATCTCCTGAACATAAAGATGATCTAAATGCTTTCTACCATTTTGTGATGTGTGGTTTGTCTCTGCAAAGTATTCTTCTTCAGGAACCTCCTTGACTCAATCCAATTCCTGAGAAATTGACAAGACAGTAGCATCAAATGATAGCACATTGCCATCATTATGACGCCCAAGGTTTACGTCCTTGTCATCATATATTGGGCTACCATATATGTTGGAAGAGGGTTGGAGATGGCTACTTGTGGTTATTCCTGCCAACAAATCAAAACGGTGGCAAAGGAGGGGCCACTTTCTCTTTGTTCAGTTGGCTTGTATTGTCAAACTCCAGTGGACTTTGACCCAAATCAATCCACGACGAATTATCTGATGACTCATCTTCACTTAACACAGGTGTTCTTCATCACCTCCCCAACCAAAATGCTTTCGGTTTCTTCAAAAATGGTGCTCATACCATCTCTCTCAGAGCTATTATCATGATTCATTTCAATCTCAAATACATCCCTCACCTGAGCAGATGTGTATGCACCCGAAAAGGCAGGCAGCTATGTTCCCTAGCGGGTTTCAGAGGTTTTATCACCATTACCAACAACTTCATCATCTTCAATTCCAACCAATCCATCCAAACCATCCATAGAATCACTCCGATACAAAGGAAACTCGAGGGTAATCTTCACCATTCCAGCCCCAATACACCCAGACTGACTTTGGAGGCTTTTCACCACTGATTTCTTGATTAGAAGGCATCCAAAACCAGTTGGGTCATACCCAAATATCCTGTAAAATGATGTAATAATGAAATCTAGTCGGAATAGGTATTAAAAACTTAAAACAATCTTAAAATAAATAAAAATTAATTTATAAATTAAATAATTTATACAACTAAAACTGAAAACACATAAAACTCAAAAATAAAAGCCCAAAATATTGCTAAACACACTCCAAAAAAAAAAAAGTCTGTTGAAAGAAGTCAGACTTGTATAATCCCTATCAGTAGTGATAGAATCATAGAACCATTGGATTCTTATGAAAGAATGTTTGAAGGAAAAAGGGGATCGATGCTCCTTAATTTATCTCTAGACGCCGTTTCTGCAACCTACATTAGGTATCTTTCATAGGGTCCCCATTTTATTTAATAAATAAACCTATAGAAACAAGAAAACCAAAAAATGGTTGGATGGGTACGTACAACCATACTATATATTAAAGAACAAAGAATATTTTGTTTTCACGAAGATAATGTGGGTTTGTTTGTTGGAAAAAGTTGCTATGTCCACCAAATTTGACCGGTCTACTTGATCGCTTGGAAATTTTTTTTTTTAATGATTAAAGAAGTAGTTTTAAGTATATTGGTGTATTTTTTTTATTTTTTAAAATTATTTAAATATATTTAAAAAATATGAATAGAAAAATAATGAATAATAAAAAAATTATAAAATCAACTAGCGGTATGAATAGACGACAGAGCTCTTTATCCTCTGCCTCCATCTATCTCTATACCCACTTTTCCTTTCTGAAAGGTAAAAGTTAACTAACAAGTCTAAAGGCTATATTTGAGAAGCAGAAAGCTGAGCATAAAGCCATTTTATTTTGCTGCCTCTACTTCTGTACTAAAGGAATTGCGCAAGGGTTTATACATTTTAAAACTTTTAAAACTGTAAATCAATCACATTTTTTTGTTAAAATTTAAAAAATAAAAAGTGAGTTTGTATATGAGTTAATGTTTAACTTAATCATTTTGTTTACACGAGTGGGATTCTTTAATCTTAAATCGCTAATTTTGTTTTAAATTTGTATTGAGTTCACGAGCTATGGAAAGAATTATAATTTCTAAATATTATATTTGAAGTATGAGCACGGGCATTACCATATATAGTCTGTAAACTATTTGAATCATGCCCAATACAATCATGTTTGATTTCAGATGATCTATGAATAATAGTGAATAGTAATAAACTATTTGTCAATAATCATAAATTGTAGTGAAATAATCTCCTATGAAACTACTTCATTGACCAAATATAATATAAAAGATATCGAAATGGCCGAATCACCCTCTGGTAAAGTCACCAGGGTGGACTCACTTGCATCATGATTAGTCAACTATACTTTGCTCGGATCACTGTGGCTTCTTCTAAGTTGTATTGTATTTGTCTGTAACACATGCCTCTCCCACGACGAAGAGAAACTAAACTAATTATGTTCCTCAAAGCGCACAGGGATGTACCCAACTTTGATCTCTTTTTGTCATCTGTATATACCCTCTTTCTTTTTGGATGTTTTTCTTTGTTGAGTCGTGCTCCTACCACCGTTGGGGCTTCCTATAGTGGTTTTGGGATTTTTTTTTCTTATATGTATTTTTTTTAACACATTTAAATATTTTTAAAAAAATTATAATATTATTAAAAAATACTTACTTAATTATTAAGTAAAAAAAATTAAAAAATAAAAACATCACAGCTATAAAAACTAGCCGTAGAAAGGTAAGTGTAGTATTTTCTTTTTCTGTTTACATAACTTTGACTTGGGCTGCTTTCTTTTGTTTTTGGTAAGTACGAATCTCACCCAGAAAGCCCTTTTGTTGTGTGGGTAATGGGAGTGGAGTACCTTGGCCATCTTGTTTTTAGAATTTGGGAAAATGGGCATCCAAAGTTGCAATTATCTCCTCTTGACCACATGTTTCAAACAACAATGCCTTGTCTATGAATTCGTTTGTTTTTGTAGATGAGATGAGATAAAATATGAAAGTTAAATAAAATATTATTAAAATATTTTTTTTTAATATTATTTTTATTTAGAGATTTAAAAAATTGAATTGTTTATTTTATCTTGTATAGAAATTTAATAAAATTATAATGATTAGATGATATGAGAATAATTGTGAAAACAAACAAGGCCGGATTGCTTGGATTCTCGAGTCAGGGATCCCTAGCTGAATATTTTGCCCCTTGGCCAGCTGATCCACTTCTTTTATCTTACACTTGAAAGATAAAATAAAATACTAGATATTTTCTTTCTTGAGATATTTTCCTTCGTTTTTCAATGCCTTCGGAAATCTTTATCATCCAAGAAATCTTTAAAATTAATGTTAAGAATTCTCTCCATTTCAAATAACATATATATTATCTATTTTAGGTCAATATCATAATCTTAATTATTTAGTTTGTTATAATAGAGCATAAAATAATCAAAATATCTCCTATCGCTCAATATATACCATCCATTTCTAATTAAATAGAGAAATATTTTTTCTGCAATTCTTCTAGGATGTTTATGGCCCAGGTTGGGCTTCTTGATTCTGGGCTCCATTTACTTTTGCGAGTCTAGCCTGTTTGATTTCATCACCACTGTTTTATGTCTGTCTGACAAGAGAAGAGCACATGAGTTTGATGAGTTTTATACAGCTTCATAGATATTAATTATCCTCTTGTGATCCAACAAAGAGGTGTATCATGATCTCAAAGTTGATAATCTCACCAACACACTGATGCTGCGGCTCAAGTTTTTTTAAACCATAATCTCAACTTTGATAATACTGACAAAATAAGCAGGTGTATCGTGATAGAGCAGAACTTGGTCTAATTTTTCCCACAGGAAGAATTGAAACTGAATTCAGTCTCAAACGGAACTGAGACGTCAGAATTATGTTTCTTACTGTTTTAGGTAAACTCAGTACTCTCTAGCAATGAGAGGAGAAAACTTAGAGAGGAGGTTCCTGCAAAAGGGGGAGAACTCTTATCTTCATGTTGTTATACGTCTAGACCTCAATCTTCCACCAATACTGTCTAGGCTTGGTTCAGCAGCAGGAGGAGCAGGCTTCTTTTTTATTTTTGGAGTTCTCTTTGGTGCAATAATATCATCACCATTCTTGTATATTTCTTCAGAATGCACTTCATTCTCTTGCTCTGCATTGCTTTTGGATGAAATAATAGCCAGCTTGACATCTGAAATCTTCTCATTTGCCCGAGCTAACCCATCGTCATTGTGGCCATTGCCTTTCCTACCACCCTGCCTCAATCTTCCAGAAATACCATCTGGGCTTTGGTCAATGGGGAGTGCACGCTTCTTAGGATTCAGGTGTCTTTCCATCACAATATTGCTAATACCCTGTTCTTTATCCACAGGAATTGGTTCCTTCTCTTTGTCACCTTGGAACTGCGCATCTATCTCTTCTCCAGATTGTGGCTTTGATAATTCATCAAATTCATCACCTTCATGGTCAACCACTAGAGACTGCATATTCCCAGCCTGCGATCCTATATCTAGAAAGGGTAATGACTGCCTTCCCGAAACTTGATTGTTAGGACCTGGATTTGGGCTACTTGACATCTCGTTCTCTTTCTCAATCTTGAACTCATCCTGAGTTTTGTCTTCAGATTGAGGCTTTGGTGATACAAGTTGAATGCTGTCAACTTCAAGAGATCCCTCAGACTGCACTTCGATATCTGAGAATGGCAGTGACCTCTTCACAGAAACTTGATTGGTTATCTCCGCATTTTCATCTAAAACTGTCTGCAACTGTCGAGTTTGAATGAGATAGTGTGCAACCGATTTGTAGCCAAGTTTTGATATCTGGAACATGGCAAAAATTGAATTCAGCTCCATATCAACTTCTGGAGAGAGAGAGAGAGAGAGAGAGAGTTGTAAGAATAACCTTCCTATAAAGAGAACCAGTGGGAGGCCATCCTTTTGCTTGCCGGCACAAACTGCAGTTGCAGATTCCACGACAGACAGGGCAAATCCAACTAGGGTTCTGAATGGCTTCAAGTACGTGCTCTCCATACCTGCAGAAGAGGATCAGAGACCACCCATCCCCATCCAAATAAAAAGGAAAATTGTCAGATTTTAAAATTTTACAATGCATGCAAGTGATCAGATATCTCCAGGGCTCTATCTCTAGCATGCACATAATACTTCACTTCACAGTGATAACAACTTGGAAGGCCTTCATATGAAGCATAAAGTTATGAGTAAGTCTTCACAAACAGAAAACAAAAAAAAAAAAAAAGGAGAGGGACTATATCTAAGAGAACTGTGAAAGCAGATAACTAACTCAAATATGATAAGTCTTGGTAAAGGGACAGACACAATTGGAATCAGAATACATAAATGACCTATAATGTGGTTTCCATTACCTTTCTTGCTTAATGTTTAAAACGGAACAATAGAAAGCAGAAGTTGCCACTTTCCTCCGGGATAATGTACCATCATTAGCTGTTCAATTAACCTACGTGTATGACAACGACAAAGCCTAACTGTACTTCTGAGCAGGATGTAGTTGGACTTCTGGGGTTGATAACCAATCTACAAGCCAAGACTTAGGTTTGACTTGTTAACCTATTTATGTATATATCCTTCCTAATCAACCTTGATAACCAGCTCAAACAAGCAAAACTTGGTGGTGGCATTGATGGTACATCTAGAGCATAGAATAAGGCGGAATAGAGAATACCTCATATACAAACAATCTCCACAAAACTGTCCTTGGACCATGTTGCAATCGCTACAGTGAGTCCGATAGCCAAGAGTTTTCTGCCTGAAAAACAACATTTCCATTTTAGTAATAAGTGAAACATCACAAACTATTTCAGGCCAAGGGTAGAAATTTTATTTTGATAAGTAAAAGTATTATTTATATATATATCAATAGGAGTAACCAAGTACACTAGATGAATACAAGAAAATCCCTAACCCATACTAGAAAGCTCCTATTGCCCACAAGGGTAGAAATTGAATCAAACATATTAATACAAGAACATTAAATGCACAAGGAAATCAAACTAGATGGAAAAATGATAATTGAAGGCTGTGTTTGTTTCGGTGTAAAATGATAAAAAGGAGAATATACTTTCAGGGAAAACAGCTTATTTTCTGTTGTTTGGTGGAATCCGAAAAATGTTAAAGAAAAGTATTTTCAAACCTTTGGTTGGACCGAAAATCATTAGCATACCACCACCACTAATCCATCGAAAACCGACACTCCATAAACACTATATTCTCACAACCATTCATCATGTCATAAAAAGATTTTTTTATGTTGTCATGGGCTTTCGGGTCATTAGGGACTCTATTGTATGAGCTAGGTGTTTTCTTGTACGCGTCCAATGTCCTTGGTTACTCCTATTAATATATATAATATTACTACTTATAAAAAAAATTTTTTTTTTTTTTTTATACGCAAAATTGCCATTCATTGAAACTTTGTGTCCTCCTCCACCTTTGTGCGAGGAAACCTAATTTCTTCTATCTTTGGCTATGAACTTATCTAGATTTTCTTCCCAAAATAGTCTTTCCACATTGCGTCAACAAAATGGCTTATGCCTCCTTAGAGAATTAAGCCATTTTCCACCTTAGAAGTTTCATTTTTTCATGGACCAGCATTTTCCACAAGTACCAAGCACCAGAAAATACAAAATCATTTTCAGACAACCAATTTCAGTCGAGAAAAACACGGCCGAAGTTACAAAGAGATATCAAAATGAAAGTGAACTTGGTAAATGCATTTTACATATATTTATTTTATGTTTAGCCAATAGTATTAAAGCAGGAAAGGACTACCATGATACTTCTGAGATTTAAGCAGAGAGAATCTAAGAGGTCCATACGTTTGGTGATCCACCTTAAATGTTGCCTTACCCATAAAAGGCTACTTCAATCACAAAGTGAAATAATCCTCCACATATAAAGAAAATATTTGCTGTACTTGCTAACAACCGAAAGCCAGGTACTTGGTTTTATACGTAATTTTTTAAGGTTAAAAAGCCTTAAACATGAACTTTTTGATTAAATTATCATTACCAAGCTCTATTAAGCCATTTCAAGCATAAAATCCACAACAAACAACAGACCTGCACTGATGACAAGTCTTTCCACTAACTGGGTCATAGATTCTCTTTCCATCCTTCCCACAACCATCCACAAATAGTGTCCAACTCCTTTCAGTGTTACCCAACAGCTTCTCATGCTCTTCTGTATATAACTCCGGCTTTGAGCCTTCTACCAACACAATATCCTCGTCTTTCAAAGACTTTCCTTTCTTCACCACACGCACTTCAGCATACGTGACCGGCGTCACATTTTGCAACCTATTCCCGCAATTACAAATTAAGATCAGACAATAACCAATGAAAAGTAATATCAAATATTCGGAGAGACCTAAAAATTAAAACTTCACATAAATGGGAAAAAGATTCTTCAGGTTAGCCAAATAGTGAATCCAAACCTAGTTGATTGCAGATGGTTTCTTTAGGACCAAACAGGTAAATAAAAAGAACAAGGTGATACTTCATAAAATATCCTCACCCAAACTAAACAAGAAACGGTTTTAGAACCCTTATCATGAAGGGGCTACGAAAAGTTACCGGGAAGAGCGGCGAATCGGTCCAGATGACCGTGCAGGGGAGGGCCGCGGAGTGCTATTGCGGTTTTTGGGTGTGCGCTTTGTGGAGATGACGGAGTTGACCTTGAGAGAGAGGTCAAAAATTCCAAGCTTCTGCATTCTTTCACGATTTTCTTTGATCCTTTCCTCTCTGGACTGCTCGTACAGCGAGACTTTCTGGGTCTCGGTTGTCTGGACTTGGCCATTGAGGATGTTGTGGCTAGGGTTTGCAGGGGACTCTAGAGTTTGATCTCGGTTTCTAAGGGTGGGCATGGTGGAAGAATGTATCTGTCTCTCAAGATTTGAATATCCCAACGGTCGAGTTTGCAGCCCAGTGAAGGGTTCTGAAATATGGCAAGCAGGGGAAGGGAGGGAAACTAGAAAGTAAAGTTGGGGGTTGCTGTCAACTTGGTGACAGGGATTAATTAATATATTTCTTTTTTTAATATATAATACAATTCAAAAATGTTTTTTAGAGTTTTAAGAGTAACAGTGTAAAAAGTGACTTAAAATTGAAAAACAGTTTTTAAATAATGAAAATTGAGATTTCACATTTTCATTTAAAGGAAGAGAAAAGATATTTGTAATTGTAAATTATGTAACCACTGCGTAATTATTTTTAAAAAAATAAATAAAATATAAGATCTATATAAAAAAAAATTAATTTTTTAATAATAAACTCTACTCTTTTTAAAACAATTACGCCACGTTAAATTATCATAGACAATCATTTAAGAAGGCAATCTTTTAGGATTCTTACCCATCCAACGTGATATAAAGCTAAACATTTTGTTGGGTTTACGTGTAAGTTTTATACAAGAAAATTTAAATTTTGAAATTGTTTAATATACTATATCAGACCCATTTTAGAATTAAAAAAAATTATAATCTAACAGATCACATTAAATTACGTTAATGTATAAATTTTATTGTGTAATATTTCTGCTTAATCATGCATTTCTCAAACAATTTAAATTTAGAAAATGATACAAATTTACAACCGTTTTCATAAAATCTTATATAAAATTAACATCATTTTATAAAAATATTCTCATTTTAAAACATTATGATATAAAGAATTTTACATGTATTATTACTTTTTAGATTTTAAGATTCCAAATAATGTCATCAACTTCTAGGCCCTTTTTCAAAAAACAAAATGGGTCAATTTAGCATGGAAATCTCGAAAAAGCTCGAATTAACAATTAAATTTCTTGAAATTGTAGAAACCTGATTGGTGTTCCGACTCAACTAAACACCACCTAACGACCTAAGTTCTCCAAATAAATTTCTTAATGTAGAGTATAAAACTTCAATTTAGTACACATTCTTTGACCCTCGCGTGTGTGTGTGTGTTTATATATATATGGCGCCCCCTTTGGGCGCTTGCTTATTGCAGAAGCAAAATCAAGAAATTCTCAACACGTCGAGAAAATCCCACCCATGTTGATGAACTACCACATGGAAACTTTTATCATCAAGTACTACTGGTCCTCTACTCTACAAAATGGGGTCAAACCAAATGCAACTTATTACATTAACAAGTTTACAAGTTTCATCAATGGATTCTCCTTCCTAATTCTGATCTTCTGAACAACGAGGTATATTTATATATATGCTCGTAATCTGCACTACTGAACTGGCCGGTGGCTTGCCATTAATAGTGTTCTAGTCCTTCCTGACTGAGAATATTAGAAAGCCATGGGAGCCATGAAATCTTGCAGTATTCATCATCATGTGGCCACTTTGGTGATTGTTTTGTTATTCAATTTGTGTTGTTTTGGAAAGGCTGCTGATCAGAAAGGAGCTGAAGGCTTGGGGGCTTCTTTTATCTTTGGTGATTCCCTGGTTGATGCTGGGAATAATAACTACTTGCCAACCTTGTCTAAGGCAAATATCGCACCTAATGGAATTGATTTCAAGGCATCTAAAGGAACTCCTACAGGGCGTTATACCAATGGGAGAACCATAGGTGATATTATTGGTAAGCTAGGCTCTGATGATCTCTTTATGTGGGTTATGATAATTTATTAATCTGTTTATATATATTTGTTTAGAGGGGTACTGTAGGGATGGGGTGGTTGGGTTTTGCTCCTAATTGCAACTGCTAGCAATATTTAACAATCTCTTTCACATGATATATATTTGTGTTAATAATTTATTGGGTTTTCATTTTCAGGAGAAGAACTGGGATCACCAAACTATGCTGTCCCATTTTTGTCACCAAATTCCACTGGAAAAGCTATATTATATGGTGTAAATTACGCATCAGGAGGAGGAGGAATCATGAATGCGACTGGAAGAATATTTGTTAGCCCTTAGAACACTGATGATCTTTGAGTCGAAATTTCAATATTTCCCAGCTAATTCATTTACAATATACATGTTTGTTTCCCATTTTTCTTTCAAATTGAAAAGAATCATGTACTTTTTTTTTTTTTTTTGTATCTTTTGCAGGTTAATCGACTTGGATTGGATATCCAGATTGATTACTTCAACATTACAAGAAAACAGTTTAACAAATTATTAGGTCCATCAAAGGCCAGAGATTACATAATGAAGAAATCCATCTTTTCAGTCACAATTGGAGCAAATGATTTTCTAAACAATTATCTGCTTCCAGTCCTCTCCATTGGAGCAAGACTTTCTCAAAGCCCAGATGCCTTTATCGATGAC
The DNA here is from genome assembly GCA_003123785.1 of Pterocarya stenoptera. NCBI lineage: Eukaryota > Viridiplantae > Streptophyta > Magnoliopsida > Fagales > Juglandaceae > Pterocarya > Pterocarya stenoptera. The sequence goes on from QEOT01000459.1 coordinate 411,094, forward strand.
ATGCTCTCCCACTTTAGGAATCAACTAACAGTAAGTAAATTACATTAACCATGCATCTTCAAAACTTGCTAACAAATTATGGGGTACATTAATTAATATATTTCATGAGGGTTTCTCAAAACATGATTACTACGTTCATATGTTGCAGAGGTTGTATCAGCTTGATGCTCGGAAATTTGTCATCGGGAATGTCGGGCCGATAGGCTGCATACCATATCAAAAGACAATAAATCAATTAAAGGAAGACGAGTGTGTGGAATTGCCAAACAAGCTAGCACTTCAATACAATGCCCGGTTGAAGGATTTGCTCACCGAACTGAATGAAAACCTCCCCGGAGCCACGTTTGTTCATGCAAATGTCTATGATCTGGTCTTGGATCTCATCACAAATTACAAAAAATATGGTAATTTTATGGCGCACACACAATATTATATATATATATAGTACTTATATATGGGTATAAATGGTTAGATGGTCTTCAATAGTTCCATATATAGACTCCGGTCATTTGCTATAGTACTCAGAATTCAATATAATAAGATGTAGGTAATAAATGATATCTCACATTGTTCGAAAATAAGTTACTACTTTTTATAATGGATTCCAAATGATCATGACCCGAATTGTAATTCTAGTTAGCCGGCCCTTTTTAATTATGGGCCGGCTATATATATAGCTTGTGCCTCCTTGAATTGTTACATGAGCCATATTTGATGTTTGGAGATCGACGACATAGATCTCTTGATTATTGTTAGATTTCAAAGAGAATAAGGATATAATATATATATATATATACATACATAAAAGATTATGAGCATTAATTTGTGTGCATTCGCGCAGGATTTATAACTGCCAGTAGAGCATGCTGTGGAAACGGGGGCCAGTTTGCAGGAATAGTTCCGTGCGGGCCAACATCGAGTATGTGCGCGGAGCGATCCAAGCATGTGTTCTGGGATCCTTATCATCCGAGCGAGGCTGCCAACCTTATTATCGCCAAGAAATTGCTGTATGGAGACACCAAATGCATCTCTCCCATGAATCTTAAACAACTTCGAGACCACTGACGTTTTCATCTTCATGAAAATTAACGATATTCGATGATGTCCGTCCACCCACCGATCTCTTTGCATGCATGCAGTACTATCTCTGGCCTTCAAAGTTCAAACTTCACGCAATATTATCTCTCTTCTTGACTTCTCTTCTTTAGTTTTGTTAATGTTGGTTTCTTACAATATTGTACGTGCTTGCAATATTAATATTTCTCCAAGTAAGTTTAATTAATTAATGAGAAGAAAGGGATATATATGGTAGTTAAACCATTTCTCCAACTGTCACGAATGTGCATGCGGTGTAGATTTGAGTTAGTTGAGGCCGGTGGTTGATATTCCAGCTAATTTTAAGTCAATTAAATTGGTACTGCTAGCTTGAGGATCGACGTACATATCTTTACAGATACAAATAGCTCATGGGGCTTTGGATTAATTATTATATAGAAGAAATAAGAAGTCTCACTGACAATCATATATATATATAATATATGTATGTATGTTTGTATGTATGTATATCAATGTTAATGTATGAAATATGAAATATATATGCCTTTCGAAATTAAATTACATATAGTATATCATCTAGAAGTTAATTAGGGTGCTACTCGCCCTATATAGGTAGGCAGCCACCCATATCCCTACACCTCATCTCCACCCATATCTTTGACTATCCACATGATCCGCTTGTTGGATGGGCGGATTAACGCCACCATCGTCTAGCCACCCTGGCCCGTCTATTTGACCATACATTTTTTACAAGAAAATCCAAAAAAAATTGCATATACGTTAGAAAAATCTCACAAATCTAACAAAAAGTCTCAACAAATCCCATAAAATTGCATAGATTTTCATATTTTTTAATAGATCTAAAGATTTGTGCACAAAAATAGAAATCTATACTCATAAAACGCATGGGCCCACAGTCACGGTCATGGGTCATAAAACTCGTAGACCCACAATCATAGTCGTGGGTCTTTAACTTATAGATCCACGACGACGACCTTGGCCTTGGGTCGTGGAAACCCATGGCCAAGCTGTGGTCTTACCCATGATAACAACGAGAGAAGCCAAAATGAGAGGAGGAGGAGAAGAGAAATGAGAGAGAAGAGAGGACGGTGAATCATGAGACCACAAAGGCATGAAAGGATGGGGGAGAATAGAAGAGGGGAGAGAGAGAGAGAGAGGAGTCGCAGTGAGAGGAATGAGAGGAGAGAGAAGAAGCTAGTCAATTCATAATGAGAAATGTTTTAACCACAAAGAGATTATATAAAAATAAACTCATAAACTGACGTGACTTGATGTGATACATTAGATTGTAAATCTACTTTTATCATAAAATAGATTTAGCATACTACATCAAGCCATACACATTAATTTGTGAGTTTATTTTTATATAATTTCTTTGTAAATGTGGCACTTCTTATTCACAATTAAATTAAGATTTTTTTTTAAAGTATAAACGCAGACAGATTCCACCCCTCGCCCGTATACGCTTTTCTGAGTGAGAAACTCCGAACTGGACGTACGTGCATTTAATTTAATTTATTTATTAAAAAAAATTATTTACAAATCTATTTATTAACGTACCTAAGTACTGCAAGCATACTATATTAGTTAACATTTAAATAAATTGTGTTGTTATTTTTTTCTTTCAATTGTTGTATATGGGCGCCATAAAAAGTGATGCATTTACTGTCCTGCTGATTTATAGGTAATAAAAATCTTTTTTGAACTTGTTTGAAAATACATCGATCATGTCCAAACTCGCTGAAAATAGGCATATATGCATGCACATAAACGATGGAAAATTTTGCCTGAAATAGATGTTATTTTCAACGAGAAAATCGAGGCAATTAAATCATGTGAGAAAACTTGTCGTGGAAAAGGGTGTCGAGATAGAGAACTTTTCGTCGCAATTGAAAACATTGTTATTACTAGTTTTTCTCTGCCCAAATAATACTATATATATATATATATATATTTATATATATATATTAAGAAACGGCGCCAGGTACATTAGTTTTGGAGTGCATCAAGAAAAAGTTTGAAAAATTCTTTTTTTTTTTTAGTGGGAGCCACATTTTTATAAAAAGTTTGTATAAGAGTTGTATATTTAAAACTTATACTTAACATTATTCTAAAAAATAAGAGAGACAGAAAAAAAAAGCAATTATTTGCTATATTAATTTATAAATAACGATATACCCACAATTTCTTTTTATATTAATCTTTTATATAATTATATTTTAAATTAAAAATATTTATGTAAAGTGATGTTATTTTTATAAATTAACTTACAAAAATTCATCTTATTTAAAGTATAATTATAAAAAAAATTATATATCCATTATTTTCCTTAATCTATTATTTGTATACAAACTCATTCGATCGAGCACAAACTAGCATGCACACAAACTCCTTGCAGCAATTAGGTTCCCCAATCAAATAAAATCATTTGTAACGTTTTGCTAAGAACTCAATTAACCAACGATCGATCGACATCATGCATGCATATATAATATTTAATTACACACGAGTCTTCGATATTAATTGTTCAAAATTAATCTAATGCGAATGTAAAAGCTAGAGAACCTTGTTTTAATTATTTATGCTTCTTTTACCTCTTGAAAGCAACAAAATCCATGCAACAAGAGCTATTCAAAAGAATAGTTGAAATGAAATATATCATTATTTAATTAAGGTAAATTGTATATGATATTAATTTGGTCATTATTTTTTTAAAAGAATATTTTCATAAGTACTGAATTGATCAAGATATTGCTCTATATTTTAATTAAAATAAAGAGGTTCCTTATTTATAAAAAAGATGCCGCGTATAAAGCCTTTAACAAAAAAAAAAAAAAAGCATAATATAATTCGATAGAATAACATCATTTCCTTCCTAAAATTATAACGGCTATAAAAAGGGGGTAAAAAAAAATCGTGAAATTTGAAATGCACGAGACAATCAATTGCATGAAAATAATGATTATAAGCCAGATGAGCATGCATGCAGCTACCCCATACACAACTTACCTAGAGAGAGAGAGAGGCAAAAAAAAACCAATGCATTAAAAGAATTAAGATAAGTTAGGCATCATTGAGATGGGATGATAAATTTATGAATAATAATGAAATTATTTGAGTTAATACGTTTTGTATAGTTTTAAGAAAGAAGATATCAGAACAAGTTTAAAAAATATTATAAAATTAAAATATTGTTATAATATAATTTTTATTTTAAAATTTAAAAAAGTTTAGTTATTTTTTATGTTTTATTTAGAAGTTTGAGAAAGTTATAATGATTAAATGAAAATTTTAATATTTGAAATTAAGAAATATTTATGTTTAAGTGGTACGTATTTAGATATTAGAATGAAATGAGATAAAAATAAGATGAGACGGTATNGTAATGATTAAATGAAAATTTTAATATTTGAAATTAAGAAATATTTATGTTTAAGTGGTACGTATTTAGATATTAGAATGAAATGAGATAAAAATAAGATGAGACGGTATATTTCGTTATCCAAAGAGAACCTTAATGATACCATAATGGAAGAATCCTAAAAGCAGTAGCTAGCTTAGCTCTGGTTGTGAGTACTGTATATTTAAAAGACTCATAAATGCATGCATGCATTAATACCAGCTTTAGTTTATGGTTGTGTAAGACGGATTAATATATACTTATCATTCTAATTGAGCTCCGTCATGAAGTACTTGCAACAGCTAAATGAATCGATGGCTGGGATTACAATATCGTACCTGATCTTTGGTACCATTAATCTATGGTCTTAAATATTACCACCAAACCACACCTATAAATATATATATATATATATATAAAGATATTTATAATCAGGAATTATACAACTGCTATATAATCATTTTAAAAATAATAAATAAAATATTGGATTCACATGACAATTACTATTAAAGTAAATAAAATATTAGATCCACATGATAGTTATTATTAAAAATTAGAGTTCAAATTCTATTTTTTTTCAAAACGATTACACGACAGTTAGAATTACTCTGCAGCACTCTAATAACTTTCAACCTTTTGTTTATGGATGGCACTGCTAATATTAATAATTAAGATCACCATAATAAGGATAATGCATGAAACAAGTCCTAGACAAGACGACTGTTAAACGGAGGGGGGCACCCACCTGGGCAGACCCCCCATTGATCCCATGCAGTAACGCATGGCTTAAAGCCATGCGTTACAAACGGCCTGTAACGCATGGCTT
>QEOT01000462.1:3402-30668 GCA_003123785.1 Pterocarya stenoptera
ATGTTTGAATATGGCGGTAATTTGGACCTCTCATGAATATCTATAACTTCCAAATCGAGCCTTCTAGTATTCGGGATTAATTTTTCTCCCACCTAAAAGTTAATAGAGGCGTATTAGCTAGGTTTGCAAATACTTTAATCATAAAGTGATTTCATAAAAGAGAAATAGTATAATTGCCACGAAGCTGAGATCCTATAAACTGATATGATTTGATGTAATACGTTAGATTGTAAAGTTATTTTTATTATAAAGTAGATGATTTAATGTATCATATAAAGTTATGTGATCAGTTTATAAATTTACTTTTGAAGGATCTCTTTGTGGCTGTATCACTTCCATTCATAAAAATATATTCACAATATTAATTAAATTGATATATAGAATATCATTATCAGTAGGCCGGTAGGGAACATACTTTTGGGTATTCAGTACTCTAAGAGCACTAGCATTGACTTGGGTAAAGTTGAAGGTTGGCTAAATTTTAGCTAATTTGTACTAAAAAAAACCCCACATTGGATTGGGCATCTCTAAAATAATTTGCATTTCTGCTATAGTGATTAGCTAAATTTGGAGAACCAAATTGATTCACCAAAAGTTAAAATAATAATTTCACTCTAAGCAAACATTAAAATATTAGTTTCTCACTCCAATAAAAATACTATTTGGTTTGTAATTAATAAATTTAGATAGAATTTTTAATGAGTTTAATCAAATATTTTTTGTTATTAATATTAAATGACTTTTAAAAATAATATTTTTTTAATATTAATTTAATTAGAATATAATTATTATTAATATTAAATTGGTAGAATTATAAAATGTGATATAAATAAATTAAATAAAAAAATTATTAATTTAATAATATTTTATTATTATATAGAGAGTAAATGGCTAATCCAATGTGGGGATTAAATTTAAATAGAATAAGTAAATATAAAAAGGTGTGATATTGACTAAATTTTAAAAATATATTTGACTAAGTCAATGCTAGTGCTCTAACGGCTATATATGTTAAAAGGACAATGCTACTAGCCTACTATGCTTCCTAGCTAATTTATATTACTCACTTTTGTCTTCTTGATGGTGCCACATAGATTGTTAAAAAATTAAAAACACAAACATAAAAGAGTAGAAGGAATCTAGAGAATTTGTCTTCCAATCCTCTTTTTGTGTTTTTTGAGTACCATTTTGTTTTGAATATATATATTTTAATTTTTTTAATATGCAACATCAAGGGGTAAAGTAAGTCATATAAATTAGGAGATATAATATATAGCATATTCCATATTAAAAATCCAAGATTTTATAATTTACGCAAATATATAATTAATTATAATCCAAGATAACCCTCTACGTACAAGAGCGTTTGTTTGCAAACATGATGCACATACAGATAATTCACAACACTGATCCCATACATGCAGCATATGTCATAGCAAAAAACATTTATATATATTTATATTATATATATATAATTTGTACACGCTCACTTATTTTGACTAGCTAGCATGCGGTCGTTCATGCGTACGTGCTAATTAATTTCATGAGATTATCGATCGATCACGTAGGCGGTGGTGATAGGGACCCCGGTCGTGTCCCTAATCACTATGTCCTCCTCGGCTTCAAGCTCCTTTGATTGATCGATTCCAAGTTCTTCACTTGCTTGGTCCACGCCCAAGGTTGGCTAGGATGGCAATGTGGGCACGGTGAGATTAGTGTTTGGGCTAATAGGAAGTGTATGGAAGATGGTGAAAATGGCTAAGTGTTGGAGCCACAATGGTGCAAGGTTTCGGCACTAGGGTGAGCTAGGGTTGGCGCCACTTGGATTAGGGTTAGGTCTTGGATGAGTGAGGTGGCCGGCAAGGGTTTGTGAGATGAGATGATTAGGGTTTGGAGCTAGGGCAAGGTGGGATTCGGCCAAGGCTTGGCCGAATGGTAAGTGAGTGTCTTTAGGAAACTTTCCTAGAAACTAGGGATGTGTTTAGGATAGAGTTGATGGCCGGCCAAGGGAATGGATGGGGTCAACTAGGGTTTCTATTATGGAAACTCTAGTATGGTAAGTGGAGTGGGCGGCTAGACTAGTTCAAATTAGGCTAGGGTAGCCGAATTTGACTTGGTCTAATATGGTAAGTGTATTTCGGCTATTGAGGGAAAGGATTGGAAGAAGGGTATTCTTGGGAAGTGATGGCCGAATATGGTAAGTAGGGCAACAAGGGTTGGTCGACTATGTGGAGGCTAGGAAGATCAAATGGACTATGAGAAACACTTGTTGGCCGAATTACTCAAGAACACTTATGACAAGGTATGAACAATGAACACAAATAATGAGAACAATGAAGAATCAATGGAAGACAAGAGATGGAATAGAAAATACTTATAAGATTGATAACTTGAATCACACTTATTCACGAATTGCAAAGTGTGATTCTCTCCTTAGGGATTCACGAATTGCACCCCAAAGAGCTCAAGTGCTAGGCACCGAAAATGATCTCTAGAACAAAATGGTCCACAAAGGAATAATGTCAAAAGATGTGAAAGAAATGACTAAGGGTCCTATTTATAAGGTTACAACTTGGAAACCCCCAAAAGGCCCATTTGCAATAAAGAAATAGAATAAAATAAAATAAATAAATACAATAAGCAAGGATAGTTGCATGGACCACATGGCGGTGGCATGCATGAGCCAAGGGTGCGGCTAGGATGGTGCATGGTGGTCCTCGGTCTGGTCCATGGCTAAGTGGCTCGGCATGGCTAGCTGTGGTGCATGGTATGATGCCATGCATGGGCCGGCTGGTGGGCATGGCGTGGTGCCATGTTCGGCCTGCTGAAGGTGGCTAGCCATGTGAGCCTGCTGCAAGGCATGGGCTGGAGCCATGCGCTGGATGGCATGCCGGGTGGGCATGGCACGGGCTGGAGCCGTGCGCTGGATGGCATGCCGAGTGGGCATGCACTGGCCTGCTCCGCATGGCACGGGCTGGAGCCGTGCGCTGGATAGCATGCCTGAGAGGCATGCCACTAACCTCGCTGGCGTGCGGCATGAGGGCCATGCGGCTGTGGGCATGGCCGGCTGCATGTGCTGGCTGGGCGTGCGCGTGGCTGGGCGCATGGCCATGCGACCAGGATGGGGGCGCAGGGCCACGCGGGCTGTAGGGGCGTGCGGGGCCATGCGGCCTGAGGGGGCATGCGGCCTGAGTGGGCATGCAGGGCATGCGTGGCGTGCGGGGCGTGCAGGGCCATGCGGCCTGAGTGGGCGTGCGGGGCCATGCGGCTCGCAGGGGCGTGCTGGGCCATGCGGCCTGCGTGCCTGCGCTGGGCCACGCGGCCTGCGTGCCTGCGCAAGGCCACGCGGCCTGCGTGCCTGCGCAAGGCCACGCGGCCTGCACGCATGCGCAGGGCCACGCGGCGCCGAGGCATGCGCATGCCAGGCCATGTGCTGGCCCTCTCCACGCCACTAACCTCGCTGGGACCGAGGCGTGGCGCGCGCACGGCTTGCATGCTGGGCGCCCCGTGCGTGTCAAAGCATGGGCCAAGGCATGCATGTGGCCGGTCCATGAGCATGCTGGGCGCCCCGTGTGTGACAAGACACGGGCCAAGGCATGCTCGTGGCGTGATCAAGGGGCATGTCCCGGACATGGCTAGGACATGTGCCGTGGTTTTAGAGGCCGCCTTACGTGGGGGTCTAACAATCCCCCTCTCTTTAAGACTATCCTTGCCCTCAAGGATAAATTGGGGAAATCTTTCCCTTATATCATCATAGTCTTCCCAAGTAGCCTCTTCCTTTGGTGCCTTACCCCACTTAATCAAAACTTGCCATACATCTTGTCTTTTTCTCCCCCTTGGAACAACTCTATAATTAAGTGCTTCTTTTGGTTGTAAGAGCATACGCCCTTCTTCATCAAACTTGGGTAGCTCTTCCACAATAAGATTAGGATCACCAATCCTCTTCTTGAGCACGGTCACATGGAACACCGGATGTAGTTTGGAACTTGGAGGAAGTTCCAACCTATATGCCACTTCACCTATCCTCTCAAGCACTTTGAAAGGCCCATAGTACTTTTTGGCCAACTTCAAATTAAGTTTCTTTCTCAAGGTCATTTGGCCAAAGGGTTGTAGCTTGAGGTACACATAGTCTCCCACCTCAAAGGTAACCAATCTTCTACCCTCATCATAGTACTTCTTCATTCTTTGTTGAGCTTTAGCAAGCTCCCTTTTTACCTTCACTAGGATTTCATCCCTAGTGACCAACTCTTCCTCCACTTCATTATTCTTGGCCGTGCCCCTCTCATAGTTCACCAATGTTGGTGGAGCTCTTCCATAAACAACTTCAAACGGGCTTCTTTGTATGGAAACATGAAAAGTTGTGTTGTACCAATACTCGGCCCAAGTTAAATATTCACCCCACTTCTTTTGCTCTTCATGGCAAAAGCACCTCAAGTATTGCTCAAGTGTTCTATTAACCACTTCCGTTTGCCCATCGGTTTGAGGATGATAAGATGAACTAGCTTTCAACTTGCTCCCTTGGAGCTCAAACATTTCCTTCCAAAAGGAACTCATGAAGACTCTATCTCTATCCGTGACTATGCTCTTGGGAAATCCATGAAGCTTCACAATATTGTCAATAAACGCCTTAGCCACACTCTTGGTTGTGAATGGATGAACAAGTGGAATGAAGTGAGTATACTTGCTCAATCTATCCACCACCACAAGTATCACCTCAAATCCACCACTAATAGGAAGCCCCTCCACAAAATCCATACTTAAGTCTTCCCAAATCAAATTAGGGATAGGAAGAGGTTGTAAGAGCCCGGATGGTGGTCTTGTATCATACTTGATCTTTTGGCATGTGTCACACTCGGCCACAAGGGTCTTCACGGCCTTCTTAATCCCTTCCCAATAGAAGAAGTGCTTCACTCTAATGTATGTTCTCAACCACCCCGAGTGGCCTCCTTCTTTGCTATAGTGGAAATGGTCTAGGATCTCTCTTCTCAAATTAGGAACATTCGGCACATAGACATGCTCCTTGTAGTAGATCAATCCATCCCTTACTTTGAAACCGACCACCCCATCACCTTGAGCCTCTAAAAGCTCAATAATCTCTATGGATCTAGCATCAATTCTTGTAGCTTCTCAAATTTTGTCCCAAATCATCCATTCGGCCCCACTCAAGGCCAACATAGTGGACTCATCTTCTTCATGCACTAGCCACAAAGTTGAACTTCCCTCTTTTCTACTCAAAGCATCCGCTACTTTGTTCTCTTTACCCGGTTGGTAAATGATGTCATATTCAAAGCCAAGTAGCTTCACTAAGAACTTTTGTTGCTCCGGGGTGACAATCTTTTGTTGTAACATATGCTTCAATGCTTGTTGATCGGTTATGATGGTGAATTTTCGGCCCAACAAGTATGGCCTCCACATTTTGACCGCATGGACAACCGCAAGCATTTCCCTAGCATAAGTGCTCCATGCTTTCTTCATAGGGCCGAGAGCCTTGGAGATGAAAGCCAAGGGCCTTTTGTCTTGAACCAAAACCGCCCCAATCCCCTCACCATTAGCATCGGTGTAGACCTCAAAAGGTCTTTCAAAATTTGGTAAGGCCAACACGGGTGTCTTGGTCATTGCCCTCTTCAATTCCTCAAAGCCATCTCTTGCCTCTTGGTTCCATTCAAAGTTATCCTTCTTCAACAAGGATGTAAGTGGCTTAGCTATAAGCCCATAATTCTTGACAAACCTTCTATAGTAACCGGTCAACCCCAAAAATCCCCTAAGGGCCGAAACATCCTTTGGTAGTGGCCAATCAACCATGGCCTCAATCTTCCTTTGATCCACTTTCACTCCCTCTCCTGAGATAAAGTGACCAAGATACTCCAATTCTTCTTCCATAAAGGCACACTTTGAAGCCTTTATGAAGAAGTTATGCTCCTCCAAAATCTTCATAACAATGCTCAAGTGGCTTTTGTGCTCTTCAATGGTCTTGGAGTAGACCAAGATGTCATCAAAAAACACAAGTACGAACTTCCTCAAAAGTGGCTTGAAAATAGTGTTCATGGCGGCTTGGAACGTGGATGGTGCATTACACAACCCAAACGGCATCACAAGGTACTCAAAGTGCCCGGAGTGGGTTCTAAAGGCCGTCTTGTGTACATCCTCCTCCTTTATTCTAATTTGGTGATAGCCCGCTCTCAAGTCTAACTTAGAAAATACCCTTGCCCCATGGAGCTCATCAAGCATCTCATCTACGGTGGGGATGGGAAATTTATCCTTCACTGTGGCTTCATTCAAAGCCCTAAAGTCCGTGCAAAATCTCCACGATCCATCTTTCTTTCTCACAAGTAGTACCGGAGAGGAAAATGGGTTGGTGCTAGGTCTAATCAAACCATTCTTCAACATTTCATCCACTTGCCTCTCTATCTCACCCTTTTGAAAATGGGCATACCGGTAAGGTGGAACATTTACCGGCCTCTTCTCTTCCACAAGCACAATTCGGTGATCAAAGAGCCTAGAAGGTGGCAATGAAGTAGGCACCTCTAGAACTCCTCTATGGTCCTCCAAGACCTCTCTTACCTCTTCGGGCAGCCCCTCTAATTCATCCTTAGGTCCATCTTGGTTACTCTTCTCAACAATGAACAAACGGTCCTTATCGGCTACCACAATAGCAAAACAATGAGCTCCTCCCTTGCACAACTTCTCAAATGTAATGGCCTCACAAGACTTGATTTCCTTGGATGTCAAGGCTGTCCAAACTCTCTTCTTTGACCCAAGTTTGAACTCCATAGTCATATTGTGGTAGTCATGTATTACTCTCCCAAGACCCTTGAGCCAAGCATTGCCCAACACCACATCAAGTCCGACTAGTGCCAACACATGGAGGTCGGCCACAATCCTCACCCCTTGAATGTTCATCCTCACTTCTTTAACAAGCCCTTCACACCTAAGCTTGTTCCCATTAGCTACCTTTACTTCAAAGGGTTCAATGGTGCACGGCTTCAACCCAATTTTGTTCACAATATTGGCATTGACAAAATTGTGAGTGGATCCACTATCCACTAGGAGAGTCACTTCAAATTTTTCCACCCATGCCATCACTCTCATAGATGTAGGCCTTGGGACACCCGAGATAGCATTCAAGGACAATTCGGCCTCCTCTAGTGTTTCACTAGATTCGGCCTCAACATATTCGGGTTCTTCACTATTGGGCTCCTCATGCTCTTCTATCTCTTCTTCACTTGTATCTTCTTCAAGCAACACATATGCTTGACCGGCCTTGCACTTATGTTCCTTGTTCCACTTGTCACCACATTTGAAACAAAGTCCCTTCTTAATCCTCTCTTGAACTTCTTCTCTAGACAACTTCTTCACTTCATAGGGTTTCGGTTTGGATGCACTCCCTCCTTCCTCCTTGCCCTTCCAAGGAACTTTGGTTTGCAAAGGTTTGGAGAATTTGCTCCCCATGTCCTTGGAGTGACGCTTCTCAATATGAGTGCTTTCTTCCAAAATCTCGGCCATTCTCATAACTTCTTGAAGCCTTGTTGGTTGCTTCAACTTAATCTCCTTGGCAAGCCAAGGTTTCAAGCCATCTACAAAGGTGCCAATGAGGGCCTCTTCGGACCAACCCCTCACTAGGGTTTGGAGTTGCCGAAAGTCATCAATGTAGGCATGCACCTTCCCCTCTTGTCTCAACTTGGCAAGTTGCCCATGGTGGTTCACAATTGGTGAGGGCCCGAATTGCATCAAGAACTCCTTCTCAAAGGCCGTCCACCCAAGGCGTTTCCTCTCTTTGTCATATTGATCACGTAGCCATCTCCACCACTTGCTTGCTCTTCCCTCAAGATGGAAGCAAGCGGTTGACACTCTCTCATCTCTTGGCACTTCATAGACCCGGAAGTAATGGTCTACCTTGTCCAACCACTCATAAGGATCCCCTCCATTGAACTTGGGGAAATCCACCTTTGGTCTCCTTGGTCCCCGGTCATTAGCCCGGTTTCCTCTTCTTTCTTCATAGTGGTCATCATCATGCCTTCGGTTTCTATAGCCCCTTTCTCTATCACGGTTGTGGTGTCTCCCATGGCCATAGTCATCATAGGCATTCGGTGCCTCATGGTCCATGTCATTCTCGGCCTCATATTGTTCTTCATGCCTTGGAATTTCAAACCTCACATCTTGAGGTTCCCTCAAATTATTTGGGCTTCTAGTTCGACGATCCTCCTCCCGAATCCATCTTTCCACGGCCACTTGATGATTCTCAACACGGCCTCCTCTTCTATACTCGGCTCTTCGTGGTTCATGCATGGAGCCCGTCACACTTGTCTCGGCCCCATCAACAAGAACTTCTTGTCTTTGGTCATTCGGACTAGGAGGTCTCCTTTGGCCATTGTTCTCGGCCAACCTTCTTTCAAGCCTCTCAAGACTTTCATTATTAGCACGTCTCATGGCATCCATGGCACGCCTATTTTCTTCGGTCTCTCGAGCATTAGCATTCAAAGCCATCCTTAGTTCGGCCAATGTGGATGTGACCTCACCAAGGAGATCGGTCATATTTGTGGTATGTCCTTCCAAAGCTTCAAGGCGTTCCCGGTTGGAACCACCTTGATCCTCGGGTTCACCTCCTCCTCGGTGCATCTTTCTTTGCTTGCAACGGAATCTTGCAACTGCTTGCAACTGAGTCTTGCAACTACTTGCACGGAGTCTTGCAAACTGGGCTTGTCACGGACCTTGGGCAGCACTACGGTTGGTGGAGCTTGATCACGGCTCAAAAGTCCAACCTTGGGTCCCCCACATTCAAGGGTGGTCGACCCCTCTTGCACACGGTCCAACCTTGGGTCCTCTACCTTCAAGGGTAGCCGACCCCTTCGAGAACACTACTCCGTCCTCTACCTCAACCCCTGAAACTCTGTATAATCACAATTCAAAATCAACAATAATTCAATGGGATCCAACGAGGGATCCTTCCCAATCCAATCACAAAGGTTCAAGTTAACGCGTTGTTTACCTCTTGGAGAAGTGAGAACTTCTCAAAAACACCAAGCAAGATGCCTCTCAATGAAAGCACCAATTAATGATAGGGACCCCGGTCGTGTCCCTAATCACTATGTCCTCCTCGGCTTCAAGCTCCTTTGATTGACCGATTCCAAGTTCTTCACTTGCTTGGTCCACGCCCAAGGTTGGCTAGGATGGCAATGTGGGCACGGTGAGATTAGTGTTTAGGCTAATAGGAAGTGTATGGAAGATGGTGAAAATGGCTAAGTGTTGGAGCCACAATGGTGCAAGGTTTCGGCACTAGGGTGAGCTAGGGTTGGCGCCACTTGGATTAGGGTTAGGTCTTGGATGAGTGAGGTGGCCGGCAAGGGTTTGTGAGATGAGATGATTAGGGTTTGGAGCTAGGGCAAGGTGGGATTCGGCCAAGGCTTGGCCGAATGGTAAGTGAGTGTCTTTAGGAAACTTTCCTAGAAACTAGGGATGTGTTTAGGATAGAGTTGATGGCCGGCCAAGGGAATGGATGGGGTCAACTAGGGTTTCTATTATGGAAACTCTAGTATGGTAAGTGGAGTGGGCGGCTAGACTAGTTCAAATTAGGCTAGGGTAGCCGAATTTGACTTGGTCTAATATGGTAAGTGTATTTCGGCTATTGAGGGAAAGGATTGGAAGAAGGGTATTCTTGGGAAGTGATGGCCGAATATGGTAAGTAGGGCAACAAGGGTTGGTCGACTATGTGGAGGCTAGGAAGATCAAATGGACTATGAGAAACACTTGTTGGCCGAATTACTCAAGAACACTTATGACAAGGTATGAACAATGAACACAAATAATGAGAACAATGAAGAATCAATGGAAGACAAGAGATGGAATAGAAAATACTTATAAGATTGATAACTTGAATCACACTTATTCACGAATTGCAAAGTGTGATTCTCTCCTTAGGGATTCACGAATTGCACCCCAAAGAGCCCAAGTGCTAGGCACCGAAAATGATCTCTAGAACAAAATGGTCCACAAAGGAATAATGTCAAAAGATGTGAAAGAAATGACTAAGGGTCCTATTTATAAGGTTATAACTTGGAAACTTCCAAAAGGCCCATTTGCAATAAAGAAATAGAATAAATAAAATAAATAAATACAATAAGCAAGGATAGTTGCATGGACCACATGGCGGTGGCATGCATGAGCCAAGGGTGCGGCTAGGATGGTGCATGGTGGTCCTCGGTCTGGTCCATGGCTAAGTGGCTCGGCATGGCTAGCTGTGGTGCATGGCATGGTGCCATGCATGGGCCGGCTGGTGGGCATGGCGTGGTGCCATGTTCGGCCTGCTGAAGGTGGCTAGCCATGTGAGCCTGCTGCAAGGCATGGGCTAGAGCCATGCGCTGGATGGCATGCCGGGTGGGCATGCCACTGGCCTGCTCCGCATGGCACGGGCTGGAGCCGTGCGCTGGATGGCATGCCGAGTGGGCATGCCACTGGCCTGCTCCGCATGGCACGGGCTGGAGCCGTGCGCTGGATGGCATGCCAAAGAGGCATGCCACTAACCTCGCTGGCGTGCAGCATGAGGGCCATGCGGCTGTGAGCATGGCCGGCTGCATGTGCTGCATGGGCGCACGCTTGGGCGTGTGCTGGCTGGGCGTGCGCGTGGCTGGGCGCATGGCCATGCGGCCAGGATGGGGGTGCAGGGCCACGCGGGCTGTAGGGGCGTGCGGGGCCATGCGGCCTGAGGGGGCATGCGGGGCCATGCGGCCTGAGTGGGCATGCGGGGCGTGCGGGGCATGCAGGGCCATGCGGCCTGAGTGGGCGTGCGGGGCCACGCGGCCTGATGAGGGGCGCAGGGCCATGCGGCCCGCAGGGGCGTGCTGGGCCATGCGGCCTGCGTGCCTGCCGAAGGCCACGCGGCCTGCACGCGTGCGCAGGGCCACGCAGCGCCGAGGCATGCGCATGCCAGGCCGTGTGCTGGCCCTCTCCACGCCACTAACCTCGCTGGGACCGAGGCGTGGCGCGCGCACGGCTTGCATGCTGGGCGCCCCGTGCGTGTCAAAGCACGGGCCAAGGCATGCATGTGGCCGATCCATGAGCATGCTGGGCGCCCCGTGTGTGACAAGATACGGGCCAAGGCATGCTCGTGGCGTGATCAAGGGGCATGTTCCGGACATGGCTAGGACATGTGCCGTGGTTCTAGAGGCCGTCTCACGTGGGGTTTTAACAGGTGGGTCATGTACGTGGTATATCTACTTAATTAATTTCTTAATTTATATTAATAGGACCAATTCATGTAACATTGTAATTGCATATATGCATGCTTCATGACGTACGTACGTACTAGTAATCCTCTCCCCGTAATTAGTTCCGGTACTGATCTTCAGGAGTGGTCTGAGTCACCGTGGGTCTATTAGAGCCATGTCTTGTGTTACCGCCGCCATCTTCTCCCGATATTTCCTCCAACGAGCGTCCTTTGGTCTCGGAAACTAAGAACGTGAAAAAAAAGCCCAACATGTTGGTAAATGCCAAAAATATCATGGCCTTCCTAATGTCGTTTACGTTACCGGCCAAAGTATAATTTTGCACCCCAAATGCTCCAACCATTGCCCCAGCCTTCCCGGCCGCCGCACTTAGAGCATGACATGTCGACCTCAACCTGGTCGGGAACAATTCAGCTGGAAGCACGAAGGTGGTGCTGTTTGGCCCAAAATTAGCAAAGAAAAAAGTTAGTCCGTACAAAGCTGCAAAGGTAGTGCCATGGCTCCTAAGGTACTGGTATTGAAGACCCATGATGAGCATGAAGGCAGACATCATAAAGAAACCGAGAAGTTGGATGATGAAACGACCCAGTTTCTCGATGAAGTACACGGTGAACCAGTAACCAGGGAAGGTACCAAACAATGCAACGATAAACATAGCACGCGATGTCTCGAAGACTTCTTGGAGAGCATTAAGTTCCACGTCCTTCTTTATCAAATCCATGGCCGGGAAAATATCCTTCTGGGTCAAGTTCTGGCTGTAAAAGGCTATGTCCAACAAGAACCATGTGCTCGTGGTGCCTATTAAATTAAGCCCGTGCCGCCGAAAGAACTCCCTAGAGAGCAACGGATAGTTGTTTGCAGCATTGAATTGAGACAACTTCTCCTGTTCTGCTTGAATTTCAATATCAAGAACCCTTCCCATATCTGCAGCTGCTTGTTTTGCATTCCCTTCGATTATGGCGGTGTATCGACCGGTTTCGGGCATTTTCATTCGCCAATAGTAAGTTAAGAGTGCTGGAAAAGCTCCTAGCATAAGCACAATCCGCCATAGATAATCTGCACTTGGTTGTGTAGAAAGCAAGCGATCCTCTTTGAATGGGTCGACTTCCTGACAGTAGCGAAGGAAGATCTTTGACAATATCATGGAGACTAGGCCTGCGAATATAATCCCCACACCTTGCATTGCAAACACTGCGGCAATGAATGCCCCACGAGTTTTTTTGTTGGCGTATTCAGACATGATCGTGGCAGAGAGGGGATAATCTCCTCCAATGCCAAATCCTAACCAGAACCTGAAGAAACAAAGCGTTCCAATAACAGATTTTGCACCTGCACCGAAAGAAAGGCCAGAGCATATGGCGCAAATTACCATGATAACTAGAGTGATGCCATAAACCCTTTTACGGCCAAGTTTGTCACCAAGCCAGCCGAAGACTAGTTGACCTGTTAGAGTGCCAATTAGGGCAACACCAACCACAGCGTTGTTAACATTAACAGGAAGCTTTCCCGGCTTCCCTGTGCTAGGGTCGTAGTAGTAAAGGCGACCCAAGAGTTTGGAGACGGTGGAGATGCAAAAAAGGTCGTATGCATCTGTAAAGAACCCCATTCCAGCAATGATGATGGCGGTGATGTGGTACCATTGTGTGCGAGCAGAGTCGAGGGCTTCGAGCACAGCTAAAGACATATTTTGATGATCTTTTCTTTTTCGTGGGATGGTACTAATCTATTTGCCGGCTGGGTTTGTCTAGCACTCGATCTGTGCTTGTAGCTTATATATAACTTTGTCAATTGATACTTGTTCTCTGATAGAATGCAGATAAAGAACGTTTAGTCCTAGGTTTTTGGTTTTGGAGGGTGGGGGAATCGAAAGAAATTTGAAATCTTTTTTAAGGATATTCTATTTGCATAGATCAGCCAATATTTTATTATCATTATTATTATTAATTAATTGCGAAATCAAAGACCTATATACATTATACCAAGATCATGATATAGCAGAACCTTCTAATTAAAAAGACCGGCAGATATTTCATAATTAAAATTAAGACCGGATCGAGTCATTTTCCAGCAGGAATAGTACTTGTCATGCATTATAACACGTTGAGATCAGATTAATTGGCATATATCATCGATCGCGCATGCAGTACTACTCATGATGCAAATTGTATAATCCCAAAGGTTGACGTTATTGCATGCTATACATTTCCACACATCATGATTGGTTTTCTTGGACACGATGACAACGTCTCTCATGATCATGTAACTAGCGAGTTCACTTCAAGCAACACGTACAGGATATTTGATATATATATATATATATATAGGTCCATGAGGTTGTGGATCTTATGTAGAAATATTAGTTTCGTGGAATTCTAAGTTACATCTACATGATCAAGACTTGAAATCCTCGTCGCTTTACTTGTCATGTTTTTCAAGTTAACTTATATATCTATAGTAGTCTTGCATGTCTTAGGAAATAGCACAAAAATCTTTGTGTTTTGTCCATTTAGAAACTGGGACATGATGATATCAAAATACACGTACAGGAATTTTCAAAATATTCCCCGAAGAGAAAAACCGAAATCCTGTCTAGGCCGTGGGCACCGATTTAATTAGTTAGACTTGGAATTTTTTTAAATTCGACTAGCTCCAATTTTTTCGGAATTTAAATCTAAACTTCGACTCCAACTTGTGTCGATTTCAAATGAAGATACTCTTAGGCCTTGTTTGGATTGAGAGAGTATTTCAACCAATGTTTTGAATACCGTACCGGTCAAGACATTGGAACAAAATATTTAGATACCGGTACCGTTTCGAGATATTCGATATATGAATAAATTATATATAAATATATATAAATTATAAATAGCTTAATCTGAATTAGGAGCAAAAAAATAAGGTTGTAGTTCTAAAAAGTGAAAAAAAAAATTAAAGGCCGAAATATCGGCCGATATGAAATATATACAATACCTGTACCAAATCAGTGGCCAGTACGGCAAATACTGGCCGTAACGTCCGGCCCGTATGGTATGGTATTTGAAACACTGATTTCAATACATTTCATCTCATATCATCTAATCATTACAACTTTCTTAAACTTTCACACAAAATACAATAAATAATTCAAATTTTTTAAGTTTCAAAACAAAAATATATTAAAAAAATAATATTCTAACAATATGTTATTCAACTTTCAACAAATATTAGAATATGGTGGCACTATAGCCACCGAGAGGAATTCTCCCGACATGTGTATTTCTCTTCTTTTTTTCTTTTTCTTTTTATGTATTTTTGTAATCATCTTAAACATTTTAAAAATGTCACAATATTATTAAAATCACTTCCTTAATTACTAAGTAAAATAAATAAATAAAAAATATTGTTGGGACCCATTATCGGGATCCCTATCATTTTCGTAATAGCATCCTTATCGGCTTGGCCAAATTCATCTTCAAAATTTAACCAATATCACACTTTTTTACATTTGCTTATTCTATTTAAATTCAATCTCCACATGATTGGATTATTCATTCACTCTCTATATAATAATAAAATATTATTAATTTAATAATTTTTTATTTAATATATTTTTATCACATTTTGTAGCTTTACCAATTAAATGTTAATAATAATTATATTCTAATTAAATTAATATTAAAAAAATAATATTTTCAAAAGTCATTTAATGCTAATAACAAAAAATATTTTATTAAATTCATCTAAATTTCTTAATTACAAACAAAATAGTATTTTTGCTTGGAGTGAGAAACTAATATTTTAATGTTTGCTTGGAGTGAGAAATTAGTATTTTAATGTTTGGTGAATCAATTGTAATTTTCCATCTTTGGCCAACCATTGTAGGAAAAGTCTAAATTATTTTAGATTTGTCCAATTCAATGTGGAATGCTTTTTTATATCAATTATGTAAATTTTAGCCAACCTTCTCATTTGACCAAGCCAATGAGGATGTTCTAATAGGATATATATAAATATATATATGCAGTCTAGATTCTTGTATGTGATAGAATATATTCTAATTAAAAAAGTATTTTTTAAAGATGTTCTAAATTTATTTTATTTTTAAAAAAAATGTTAAAAACTCTATGTAAAAAATAACTTAAAAAAATACATAAAAAACACATACTAGATCCCGTGGGAGCCCTAAACGATGGCTCTAGCATTGTCCTTTATTATTTATCCTTTTCAACCTTTTAACTAGCTAGAGGTTATCGTACGTTTGTATCTTAATTTATACCATTTACTTTGCTTTGGTGACGTGGCAGCTTATTAAAAGAATTTGAAAAAAGTTTAAAAATATATATTCAAAATAAAATAGTATTGAAAAAGAAAAAACACAAAAAGGAGAAAATTAAAATATTAAATTCCCTCCACCCTTTATGTTTGTGTTTTAATTTTTTTTTTAAATTTTTTTAATAAACCATGTGTGCCACATCAAGAAAGCAAAATGAATAGTATAAATTAGAAGATATAGTAGCATTTTTCAAAACAAATTATATAAAATAAAGAGGCTTATAGAAATATATTAGAAGTACATATTAGTACACACATGTAAACACATGATAGGTTAGCAAGATTGGTTCTTGAAGTGTACATATAGTTTTTCTTGTATAAATAGCAGAGTTCATTTTCTCTATAAGTCAGAGATTGTATGAAATACATTTGATCGAATATACAAAGTTTTTCTCTTCTTCAATTGTAACATGGTATCATATTAGGTTTACTTCCTTCTTTCGAAAATGACTCTTTCTTTATTGTCTTCAACTATCGATGACTCAGCTAGTCCATTTTTTCTGCAGAGTGGAGATTCCCCTGGCATAGTTCTTGTAACTCACATCCTCATGGGAGACAATTACTACAAATGGCGACGCTCGATGCAACTAGCACTGGGTGCCAAAAACAAGCTTGGATTCATGAATGGTAAAATTCCGGAACTAGTTGATGAATCGGATTCTTCTTATGTTGCTTGGTATCAATGCAATAGCATGATCATTTCGTGTATAATCAATTCGGTTTCAAAAGAAATTGTTAAGAGTATCATTGGTTTGAACACTGCAAGAGAAATATGGCAAAAATTGCAAGATTCTTTTACACTTAGCAATGGCCCTAAATTTTCATTTGGAGAAAGATCTTTTATCTCTTACGCAAGGAAATTCATCTGTTAGTAATTAATACATTCAGTTCAAAGGATTATAGGATGAGCTACATGCATATAATTGTAACACCCCCTTCCCATAGGCTAAAAGTGTCACGTGTTTTTTATAAAATAAACCTAACAAGAGATCTCATATTTAATAAAATGAAATTAACATTTATTTCATAACAAGATTTATATAATAAAATGTCTTCCAAAAATCTTAAATGAATAAATTGAATAAAATCTTTATCATAAAGGCAAATTTTTAATCTAGGAAATCTGAAATTAAAACGCTACTTTATCTAATCCTAGCTTGCCTGCTCATGTTCATCATTCTCACCTTGTGGTTAAAAATATAAAATAAACTAAAATGAGTCAAAGAATCAGCAAGAAATCTATCACAACGTAAACGTAAAAAATATAGGATTTTTCATTAAAAAAAATTTCATGCTAAGAGTTTAAAATTTATGAATGTTCATGCCGATGCTTTGTGCTATACATGACAGATTTACCTGAATTAACTGATTAATCTGATTTAACTGACTCATCTGACTAGCCAACACACTTAACCATGTGTACGAGATTGTGCATCGGTCCCACGTCCTGCTGTCAAAGGGGAGCCGCTGATAGTATTTTGGCGTACTATGGTGGACCATGCTTGAGTCTGTGACTTACACATCCATCCTGAAACTGCATTGATACCATGCATTTAAATACCCATATAATTAAACTGATATGATATGATCTTGAACTTGAACTTAAGATATCTTAAGTGTCTTATGCAACGTGTGATGCATAACATAATACTTACATAATTATAATTTCTCAATCTAAACATAATGCAGAATGACATGATCGCATGTTATGCTGTATGACATGTTTGCATAATTATAACATGCGGGATACATAAACATCGGCTTACTAGAATTGGCTTTAATAATAATTTATATAAGCTGAACTATGACAATTCTAATTTGTGATCAAATTACTTGCCTCGCAGCACTACTTCCTGAATTTCACTTCGTAGCTCATCACCTATACGAAGTATTAAACATCACTAAATCTGTCTAGAAAAACATGTCATAATATCCTACTTAATTAAATTCATACTGTAGAAAACAACGAATAAATATTTTGTTTAATATAAAATCAATGAATGCTTATATCTTAAATTATTTAAATACTAATAACATATTTTAATTTAGTAGGAAATTGTATTGTATTTAAATGTTTTAACTAATAATGGAAACTGGTTTCATAAAATAAACTCATTATATAATTAAACCATTTAGTATTTACTACTGAGATCTAGTTTAAAAAATTAATATTTAATAATATAAATAATTTCTTATATTTTCTGTAAAACATAGATTTATGAGTTAACATACTTATTTAATTAAAACTAAGCCCAACTTAAAATATTCTGCCCAGTCCAATTTAAAATAACATATTGTTTTATGTAATAACTAAGCCTATTATAAAATTAAGCCCATGACAAGAGTCAAGCCCATCCTAAAAAGGTCAGGGTTATTTTGGTCATATCACTAACGGTTCAAAATCTTTATTAGAAGGCTACGCGACAAGGGTTGTAAATGGCAAATCTTGTAATTATAACAACATAGGTATGTACTTTTCTAAAAGCTGAAGACCTAAAAAGAAACTTTAAGCATCAAATATTGATTCTAGAACTAGAGGGCTGTGCGGCATAACTTATCGAGCAAAAAGAGGCACCGTTTGAAGGGGTGAGTGAGTGAGTGGGAAACCATTAGGTGCTGTCAAACTAAGAATCGAGGAGCAGAGGGATGGAGTTTGCAAATGGGAACTTACGGGGAGGGCATGCGATGGATATGGGCTGACGGAGAGTGCTCGAATGGCGGTTTCCATGGCTGTCTAGGTGGTTTCTAGCGAGATGCTTGGTGGATATATCAGTTTACGGGTATGCGTCCTCTTATGGTGGTTTTCAGCGTGCAAGTTGGCACTGGGGTGAAAGAGACATGGCTGGTGGCTGGCGGCTGAAGATCGACGTCGGTGGAGCGTTAAGGGAGGCCTCTCAAAACGTCTTTCACAGTGGCTCTAAGTAGCTAAGCCGACGGTGGCAATAGTTTCGAGTATGATGAAATATATAGGTAAATGGATGAATGTTGGTTCTGAGTAAAATGGAGGACAGATCGGATTGTGGGAGTAGTTGTGTTGTTGCTTGATGCTTTTTTCTGTGATTTTAATTACAGACGGGGGAAAGGATAAACAGATGGAAACCGTCTTGTAGGTGTCCCATTCAAAGTGCTTCAAAGAGTTTGCAGGAGAAATACTGGGTGATCACACAGAAAATAGAGGGATAATGCAGGGGTGACGTGAAGTGATGAGTGTTTTATTTGCAATGGATTTCGGTGTAGTTAAAACTTACTTACATCTGATAAAATTAATACAGATTTTGGGTTAAAAATTTATAATAATATTCAATAAATAAAACCTATAATAATAATAATAACTAATGCTTTATTTTTATATGTTCCAAATATATTTTAGTATGTTACAACAATCCGCTTCCAGATTGCACTTGTAGTGCTCGACGAATTTCCTTGGAGCATTTATAGCGGAGGCACTCAATACGATTCCTCATGGGACTCGATGAAGATTTTTCTCAGACAAGAGGACAGATTCTCCTTATGGATCCTTTACCCCCAATTGCAAAAAATTTGACTCTTTAGTTGTTCAAGATGAAAAACATCAAGAAGTTTGCTCCTCAATGGTAGTTGTTGCCCTGATGACTAATACGAAAGGGATGAATTGGGTTGTATTTAAAAATTAAAAATTATAAATTAAATGTACAATATAAAATATGAGCAAAATACGAAATAACAGTAAATATAAGGAGTAAGGGTAAGAGAGAAGCAAACTCAGTATTTTAACGAGGTTTAGCCCCACTACCTACGTTCTCTCCTCAAGCTACCTCTTGAGAATTCTCAAATTTACTATTCAACCTCATTCAGATGGAGATAGAAACCTATTACACCTTTGAGCAGTACCACTACAAAGAATCCATGTAGAATACCTCTACACTTGCAATCACCTTACATATGGTGATTCAACTATTCATTGTGTAGAACCCATTTTACACACATAAAGGTTATATACACTCTTTTACTGATACAAGAGTTGATAGTTGGTAGGTTATCATAAAACACTCCTCAACGAGTGGAATAAGAACAATACAGTGCAAACTATATCTCTTTCAAAATGAATAAGGGTTAAGGTTCAATGCTTTGAGAAGAGATTAAAAATTGAATGGATGTTGTAAAACTTGCAATTGATGTGTATGTGCTCTTGTAATTGTGTTGTTTGAAAATCTCAAATGAGCTATTTATATGCATATGAAACTTCATTTTCAAATTTAAAAATATTCATATGTCAAAGATAATATCATTCATTTTTCAAAATTTTCAAATCAAAATTTTACTTTTTGTAATTGTCAAAGACAATATCATTCATTTTTTTCAAAATTTTCAAATCAAAGTTTTACGTTTCATAATTGTCAAAGACAACATTCACTTTTCAAAATTTTCAAATCAAAGTTTTACTTTTCGTAATTATAACAAACAACATCATTCATTTTTTAAAATTTTCAAATATGTCATACATATGTAGAAAATGAAATTTGATATTTATGATAAAAGATTAATTATGAGCCTTATCTAAATTCGAATTTTATTAAGAGATGTACAAAATTACTTTAAAAACTTCATTTGTGAGATTGTTCCATTTCTTGCTCATGCTTGGCTTCATTGTGTAGATAACTTGAGTTTGAGATTCCTTTATGCTTGAATTCATTTATTATCATCAAAATCTATATGTAGATATGTAATTATATAAGGCTTGAAATCTTGGGTTCAATAGTAGTACCTAGTGTTGAAATAACAACCTTTTTTGGGAAAAAACAAATGCTCTAAGGGTTGATGCTTCAAGATTTGTCAATTCCAAGCAACAACAATACAAAAGGGAGGGTCTAGTATGTTCTCATTGTGGACTCACTAATCAACACAGTTGAAAAATGTTATAAATTGCATTGGTCTCCTCCAGGATACAAATCCAAAGTGAAGATTTCGACTACAAATCAAGTGTTTGACTAGCTTGCTAGTACACCTCTTGACAATAATTTGCCTATGACTTTTTCTTCTGAACAGTGTCAGCAAATCTTGAACTTGCTAAACTCACAAACTAAAAACGAAGCTAGTTCTTTTGATCACAAAACAACCACAATTTTGCCTTATGGGGATGATAAAGTGTCTTCTGCCTCAGGTTTTCCTAACTCTATAAATTCTTTACATCATATAAATTCTCATTCAAGTTTTTCTTGCAATAATCTGTCAGTTCAAAAATTATCTCATTCTTGGAACATTGATACAAGAGTTACTGATCATATAGTACACGATTCTTTAGACATTTTACTACTATTACTTCCACTCTTCAGGCTTCAGTAAAACTTCTCAATGGCACAATTGTTTCTATTACTCAACTTGGTAATATTAGATTATCAGATTCTTTAATATTGACAAATGTACTTTGTGTACATTCTTTTTCCTACAATTTACTATGTATTAACGGACGTACATCTAATAAAAAATATGCATTTGTCTTTTTCCCTGATTTATGTTTTATTTAGAACCTTGTGGAATGGAAAATGATTGGGACGGGCAGAAGATGTGAATGATTATGCATTTTGCAACAACCACTTGTTTGTGCATCATCAAAGCCATCCAAGAGTATCAATTCCATTTATGCAAATACTATAAGTTTTCCAAGTTTGACCACTGGCATTGTAGCCTAGGTCATCATTCTTTACCCAAAATATCACTTATTTATCAAACATTGTCAGTAGTTTCCTTTCCAAATTCTCATACATTTCCTTGTAGTGTTTGGGGTCTTTTTAATATCCAAACTTGTAATGGTTTTAAATATTTTCTAACTTTGATTGATGATCATTCGAGATGCACATGAGTTTATTTGATGAAATCAAAAGTTAATGTTAAGTATATTTTTACATCCTTTTACAACATGATAGAAACATAGTTTAAAACTAGAATTCAGTCTATTAGAAGTGATAATGGTTCAGAATTTCTTATGATCTTTTTTCACTCTTCAAAAGGCATCTTTCACCAAACTTATTGTGTCAATACAACATAACAAAATACTCTAGGTGAAAGGAAACATCAACATCTTTTAAATGTAGCTAGGGCACTTAGGTTTAAATCCAATGTTTCTCTACATTTTTGGGGGTGATTGTGTGTTAACTGTAGAATAGGTTATAAATAGGATAACCACTCCTTTACTTGGTAACAAGTCTCCTCATGAAATCTTATATGATTCTATTCCATTATAGGATCATCTAAGAGTGTTTAGTTGTTTATGTTTTGCTTCTACTCTTAATCATCATAGATCTAAAGTTGATGCTAAAGCTAAAAAATGTATATTTCTTGATTATCCATTTGGCATTAAACGTTATAAACTTTTTAATTATGAATCCAATAATATTTTCTTCTCTAGAGATGTTGTCTTTCGTGAGTCTATTTTTTTCATGTAAAAGGAAGTCTTCCGTTATGCATTCTGAAAGTAATATTGTTCTTCTTTTACCTATTCCTGAAATATCTGCAATAAATGCACCTTTCAATTCACAAGTTACTGATTCAGATTCAGATTCAGTTTCAGTTTCGATTTCTTTAAATGATCCTAAACAATTTCCACCACTTCGAAAATCTACTAGAGTGCACAAAACTTCTTACTATTTACAATCATATCACTATAATCTTGTTGCATCATTTGCCACCAACATTTCATTTGCAAATTCTACTCAGACACAACTAGGTAAAAGACATGCTCTTTCTAATGTTCCTTCTTATTCAAAGCTATCTACTCCTCATCGTACTTTCAGTTTAGCCATAGCTTCCCAAATAGAACCAAAATTTTATCATCAAGCAATCAACATACTCATTGGCGAGATGCTATATGTATTGATATATCTTCCCTAGAAGAAAACCATACTTGGTCTCTTACCACTCATAGGGTGCAAATGAGTTTACAAGATAAAATATAAAAATGATGGATTTTTAGAAAGGTATAAGGCTAGATTAGTTGCTAAGGGCTATACTTAGCAAGAGATATTAGATTACTTTGAAACATTTTCTCCAGTAGCCAAAATGGTTACTGTTAGATGTGTCCTTTCTTTGGTTGCTATGCATGGGTGGTCATAGGGCTATAAAAATAAACTGGAGAACTAGAAAATCGGTTCGAACCGGTTGGTTCGGTCTGGGCCCGTTCCTCCATTTTGAAAACACATCATAACTGGTTCGGTCTCGGTTTTATATTTCCTAGGACCGGACTGGACCGATTCACATATTTATATATTTTTAATTAATTTTTAATATTATATATAATTTTTATATATTATAATTATATATAAAATAATGTTATATTATAATTTATAACATGAAATTTTAATCTTAAACATGAACATTTATTTGATGATATGTTTGAAATATAAAATTTATATTAATTACATTTTATGACTTAATAAATTCTCAACATATTCCTTTTGATAAATATATTACTAATACTAATATACATTAGTATATCAATTACTATATTATCACTAACATATAGTAATAGTAATATACCATTGTATTACTATATACTAATAGTATTAGTGTATTACTAGTATTTATATATATGTATATATATTAATATATATATATAAGTATAAGAGATTAGAGATTTAATATATATTAAAAATCGGTAAAACTGGAATGAACCAAACTGGAAGTACTAGTTTAAAAGGGTAACTAGTGCGGTATCGGTTCTTGAAAATGCGAAACCGATATATAGCTGTTCGACCTCAAAATTTATTCAAAATCAAACCAAACCAGACTGGTTACACCCCTTGATGGTCATTATCCTAACTAGATGCCAACAATGTTTTTTTAAATGGAGATCTAGAAGAAGAGGTTTACATGTTGGCACCTCTTGGTTATTTTACAAAGGGTGACAACAGAGTTTGTAAGTTGCAAAAGTCATTATATGGTTTGAAACAAGCTTCAAGCCAATGGAATTTTAAATTTCCTACAACACTTCTTCCTCATGGTTTTATGCAGTTAAAATCTGATTATTCTTTGTTTATAAGAAATCAATGTTCTTCTTTCATAGCATTACTTGTATATATTGATGACATTTTAATAGCAAGTAATGATGAATCATTTGTTGCTGCTCTTAAAGAATTTATGCATAGCCAATTTAAATTGAAGGATTTGAGTGTTGTCAAATATTTTCTGGGGCTAGAAATAGCTAGATCTAAGAAAGGTATTTGCTTGTGTGAAAGAAAATATGCATTGGTTACTTTCAGATGCAGGACTACTTGCTATCAAACCAGTAAATTTTTCCATGGATTATCATTCTAAACTCTTTAGATATGATGGAGAGTTATTATCATATCATACTTCATATGGAAAGCTGATAAGTTGTTTGTTATATTTGACTCATACCAGACCAGACATTGCCTTCTCAATTCATTATCTTAGTCAGTTTTTGGCATCTCCTCGAGTTCCTCATATGCAAGCAGCACATCGCATTATGAGGTATATAAGAAACGCTCCTAGTCAAGGAAATTTTCTTTCAACTAATTCTTCATTACACATTAAAGCCTTTACTGATTCTAATTGGGCAAGCTGTCCATATTTAAGAAGATCGGTTTTTAGGTATTGTGTGTTCATTGATAATTATATAATTTCATGGAAGTCCAAAAAGCAATAAATAATTTCTCGATCTTCAGCTGAGGCAGAGTATAGATCAATGACCACTCTTGTATGTGAAGTTACTTGGATTTTGTCTTTGCTTAACGAGTAACATCAGGATCACTCTCATGAGGCCTTATTATTCTATGATAATCAAGCTACCCTACACATTACTGCTAATTCAGTGTTTCATGAGCGTACCATGCACATAGATTTGGACTGTCATTTATTTCGAGAAAATATTCAATCTGGTTTACTGTGCACTTTACATGTATATTCACAAAATCAGATTGTTGACAATCTCACCAAATCTTTAGGCTCATCCTTGTTTACTTCTTTGCTTTCCAAGATGGTACATATGATGGAAAACGATAGAATAACTCTAAATATGCACACCAAATGTACCCACTCATATATTTTATTATTATTATTTTCTTAATGGTTAATGATGTTTAAAAAATTCTTAAAAAGAGAAAAAAGAAACAAAAAAACTCATTTGCACTAGTAGTGTGCATATTTGGGGTGCACATTTCACACCAAATGTGCACCTAGCATTGTCCACATATGATATATATACTCCATCTTGAGGAAGATTATTATAAGGACATGTTAGCACACAAGTGCAGACACATGATAGATTAGCAAGAATGGTTCTTGAAGTGTAGAGATTAGTTTGTCTTCTAAAAATAGTAGAATTCAATTTCTCTGTAACTCAAATTGTATAAAATACATTTTATTGAATATACAAAGTTTTTCTCTTCTTTAACCGTAACAAAGTAGGCCTTCTTCAAAGTTAGATTCAGAATCAACATCTTCTTTTAAGGATAAGGAGCTTTTTTATTTATTTATTTGAAATAAAACCTCATTTGTATTACTCATGAATTAATAGTATAAACCTATCGTGTATAACATAATTTTTAACTTCTGATGGAACACTCTCCATCCAAATCCTTTCCTCAACTAATGAAAAAGACATTTTTGTAAGCTTATGTGCAACTTGGTTACATTCCCTAAGTGTATGTTGTACTGTCCAACTTTGTCTATTCTTCATCACTCCTTTCACATCTTCAGCCATTTAACCAAACCATTCCCAACTTTCCTTATCACTATTAACAGCCTTCCCTACAATTAAAGCATCACACTAAAAAATTACATTTTCCATGTTTAGATCTACACAGAGCCTCATTGCTCTCCACAAAGCTNAAAAAAAAAATAAAAAAAAATTAAGAGCCGAAATATTGGCCGGTACACAAGCCGATACAGACCGAAATATCGGCTGGTACAATCGGTATTTCGACCGGTACAAAACACATAGTGTACCTGTACCGGACCGGTGGCCGGTACAGAAAATATCGGCCGGTACGGTACGAAATTAAAAACAGTGCCCAAACCCCCTTCTGCCTTTGAGACTCCCATTTTTGACCAACTTTTCCATTAAATCTTTCTATCATTCTCCTTAAAATCCCACTAAAACTTAACCAAAACAGATGCAACTTCCTTACACAATTTCCTGGATAATCTAAAGACATTCATGTAGTAATTAGGGATTGCTTGGATAACCGCTTTTAAAAGCATTTCTTTGCCTGTAGGTGATAGAAACTTATTTTTCCAATTATTCACCCTTTGCCACACCCTATCCTTTATGCCTATGAAGGAATTATAGCGAGATCTACCAACCATAATCTAAGGATGCGGAGCTGCTGAGTTGGTAATCCTTTTACGCACCCATTTATTTTAATAAGAGTCGTGTTATACAGAAGTCCTACATCCTGCACACCACTTAAAAATATGAGAATAAAAGAATACAATCATATATATTTAAGTGATATGCAGACTATAAAGCTTACGTTTAGAATTTTTCTTTTAACAAAAGTCCAATGCCACTGCTTAATAGTTTTTTTTTTATATGCAGCCAGTTAGATTCGGATAACAGCGTCATGGGATAATTTTTGCCTGAAAAAAAAAAAAAAAAAACAAAACAAAACAAAACAAAACACAGGAATGTGGCTTCGTTCTGGACTCGGGCGGACTCCACTCTCTCTTTACCTGGGGAAAAAAATATTTCAGAAACTGAAAATGAAAATCATGGGGCTTCTCAGCCGCCACGCCACCGTCCACCCTCCACAACCCGTAGTTCCATCTATTCGTGACAGAGCCCTCAGACAAGTGCGGTCCAAACGATGCTTCTCTACGCAGTCGGAGGACCCTGAGCTGAATGACTTCATGGAGTACATGGATTCTTTGAAGAACTACGAGAAATTGGGGGTCCCCAGAGGCTCGGGTACAGACTCGGAGGACGGGTTCGATCTGGGTCGGATGAGACGGCTCATGGAGCGGCTTGGCAATCCTCAGTCTAAGTTCAAGGTTCGAATACTGTCCCATTGATTTAAGCTGTTTTTGGTTTCAGAGGCAAGGAGGAAAGCGAATACGGAAAATTGCGAACTGTTTTTATTTTTGGGTTTTAATGCTGTTTTGGTTCCCAAATACTGCTCAGTTAGAATGTTAGATCTTTTACTTGCTTCAATCCCAAAAAATAAGATCAATTTAAAGAACGTAAAAAATAGTGTTCAAAGCTTTTGTTTTCTTTTGTTTTGTTGTTGGTGTTGTTCTTCTTTTTTCCCGGTTGCGGCGGTTCTGTAATCATCTAACCGGTCAATCGTTTCTGTCGTGAAGTGTATCCGCATTCAAGCACTCGTCTGCTAAATTTTATAATTTTTTCCCCTTACTTATTTATTCATTTTGTTGATGCATTCGAGTCTAAAGTCTAAGTAACTAGCGCAACAGCTATTTTAGGCTGTTCACATTGCTGGGACAAAAGGAAAAGGATCAACTGCAGCATTTCTTTCCAATATTTTACGGGCAGAAGGATATTCTGTTGGTTGTTATAGCAGGTATGGGCTTGTTGTAGTATTGGTTATTTGCTTGATGTTTCTCGGAAATGAATCAAGGGAGTTAGGTGGTCTGAAGCTGCTTATAGTGCTAATTTTTACCTATCTCTACTTTTCGACAGTATTGTTCTAACAGCAGGATTCATTTGCTGATGCAGCCCACATATTCAGACTATCAGGGAACGCATATCATTGGGAGGATTTGGTGCACCAGTGTCAGCAAAGA
>QEOT01000462.1:39843-71660 GCA_003123785.1 Pterocarya stenoptera
TCATAATTTTGTGATCACAAATTACTCATTTATAAACAAGTCGAGCAGAATCGAGCATGGTTAGGCCGATCTCGAGCGACTTATTAAGTAGCTTTGTTTATTTACAGCTCTACACACGAGGATACTGATAGTCTTAGGTGTAGTTTTCATGCTAGCCATATGGGACTTACTTTCCTATTGATATTATCCCTATACCCTCCTATAGAACATTACTTGCTCTCTCTCTCTCTCTCTCTCAATTCAGAATTTCTTATTTGGAACCAAGACACTGTTATTTTGAGCCAAACATGACATAATAGAATGGTTAAAAAAATTAGAGCAGCTGGTTCGGAACAAATTGGTTGCGACATATTTTGGCAATCTTTCACTGATTCCTTGTTGATACTTTTGTGGATACTTCAGGGTGGAGAATTTCAGACGGATCTATTAGGGTTGGTTTGGAGAATACGTTCTTGCTTGGAAGAAGTCAATTTCTCACATCAAGAGAAACTGAGGCATTGGGCCTACATGGAGCAACAGTTTTGCTGGATGGAGGTCCGATTCTGATAATCACCTTCTTACTAATTCCACTACTGTGAAGGACTTTATCTGATGTTTTTACCTTTTTGTTCGACTTTTAATAATTATGTAGGTGGTTCATTTTTGGCATGTTGGTATTGGCCTGATTACATTGTTCTTGATGATAATTCTTGCCGCTTGTTTATTTTTACTATACTGTTGTATTTGCTTTTGAATGGATTGCAAAATGCTGAGGGCATTGTAGGTGGAAATTTCTACAGAAGTGATTTTTGTTTTGCTGCTAGCACTAGGTGACAAGCCTAATTGTTTGGATGCTTTGCAGCCCACACCAAAGAATCTGCTAACGCGTTGGTGAACACTATTCGAATGACATTTCCAGAGGCATCATTGGCTCTTGTTGTTGCAATGGCAAGTGACAAAGACCATATAGGTTTTGCAAGAGAGTTTCTTTCAGGTATTCTCGCTTGTATTTTAATGACTAACAAGAACATTAGGCTACGTTTGGATGTTGAGATGAGTTGAGTTAAGTTGTGAATAGTAGTATTTTGTGAGTTCCATTGAGATGGGTTTAATTTTTTTAGGTTCAGATGAGTTTAACTTTTTTATGGAAAATTGAAAAAGTTGTGGGNCCCCCCCCCCCCTCTCCCGCGGGGCGGCCAAAAAAACAAAAGAGGAGGAAAAAAATGTTGAATTGTAGTTATGTTTAGGGTAATCCTGGGAGTAGGCTTAATTTTTTATGCAAGCCACTCTTACCGCTGGTTCTATTTGAATCAAGGATTGACCCAAAATGTTTGTTGGTAGTAAGCAAACACAGATAAGCTTGTGGGGACTTGGAGAGACCTAACTGAGACTTTAATTGCATTTCAGCGGGGGGAAGATTCCATGCTGTCTTTTTGACAGAAGCTGACATTGCTGGAGGCAGATCACGAACAACGCCAGCTTCTTTATTAGGAGATTGTTGGATCCAAGCTTCGAAAGAATTGGGCGTTCGTATTGTTCATAATAGAGCTGCAAAATCTGAAGAAGATTTCGAGGATCAATTTGTTTCTTCTGCAAGCAAAGCGGAACGTGGAACCATATTAGCTGCAGAAAGTTCCTTAAATGTTTCATTGAAGATTGCAAATCAGATACTCAGAGAAAGATCAGGGAATGGGTGGAGTGTTATTATAGTCACTGGATCTCTGCATATCGTTTCGATGGTACTAGCTGCTCTCAATAGTTAAGGCAGATGTTTTTCTTTATTTGTTNTATAACATTAAATGTTTATGTGATGAAAATATCTAGATTTACATAAAACTCGATAATAAACTAGATTGCATACTAGAATAAAATATGACTTTTTAAAAGATCACTTGATAGTTTTTATGAAAAAAATAAGTTATAAATATTTCATTATAAAAGTAATGATGGATAAATATTATTCCATGAAACATTATTGTCAGGAATCTTAAACATATATTAAATTGTGTTTTTAGAATCTTACTTCTATGTAGTAAATTATCGAATTTTAATTTTATATATAGTTATGTTTTATGATATTTTAATATCTTCTTATTTTATATAACTGTCATGTAGTAGAAAAGTTGATTCTCCTTAAAAAAAAATTGTTGGTTCCGTGGCATGACTTGATAATAAAAATTTTCATATATATATATATATATATACATATAATCGATATTGGCATTCAAGGCACGAATATTCTCTTTCAGGTTCCTCCTGAGTAGAGGTTTCTCTACCTGTCTCATTATAGGGTTTATATTGGCAGTTTTATCTACGAGCTTCCTCTCTAGTGTGTTTGAACGGTGGGCATTAGTGCAAGATGGAGGAAGATTTAGAGAAACTTTATAAGAGACTATCTCTTACTGAACAAGAACATGAGGAAATTCAAGTGGAGCCACATATGTTGGAAGATGTTGTAATCAGAGGAGGAAAATGTTTGATCATCAAATTGTTAACCAATCGTCAATACAACAAGGAAGCATTCAAGCAAACGATGAAGAAAATCTAGCGCCAATAAAGACAATCAAATTTAGAGATTTGGGATCAATTTTAATACTCGTAGAATTTGAAGATATCCGAGACAAGGAGCAGGTGAAACATGATGGTCCTTGGTCTTTTGATAAACACTTGGTAATGGTAAAAGAAGTTGATGGGAAGCAACAAGTCCACCATATTCAGATAACTGAAGCTGTTATGGGTTCGCATTCATGATTTATCACTTAGAGCCAGAAATGAATTCATAGGAAATCTGATTGGAAAAGCCACTGGTAGGGTAAAAGAAATTGACCTCAAGAAAGGGGAGATGGCTTGGGTTCAATTTACGTATGAACGACTTCCGAACTTCTGTGAATTTGA
The DNA here is from genome assembly GCA_003123785.1 of Pterocarya stenoptera. Classification (NCBI taxonomy): domain Eukaryota; kingdom Viridiplantae; phylum Streptophyta; class Magnoliopsida; order Fagales; family Juglandaceae; genus Pterocarya; species Pterocarya stenoptera. The sequence goes on from QEOT01000462.1 coordinate 42,718, forward strand.
GCAATGGAAAACTAAGAAGGACACCTATGAAACATAAGGATTTCCATATGGGCATTGGATGTACGTTGGTAGTAATAGAGGAATGGGATGGGAAAGACGAGAACAAAAAAGATATGTTGATAGTTCAATGTTGCCAATGGCAGCTCCGACGAACAACAAAAGGAAAGCAACAATTTCGATAGGGATCAGGGGAACATTTGTTAACTGCTCTGAAATAGCGGAAATCTTGGGTGGATTAGAACACGAGATTTTCAACAAATTTGGAAAAATGCCAAAGACAAATACAGGAATATTGGCTGCGGATATTCATTTGAATGTAGATGGAAGCACAAATCAAGACCAAATAATCAATATGATGAGTATTATGAAGAGGGCCCAATAGCCAATTTAATCCAAACAAATGTTGTTGTGGGGGGTCGACGGTGGAAAACAATGTTGAAGACCTGTATACCAAAAGCCCATGAAGAAACCCATTACCGTCTATCAACAACAGGAAGAAAAGAGAAGCTTTAGCAATTGAAGAAGAACATAAGAGACTTTTCAAACGCATACTGACGCAAAGGAAGAAGGATGAGAAGAAGGTGGATAACCAACCAAAGATTTCGGTGGAGGCTGGTTTCCAACCCCTCCGGAATCAATGAAAACCTTAAGTTGGAATTTCTATGGGCTTGGGAACCCACAGGAGATTCGAACACATCGAGACATTGTTAAGAAGGAAGATATCGATATTTTGTTTTTACAAGAAACAAAGTTGAAAGCTTGAGACATGGAAAAATGTAAGTTTTGTTTGGGCTTTATGAATTGTTTAACAATAGATTGTAATGGGAGAAGTGGGGGCATTGTGATGCTATGAAAGAATGAGGTTAACTTATCTGTGCATAACTGCTCTAAATTTTACATTGACGCAATTATAAAAGATGATGACGTTAGCGAGAAAGAATGGTATCTCACAAAAGTATATGAGCATCCTGATGCTGCTTGTAGATTTGAAACTTGGAATTTAATTTGTTCTTTGTATAGAATGGAGGAGAAGGCTTGGTTGGTGTTTGGTGATTTTAAAGAAATTGTATACCAGAATGAGAAGTGGAGAGGAAGGAATAGAGTTGAGAAAAAAAATGCATGATTTTAGATCTGTGTTAACTGATTGTGCATTAAGGGATCTGGGATTCAGAGGTGCTATGTACACATGGTGTAATAGAAGAGAAGGAAATTCTAGCTTAAGTGAGAGATTGGATAGGTTCTTGGTGAATTCACAATGGTGCCAACTCTTCCCAAGAGCAATTGTCACTCATGAAGCAGCAACATATTCAGATTGTTTGCCTACATGGTTAGAATCTGAATGTGGATATACACATAGAAGAGGAAAAAAAATCTTTTAGATTTGAAGCTATGTGGGTAGGAGATGAAGGTTGTGTTAAAATAATTGATGAAGGTTGTGTTAAAATAATTAACGAGTCTTGGAGAAATGGTTCTATTATAAGTAATATAGGGGAAGTGATGGGCATAATTGCAGGGTGTAGTAAGAAGTTGGACTGCTGGAACCAGAAAAGCTTTAGAAAGGTTCACTAACAATTGTAAATGGCAAGGCAAAGACTGGAAAATATGCAAGGGAGAGATCCTAAATGTGTTGATATTACTAAAAATGTACCAGCAAGGCAGGAAACTCAATTGTGGTTAGAAAGAGAGGGAATTATGTGGAGACAAAGGTCGAAGGCTCTATGGTTGCGGGAGGGAGATCTGAATACAAAGTTCTTTCACACAAAAGCCTTACAAAGGAGAAGGAAGAATAGGATACAAAAAATACAAGATGCACAAGGAGAATGGCATGAGGGAGAAAGCAGAGATAAAATTATAATGGACTACTTTCAATCTCTTTTTACAACTTCTGATAAGAGGGGCTTTATGGATTTCTTGGAAGACCTGTCAAGGAAAGTCAACTAGTAGCATGAATGATGAACTATCAAAGGCATACACTGAGGAAGAGGTGATTATGGCATTGAAACAAATGAATCATATAAAAGCCCTTGGACCTAATGGCAGGACCCCACTCTTTTTTCAAAGGTTCTAGGATATTACTGGCAAACCAATCACTGCAGCAATCTTTCAAGTCTTGAATGCTGGTGAGTTTTCAAAGTCTCTAAATCATACTTTCATAACACTAATACCAAAAAATGAAATCCCATGTGAAAGTGACAGATTTTTGACCTATTAGCATTTGCAATGTGATATACAAACTTATTTCTAAGGTGATTGCTAATAAATTGAAACAAGTGCTTTCTTGCATTATCTCTGATTCCTAAAATGTTTTTGTACTTAGGAGACTCATAACAGATAATGTACTGGTTGCTTATGAACTAATACATTATTTAAGGCAGAAAAGAGTTGGGAAGAAGGGATTTATGTATCTAAAATTGGATATGAGCAAAGTTTATGACAGAGCAAAGTGAGATTTTTCAGAAATTATTATGCACAAGTTGGGCTTTGATAGCAAACTGGCAAGTTGATTATGCTGCATGTGCAAACTATTTCCTTCTCTATTTTGATTAATGGAAAGCCAAAAAGGCCTATAATTTTCAGTAGAGGATTGAGGCAGGGAGATCCTTTTCACCATATTTATTCTTGTTATGTCCTGAGGAGCTTATTAGCTGAAAGAAGCTGACTATAACCATACAATTTTTTGGGATCAAAATCTATAGAGGGACCCTCGAATAAGTCATTTGCTTTTTGCAGATGACAGTATCATTTTTTGTAAAGTAGATTCTCAAACAAATAGGAAAGTGCATTTGTTGTTGAATTAATATAAAAAGGCATTAGGTTAGAAAATGAATAGAGAGAAAACATCTATGGTGTTAAGTAGGACTATGCCAACTGGAATTCGAGAGGAGATCATGTCTTTGTGGGGTGTAGCAATGTTCAACAATATGAGAAGTATCTAGGCTTGCATTCAGTGGTAAGCAAATCGAAATTTTAAGCATTCTCAGAGATTAAGCATAAAGTTTGGTAGAAATTGCAAAGATGGACTGAGCATATGTTTTTTCAAGGGGAAGGGAAGTGCTTATAAAGGCTGTGGCACTCTCAATCCCTATGTATGCTATGAACTATTTCAAATTACCTGATAGTTTATGTTTTGAACTTGAAAGTATGATGGTTAGCTAATGGTGGGGCCAAAAAAAGATTGAGAGGAGGATACACTGGATCAATTCGTATAAGATGTGTGAATCTAAATCTAGAGGGGGTTTATGCTTTAAAGATTTGAGAACTTTTAACGTGGCTCTTTTGGCCATACAAGAGTGGAGAATCTTACAAGAGGAAGATAGCATGCTGCATAAAATCTATAAAGTAAAGCATTTTCCAAAAGTAAATATTTTTGAGTCTACTTTGGACAATAATCCCTCATATGCATGTAGGGGAATTTGGGAAACAAAAAATCTGCTAATCCAAGGATGCAAATGTAGAATAAGTGATGGAGAATCTGTAAAGATCTAGTTGGATAACTAGATTCCAGGTCATCAAGCTCTACATAAAGAACTCAGTAATATGGAGATAGAAGAGAACGAGGATACTATGGATAGTCTCATGGATAGCAATACAAATTGGTAGAATATCAAGAAGGTTATAGCTCTATTTAATCCAAATGTAGCAATAGATATTATGAAGATCATTATATACCCAAGAGAATAGGAAGATAAGTGGACATGGACTCAGGAAAAAAGTGATAGTTTCAATGTAAAAAGTGAATACAAATTCTTCATAGATAAGCAAAAAGGCAACCAAGGAGAGAGTTCAAATGCAAGCAAACAACAAGCACTTTAGAAAGTGTTGTGGAAACAGAAAATCCCTAACAAAGTCAAGTTATTTGCATGGAGAGCTTGTAAAGAATACTTACTCTATAATCTCATAAGGAAACATGTTTATGTTGAAGATAAATCTTATTTCTGCCAAGATACAATAGAAGACCTTTCACATGCACTGTTTTACTATTCTACCATCTGAGACTTCTGGCATAAATATATCCCTTTGATGCAAGAAATTGATAAGAAAATGAATATGAGGGATATAACATTGAGTGTGAAGGAGAAGGGCAATATGGAAGACCTGGCTGTTTTTTTGTTAATAGCCTGGGGCATTTGGTATAGAAGAAATAAGATGGTACATGACAAGCTTTGTGTTGAACCTAAACAAGTGATTGAATATGCTTTATCTATGAAGAAGATTCACAAGGAGCTGAAAGATATTCCATGCACAAAGCCTAAGGTTGTGTTTAGGTAGTGAGGTATTCTCAGATATTCTGTGAATAGTAATAAAATATAATGATAGAATAATAGTGAAAAGTAAGTAAAAAGTAATAATAAAATAATAAATAGTATTGAGATATTATGAGAATACCTGAAGTATTCTTAGTACCCCCAACTAGGGGTAAGACTTATGGTGCTGGAAGCTACCCCCAAGGTTACTTAAAACTAAATATAGATGGAACAATATTATTTTTTTGTTAGCATAAGGCAGGTAATGGAGTAATTCTCAGAGAAGAAAAGGAAGACATAATGATGGCGGCTAGAAAAGTGGAAAATGATTTCAATGATCTAGAAACTATTAAAGTTTTGGCCATGTTTAGAGGCCTACAACTATGTGCAAATATGGGCATTTATGATATTATACTGAAAGTAATTATTTATTTATAGTCAAAGAGCTACATGATGCAGCAGATTCTCACACAATACTAGAAAACCTGATGAAAGAAACAAAATGTCTGAAGTAACTATTCAGAGTTTTTGCAAAGTTCAATATAATGTAAATAGACTAAGAAATGAGGCAACAAATATGAAAAGTATTGAAATGTGGTGGGGATAATATTTCAAATGTTGTTTCTCAAGTTATATGGCTTGAGAAAAATAATTTGTAATGTCTGTTATCAATGATTCGCTGTTTTCCTCTCTTTCTCTCCCTTTCTAAAATAATATTAAGTACATATATTAAATAGACAAGTCTCGTGCAGTGATCACTTTGTAAAAATGTGTATCCCACAAAAAAAGAAAAAAAATTATACTTTTTTATGGTGCGCGCGATCTACTTTTGTACAAATGGCCTATGCGAAACTTGTCTAATAAGACTGTAAATGCAAAAGTTTGGCTAGGACTATGTGACTTAGTTGATAAGTTTAAATATGACTAGATAACTAAAATGATAAGGTTTATCCTATCATTATAAGTTTGAATTTGAATGAATATAAAATAATTGTTGACTTTATTTTTAACAACATTGAGTTTATCTAGAAGTCCTTAAGGTCTTTTAGATAAGTCAGTCACATGAAATTCGAATTAAAAAAGATCTGCAAATTATCCAAAACAGAAGCTGAACAGAAATCAGTTACTGCAGAAAAAAGTAATCGCAACATGTCAGCAATCCATCAGGAAACGTTCTCGCGACCGTCTCTGCTTGTCAGCAAAATTCTACTTCAACTGAGACTATTTTCAAATTGTTTATTTAAAGAATCCTACTGTTTATGATCTATAGAGATTTAGATCTATATATTTTCTAGAGCAATTTCTAGTGCATATTATGGTGAGAAAACTCCTTAGTGAGTTTTTCATATTTGTGATCTCTCTTTAAGTGTGGTCGTGCTTCAAGTGTGGAGGATCGTGTGATTGGACTTCAGCCCCTAGAGTTCTAAGAGGAAAGACAATATTTGAACATTGTCAGAGGTTTTGGCTGCTACTGTAGTAGAAAACAAATTGGTTATTTGTCTGGGCAAGTAAGAGTGTCAAGTTGCAAAAGTTTGGTAATTGAACTTTACTTGTAATTGATTTTTAAATAATAAAATTGACTTTCTTGAATTTGGCTGCCCCGTAGGGTTTTATTTTTAAAGAGTTCTATAAAGGGTTTCCCTTCGTAACCAATCGTTGTGTCATGCAAGTTTATTTGTTTTATGTTATTAATTGCATACTTGAAGATTAACCAATTTGTTGACTGAATTGGTAGATATTTTCGCTGCATTAACATACAATGGTACTTGGGTAATTTCAATTGGCATCAGAGCGTGGTTCACTCATCTGAGTGTGATCCGTGCCCTTGTAGATCATGTCAACATCATTATATGTTTCACCACACTTTGATGGAAAAAACTATAGTTATTGGAAAGTTTGTCTGAGGGCTTTTCTCAAGTTTTTGGATGAACTTGTGTGGTGTACAGTTGAGCAAGGGTGGACTAAATCCGAGACAACTATTGATGCTTGGACAAAAGATGAGATCACCAACTCTAAATGGAATAGCAAAGGACTTAATGCTATTTTCATGATTGTATCTCTAGAAGAATTTAAGAGAATTTCCATGTGTGAGATTGCTAAAGAAGCATGAGACATCTTAGAGGTTATACATGAAAGAACAAAAATTATGAAAAACTCAAAATTACAATTGCTTACTTCAAAATTTCAAGAGATTAAGATGCTGGAAGATGAAAGGTTTAATGATTTTTATGATAAGCTTAACGATATTGTTAATTCCAAGTTTAATTTCGGTGAGAAGGTGGAAGATTTAAAGGTCGTGAGAAAGATTTTGAGGTCTCTACCTGAAAGATTTCGGCCTAAGGTTACTGTCATTGAGGAAAGTAAGGATTTGGATGCAATAAAGGTTGAAGAGCTGGTTGGTTCCTTACAAACATATGAATCCTCACTGCCTCAAACAAGAAAAGGTAAGTCCATTACTTTAAAAACAATAAAAGAGGATCAAGATAATTTTTCTGATGAAGAAAATTTTAACAATGAGGATATGGATCTCATTACAAGAAAATTCAGAAAATTCTTGTTTAACAAGAAAGCTAGTGGAAAATAAAAGCAAGGTAAAAAAATTTTTGCAAAGAAAAATTATTCTGAAAATTGGAATAAAGAAAAATTTGATAATAAAGTAAAGTTCTATAAATGTTCTGGTTATGGCTACATAAGAATTGAATGTCCAAATTTCAAGAAAAGTAAAGGAAAAGCGTTGAATATCACACCTAGTGATAGTTCAAATTCTGAAAGTTCAAGCTCATTATCTAATGATGAAAAATATTTTATGGTTTTTTCTTCTATTGTGAATGATTTTCCTAAGATTGCACTAACAAAATCTGAAAGTGGTTGTGATTACAGTGATTCGGATGTATCACTTGTTGATGCTAACCAAGAACTAAGTTTACAGGAAACATACAATAATGTATGTGAAGAAGTGGTCAAATTAAAGAAACTCAACAAAAAGCTGTACAATAAATTCACTACTGTGGAGAATGAGAAAAATAATCTCTCTGAGGCATTAAGGATTTCTGGTGTTGAAGTATCAATATTAAAAGATCAAAAGGCTGCACTTGAAAAAGAATTGGAAAAGTTTCAGGAGTGCAAGCAAAAAACAGCAACACAAAAATTAGAAGAGTTGTTGAGTTTTCAAAAATCTAGTTGTGATCGCACGGGTTTGGGGTATATGACTTCCCAAGGTATGGAATTTAAAGGTTCATCATCCGCTGCCACTTTATCAAAAGGTATCATGTTTATTAAAGGAAGTCAAGATGAGGAAGTTCCAAAGAAGGCCGTGTCTAAAACTCATAATCTGAGAGCCTCACATGATAGATCAATGACAAAGAAGCCCAACCAAGGTAAGTATGAAGGTAAGTTTATTCCTACTTGTTATCATTGTGGTATTCTTGGACATATAAGGCCATATTTTACTTTAAAGTGAAGAAAAATGAAGGTGAAAGAAAGTTAAAAAGGAAATGAAAGACTCTAGAAAATTAAGTTGATGAGATGAGTCAACAAATCACTTTTATAACTCTAAAGGTTGGTGAACTAGCAGAATTTTTCATACAAAGTGGTTTTAATGAAAAGAATAAGCCAAAATTTAAAGCAAAATGGGTGGTCAAATAAGATGACTTGTCACATTAATTGATAGGACCATTTGTATGTTCTTGCATTCCTTACATTTCATTTTATTAGTCAAGGACATGCATTTTATTTTTCTATTTTTGAGTTATGTTTCTGTTTTCAGTTTTTAATAAGAAAAACAATATAAAAACATTTCTGGTTTATTTCTAATTTTTTTTGGAGAAGTACATGTTTGATATGTCAAAATATTGAGCATATATGTTCTCACAAAATAAATTTTTGAACGTATGCATCTCTTTACTTTGTGCAGTTCACTTTATGCATACTAAACCTTTGGATCATCTTGACAAAGTTTATTTACAAAGTACTGTGAGAAACTTATGTGTATGCACCTTATAATTAAAGTTCCATATTTATTATTGAGATGTTCACCATAGAGGGAGTTCATGCCTTGAATTGACTAATACTAGTTGAACCTAGTACAAAAATAAAGAGATCTTCCCTTGCCAAACACAAATAGTTGATCCATATAGAAAAAGTCGGTGTTATATCATTGTGGAAAAAGACAAATACCATATACGGATCTATCCCTTAAATCTTTATAGAAAGAATCGTGACTCAAAACATTGTGAAAAAATATAAGCAACAATAATAGACATGAAATGGGTTGTGCAAATTAGTGTTGGAGGAGATACTCATGTATTAGGCCCTAGCATAAAGTTTGACTTTTAAGGTTAGTAACAAACTCTTGTAAGCATCTATGAAAAGAAAATATTGCATCTATGAGAAGAAAATACTCATAAAGAATAACAAAAATATATATATCTAAGAGAAAAAGAGATAAAAAGTTGCTATTTTATATAAGTTTACTCACTCCCACACTCACATGAACTTTGACATTGATGATCTTATGAGGAGTGAACATCCATAGTGATTGTTGCAACTAAGAGAGTGTGCTTTATTGAATTTATTTTGTGAGTAACATTATGATTGAACTAAGAGACATCTAGGTATGTTACTTGCTTCACTATTTATATATAAAAGAAAAAGATTTTTTTTTCTATTTTTTTGTTACGTATTATTTTTATGCAAAATAAACAAAGTGATAAAAATATAAAATATAATTTTTGGTTGGGTAAGTATTGGATGTTGGTTGAAGTGAAAGACTCAGTTTTTGCTTTATTGGCATAAGTCCCAGTATTTGGTCTCTGTTTTGGTTCTAAGTCCCAGTGGGACTCTAAGGCACAAAGCACATGCGCGGTCCTTAGTCACTTAAGTGACTTAAGTCATGCTCAGCCCCTGAGTTGATTTCTTTAAGTCCCCCGATACATGGCTCACAACACTCTCTATACGCGATCCGTAGACCTCCTCATCTCTTCCATATCTCATTCGATTTGCTTGGGAGAAATAATCGGGTCCGAGTTTCTCGACTAAAGGCTCTCCATCACGGATTCACAGTAAGATTTTGAGTTTATTTCAATCACTCGCTCCTTCTAGTTCTAGGGTTTGGCGCATACATATATATATATATGGAGATTGAGATTTTGGTTGTTGCTTTGTGATGTTGGGGCTAGAATACTCGAATACTTGAAATATTTGTGTATATGTGCCTATATTATGCATGTATTGAGGACAATTTTTGGTGGGTTATGTGACTATATATTTCGGTTTTAAATTAGGGCCCACCAAGTATTTGATTTTTTTCTTAACCAAGTTGTCTCAATCATTTGCTCATTGTTTGACATACATTTATGCTCATACATCAAGTGCATTTTATCCATGAGAAGTTGAGACATATGAGAATTTTTCATCATACCTTTCTTAGTATTTTCATCTCGGCACACACATGGGAGTTTTTCTTATAAGTATTGTCAGATTAGTGACAAAAAGGGAGAGTATTAGAGCAAATTAAAATATTTTGATATTGTGAATTTTAGGGGGAGTTTGAGTAGGGTGTTGTTGAGGGGGAGTTGAAGAATTTGCGGCTGACATGAATTTGTTAAGCGGGAGAAACTTTATTTATTTTTGGACATAATTTAATGTTGGACGAAAACATGATTAGACTTTCAATTAGATTTTAAAACCTTGAGAATTATGATAGTACTAATCTTAGTTATTGTTCTATATCAGTATTTTTATTCTTGATTACTCTCTTAAAATTTCTACTCGGTTTCTTGGTCTGCTGGTTTTATTTTGACAAGTCTATATTACATTTATCAAAGTTGATTTTGTCACCAATCCGCTAAAGGGGAAGATTGTGGATACAAGAGTTTGTCACCTGTTCGCCAAAGGAGAAAATTGTAAATGTAAAAGTTTGGCTATGACTAGGTGACTTAATTGTTAAGTTTGAATAGGACTAGGTAACTAAAATGATAAAGTTTATCCTATCATTATAAGTTTGAATTTGAATGAATGTAAAATAATTGTTGACTTTATCTTTAACAATATTGAGTTTATCTAAAAGTCCTTAAGGTTGTTTAAATAAGTCAGTCACATGAAATTTGAATTCAAAAAGATCTGCAAATTATCCAAAACAGAAACTGAACAGAAATTAGTTACTGCAGAAAAAAGTAATCGCGACATGTCAGCAATCCGTCAAGAAATATTCTTGCGACTATCGCTGCTTGTCAGCAGAATTCTACTTGAACTGGGACTATTTTCAGATTGTTTATTTAAAGGATCCTACTGCTTAGGATCTATAGAGATTCAGATCTACATATTTTCTAGAGCACTTTCTAATGCATATTTTGGTGAGAAAACTCTTTAGTGAGTTTTTCATATTTGTGATCTCTCTTTAAGTGTGGTCGTGCTTCAAGTGTGGAGGATTGTGTGATTGGACTTCAGTCCCTAGAGTTCTAGGAGGAAATACAATATTTGAAGATCGTCAGATGTTCTGGCTGCTACTGCGGTAGAAGACAAATGGGTCATTTGTCTGGGCAAGTAAAAGTGTCAAGTTGCAAAGGTTTTATAATTGAACTTTACTTGTAATTAATTTTTAAATAATAAAATTGACTTTCCTGAGTTTGATTGCCCCGTAGGGTTTTACCTTTAAAAAGGTCTTTAAATGATTTTCCTTCGTAATCAATCGTTGTGTCATGTAAGTTTATTTATTTTATGTTATTAATTGTATACTTGAAGACTAACCAATTTGTTGAGTGAATTAGTAGATATTTTCGCTGTATTAATATACAAGGATACTTGAGTAATTTCATAGAATTATACAAATATATATTTGTATATATATATAATATAAATACATATATTTATTTATGTATATATAAGGCACGATTTGTGGTGCAACGTAGAGCTGAGGTGGACGGATCCATGTCCCCCCCCCCCCACACAGAGATATATATATATATATATATATATTTATATTCATGGCTTGGGCTCCTAATATTGGAACAGCATGCAGACACGGAAAGGTCAGCTTTGTTTTTCCGAGCAGAGCAACAGTACAGACAGACATGACTCTTTTTACAAAGCTAGCTGTTTTAAATGTAGGTCGGTAGTTTGTAAATTAGATAAATTGTTAAATAAGAATATTATTTTACAAAATCATTCTCCATTTAAAATATAATTATATCTACTATATTATAATAAATAACTATCTAATTATGAATAATAATTTTTGTTATTTTTTCTGTTTTTCGTTAACTTTTCTTATTTTTTTATTAAGTCTTATTTTACTAAAAGACCCTTAAAATTCTTAACCATTTGACGTGTAGTTTCTTTATAGAATTTAATGAAAGATCATGTTTTACCAAAAGGTCTTTAAAACCCTTGACCGTTTGATGTGTAGCTCCATTGTAGAATTTAATGAAAGATTATGTTTTACCAAAAGGCCCTTAATAGCCCCACGACGCACATGAATTGAAATCTCTTTTTCATGTACTTTTTGTTCTAACAGTGTATTCATTTTTCTTTCTTTTTGTTTTAATTTTTTTATTTTAAAAAAATTTAAATGACTTTACTCTTTAAAACAATAACGCTTTAGAGCATTCTCATTGTAAAATTCAACTTTAAGTAAATTTAACTAATAAAATACTTAAATCACTCAATATATAATATTAATTATTAATTTAATTAGAATATAATTATTAATAATATTAAATATTATTAATTTGATTAAAATATAATTATTATTAATATTTTAATTAGTAGAACTATAAAATATGATAAAAATTAAAATTAAAAAAATTATTAAAATAAGAATATTTTATTATTATATAGAGAGTAAATAGATAATTCAATATAGATGCAGACCAATACTTATACTTTATTGAAGTTTAGATTTTTTTTTAATCTTAATTTTTTGTCTTACTTTAACTTTGTATTTTCTTTTTTCAAACAAATAAGTTATTGACTTATTTATTTATTTTTTTATTAAAATTATTATGTCAAGTGCATCCGAAGCTAATGTACTCGATCGGGACCGTTCTCTAATATGTGTGTGTATATATATACACACATATATAAGGCACGATTTGTGGTGCAACGTAGCGCTGAGGTGGACGGATCCATGCAACAGATACATATCATGGCTTTGGGTTCCTAATATTAGGACAGCATGCAGACACGGAAAGGTAGGCTTTGTTTTTCCGATCAGAGTAATGGTACAGTCAGACATAACTCTTTTTACAAAGCTAGCTGTTTTAAATGTAGATCAGTACGTAGTTTGTAAATGTCCTTGGATAAATTGTTAAATAAGAATATTATTTTACAAAATCATTCTCCATTTAAAATATAATTATAATATATATATATATATTTATATATATAGAGATATCACGTGGTCATTAATTAGAAGTACTCTTGAATGCCAGAATGGCGAATGAAAGAATTACAAGTAGAACATGAAAATAGACTTGTTCATGATCATAATGACTATTAGGTATATACGTACTAACTATTACCTGTTTCAGTACTATTTTATCGACACACGTACATGAATAATATCTCCTGTTGGGTAGCTGCGTTTTGCAGTTGGCAATAAATCAATTTGTCCAAATTTCATTATTCTTCGTTTAAAACATATACATTGTAATTATACCCTGGCCAGCCACTTTATCATACTTTAACTTTTACCCCTGTGCATAGTGTACGTGTGCGCGTTTGCATTGAAGGCGTTAAAAGTTATCTTTGTTCGCTACACCTTTCAATTTCTTTTTATGGTCGCGCATATATATATATATATATATATATTAGTATTGCTACTTGAAATATTTATTTAACCACAATTTTCTTCTACGAGATAAAAGACTTAGGTTTGGTTTGGATAGACAGTTTAGATAAGATGAGATGAGATATTTTGAATAGTAATTGAATAAAATATTATTAAAATATATTTATTAATATTTTTTTATTTTAGAATTTAAAAAATTTGAATTGTTTATTATATTTTTATATAAAAATTTAAAAAAGTTGTAATGATTGTGATGAGATGAAATGAGATAAGATGAGGTAAGAGAATTGTATAAACAAACATAGCCTTAATTTGAGCCACAATTTTCTCTTATATATAGTACTGATTCATTTGACCTAAAATATCCAAATGATCGAATGCTAGCTACACCTGCAAATTAAGTGACGATCGAGTCGAACCAAGGTAGTTATACAAACAAATTTGGTCGGCAATCAACCAGATAAAAAACACCAAGAAAGTCATATATATATATATATATAGATAGATAATTTTTTTCGAAGGAAAAATCCCAAAAACTAATAAAAATAAAAGAATGAATATCAAGGAAAAACGGTTGATCATATTTATTTACTTTAACTTACACACACATACATATATATATATATACACACATATATATATATATATATATATATATAAGATCAGCTAGAACCGCTCTATTATACTGTTAGGTCAAATTGGTATTTTTTTAATTTTTTTTTTAAATTTTTTATTATTTTAAAATATTTATAAAAAATATCAATACATTAATAATTATTTTTTTAACTATTAAATAAATAAATTAATTAAAATATATGAAATGTCAAAAATACAAAAATAAGTTAAACTTAAATGGATAAAGTAATAATTTTTGAAAGGCTAGTACGTACGTACCGAACTAATTAATTGAGGGGGAGCCGGTCCCAACAGTTAGAGGCATAGGAAGGTGACGCGACATATATATGATCCCAAATATGTCCTGGAAATCTACCATGCAATCAAGCCCCATGCTGGAGGACCCGGCAAGTATACATGATTTATATTTGTTCTGATCAAGTGGAGCCCTCAGATAGAGAGAGAGAGAGTAGTGATCATGAATGAATGCAACTGCATAATATAGTAGGGTTAAATGATGTACTGTACGTAGCAGCTGCATGCATGCAATACATACTAGTAATAATTTTTTCTCATACATTTCGTGGGTGCTATTGAATGATCATTTTCTCTTTTGGGCCCCAATGCATTTAAACCTAATTATGGTGTGACCTGCTTCTTCGCTTTCCAAATTTTGTCCCTCCTTTATAATTCCCTTATTCAAATATATATATATTTATATATATATAGAAAGGGTGGCCCCTATAATTTCTATATATGTGTCGTAAGGTAACGAGCGACAAAATTATATGAAGCAGCCGAGCGCGAGCGAGTACGTAGTAGTACTACTTACTACAAGCATGCAGGCATTCATTGTTTTGGTTTGCAATTTACTTATTTAATTACTTGCATATTTCATCATTATTTTGTTGATCTAACATATTTTAAGTGAGTATTTAATTAATTAATATATGAAATCATTTAAATAAATATAACTTTTATAAAAAGACTTAAAAAGAAGGAAGAACAGCCAATAAGTGATAGTACTAATGGATTTTGCAGATATGATAATTAAGAGCTAGAGTAGTGAGTCCTGATACCTCAAGTTTAACATCATCGTTTTAGCGAGTACTGTATGTGAGTGCGTACACGAAGCTGGATCTCACTCATTATCTTTATGTAATTAATGAAGAAGCTGTACGTTTATATATGGATGGTTAATATATATAGACAGAAACCCTAAATGGCCTGGCTATGGATCAGGATCAGGATCAGGATCAGGATCAGGACGGTACTACTTTACTACTTTTTGGAGGAAATAAGTAAATGTAACAAACTCCTGCAGGTTCGTTCCATTGCTAAAAGTATTGCTTCCTTTTAAGATTCAACTTTTAGTTAGGAACTATCAGATTGTGAAATTGTTTTCTTAAATTATTCGAAGATTGTTAATACTTGTGCCTCGTCTCGAAATTAATGGAAACTTAAGCTATTGCATGCAGTTGAAAGATAGCCTATGCCTATGCAATTAAAAATAAATAAATGTAACAAATTAAGCTATTGCATGCAGTTGAAAGATAGTAGTAGTACTTGATCTACTCGTCATTAACTAACTGAAACGCGTTCATACATGCACGTACGAATCCCATCATGAAACTCGCATTAACTTCTTCTTCCATATTTCACTGATGCACGCCGCACAGACAATACACAACTCAGAGAGAAAGAGAGAGAGATTGTAATTGATCGAGATTTTGTTTTATGGCAATGGCAACCTGTAGGCACAAAGATGCAGTGTCTGCACATTGATCAAAGCCAACATAATAATAGCAATAGTACAATGACATTGATCAAGTAAAAGAGTAAAATATATAACTTATAGATTTTGCCCTGCAGCTAGCTTAGCTATCGAGGATCGTAAGACGTTATACTCATCTTCATCATCACCTTGGTCAGCCATTTTAATTAACCTGCTTTTCTCATATCTCTCACTCGTGTAAGAAATAAGATTGCAATGGAGGAAAAAGTAATTTCACTACAATAAAAATCATTTTTTCCGATCAATTTATCGTGACTAAAAGACTTTTGATTGCGAATAGTCTTTTGGTAATGATAAATTAATCGCAAAAAACCTTTTTTATTGTAGTGTCTGATTTTCGATATCAAACTAGTTTGTATATTGAGTTCTATATATAGAGCAGTTACAGAGCATCCACATGTTGTGAAATTTTGAATTACAAATGTTTAAATCTAAGAGATAAGGATTAACATAATATGAATTTGAATAAAAGATAAAACTTGAACTGCAGATAATGTCATCTGTTAATGTTTTGAATATTTCACATGTTGTTGGAGATCAGTTGTGTTAGATGAAACTACTGCTGGGATTGTTGGGATATTGTGCAACACCTTAAGCTAAAATCTAGTAGAGATATGGTTGATAATTAGATCTTTGTTGACTACATTTTCACAAATGAAATAGTAGTCTATCTCTATATGCGTGGATGTGGCGTAGAAGACTGGATTGGAGGTGAGTGTCGATGCACTATTGCTATCAACCCATAACACTGGAGGGGAAGCAAGCGGAACTTGTAAGTCTTCAAAGAGCATCCTTAACCAATAAATCTCTGCAGTTGCTACTACCATGGATCTGTACTTAGCCTCGGTGCTTGACTTGGAGACAACTAGTTGTTTCTTAGCAACCCAAGAGATAAGATTCGAGCCAAGAAAAATACGATAACTTGTTGTAGACCTCCAATCATCTAGGCAACCAACCCAATCGGAGTCACAATATCCATTTAATTGTAGCTGACCCTTGTTGAAGGAGATTCCATAATCAATTGTGGGCTTTAAATAGCGCAATACACATTTGACAGCAGTGAAGTGAATTGATTTAGGTGAGTGAAGAAATTGACAGAGATGGTTGACGCTATAAGCAATGTCAGGCTTGGTGATTGTGCAATATTGAAGAGCACCAATAATGTGTCGATATGGTGTAGGGTCTGGAAGAGGTTCCCCATCAAATTTAGACATTTTGCTACTAGTCACGGATGGTGAGCTATAGGGCTTAGCACCGATCATATGTGAACGATGAAAAAAGTCTGATATATATTTAGATTGCTGGAGGTGAAGTCCATTCTGGTTCCGAGAAGCATGAACGCCCAAAAAATAAGTTAGAGGACCCAAGTCCTTCATTGCAAATTGCAGCTTTAACTTGTTGATGAGTTCAAAGATGGTACTGGGCTGATTACCTTAACTACAATGCCATCAACATATATTAGTACAAACATGTGTATATTATTTTGATGGAGCACAAATAGAGATGAGTCAACATTAGAGTTAATAAAGCCTAGATCCAACATTGATTGAGAGAGCCTTTTAAACCAGGCCCGTGGTGCTTGCTTGAGGCTGTAAATGGCTTTATGTAAATGACAAACATGATTGGGTTTGCTGGGATCAACAAAGCCTTGCAGCTGTTCCATGAAAAGTTCTTCCTTGAGGCGCCCATGTAGAAATGCATTAGACACGTCTAGTTGATGAACAAGCCAATGAAATGTAACAGCCAAAGAGAGAACTAGCCGAATGGTACTAGGCTTGATAACAAGGTTGAAAGTCTCAGTACAATCGATTCCATCAAGTTGATCAAACCCTTTTGCCAGTAATATGGCCTTGTAGCGATCTAACATTCCATCAGATTTCTGTTTTAGTTTAAACCAAGTTGTTGTGGACCACATGCTGAGTAGAAGATTGTGGACATAGGGACCAAGTGCCATTAGCCATCAAAGCATCAAACTCGTCACCCATTGCATCACTCCAATTGGGATTGGTCACAGCTTGGGAGAAGCAGGTTGGTTCAAGAGGTAAAGAAGTGGTATGAAGGGCTTTAAGTGGATGCTTGGTGTTGTAGAAAATGTTTCAGTTAAGAAATTGTTTTGGCTTGTGAATTCCTGTTTGAGAATGAGTAACCACTCAAGAAGGTGGAGGTTGAGGTTGTGGAGGTGGTGGGGATTGAGTTGGGATGGTGGAAAACAAAGGAAGTGTTTGAGTGGGTGATGGTGCATGAGAAAAAGTAGTTTCAAGTAGGGGTGTAACCGGTCTGGTTCGGTCTAATTTTGGACATATTTTAGAATCGAACCAGTATATACTGGTTTTAAGATTTGAAAAATCGATACTGTACCAGTTACACCCCTAAACCGGTATTTTCAGTTTTACCAGTTCTGGTTCAATCCAGCCTGAATTTTTCAGTCTATTATATAATAAACATAATATAGTATATATATATATTATAGTATATAATAATATAGTGATAATATATATTATAATTGTTTTAAAGATTATAGTGATCATATATTATAATATATAATATAGTGATATATTATAGTATATTATAATATATAGTGATATAGTATTAGTATAACTATTAATACAATAGACTATAGTGATAATATATAGTTATTTATATAGGATTTTAAAATTTAATATTATATTAATTAGTAATTTATTATTTAATACAAAATTATTTTATATAGAATTATATATATTGTATATATAAATTATATAATATAAAAAATATTTTATACAATATAATTTATATATATATGAACCGGTCTGGTCCGGTGTTAGAAAAAGGAAAACTGAAATCGGACGGATTTTGATCGATTTTGAGAAAAATAAAATGGTTACCAGATTGAACCGAACTGAACCTGAGACCGGACCAAACCGGTGGGTTTGGTCCGGTCCGGTCCAGTCCAGTCTGGTTTACCGGTTCACCGATTTTTTTTTTTTCACCCTTAGTTTCAGGAAAGGAGTTATGGTTAAGCTGGGAAGAGTTAGGTAATGATGTAGTCATTGAAGGAAATGAAGATAAATTAGATGGTAAAGAGAGAAGAACACCTGTGGAAGATGCATTTGAGGAGCCAGTCGAGTAGGTGCCATGTGAAGCCAGGTCATTCTTTGCTGGAAATATGGTTTCATCAAAAACAACATACTTGGAAATGTATACTCAATTAAGATGAGGATCACAGCAACGATACCCTTCTGATTTGAGTTGTATCCTAGGAATATACATCGTTTGCTGCAGAATGTGAGCTTATGGGGGTGTATGGCCTAAGTAAGGGATAACAAACGCAACCAAAGACCCCATAAGCTAGAGTAATTAGGTTGATGGTTAAATAACTTCTCAAATGGAGATAGGTTATGCAACATAGGGGTTGGAAGTCTATTAATCAGGTATGCTGTTGTTTGGAAAGCCTATACCCAAACATTTGATTTTAATGTGATTGTGCCAAGAGGGATAATCTGGTTTCAGTAATATGTCGGTGTTTGAAGCTATACTGTTTTGTTGAGACATGTATGTGCATGTAAGATGATGAAAAATCCCATTAGAATCCAAAAAAATCTAAAAGAAGTAGACAAAAATTCCCCACCTCCATCGGTTTGGAATTGTTTTATTTAGCAAGAGAACAAGTTCTCAACTAGACATTTGAATTTCAAAAAACAGCAAAATACATCAAATTCCTGTTTTAATGGAAATAACCAAGTAAATCTAAAAAAGTCATCAACAAACAAAATATAAAACCTACAACCCCCTAAAGACAACATAGGAGATTGCCAAACATCTGAGTGAACCAAGTCGAGTGGAGAGGTGGAAATTCTGGTGGAAGCTGAAAAAGGTAATTGCTTGCTTTTGGCAAGTTGGCATGGTTCACACAAGTGTAGTGAGGCAAGAGGACCTGGGACCAGAAGGGTGAAAGTCTTGACTAGCTGCTTAATTATGGAATGAGAGGGGTGCCCCAATCTTCTATGCCAGATTAAGAGAGGGCAGCGTACTCCTAAGAAGGCTATAAGCCTGTAAGATTGCGACACCTCTTATTGGACGCCATATTGAATTAGATAGGATATAGACTCGCATCACTAGGGCCTTGTAAGAGAATCTTCCCCTTTTGATTGTCCTTCACACAGTAAGAGGAAGAGTTTAGAATAAAATAGCAGTCATTATCTTGACAAAATTGCTGAATTGAAAGTAAATTAATAGAGGTGGATGGACAATACAATATATTGTTTAAGTGAAGGGAGGATGATTGTGCGTGCACAAAAGTAGAACCAATGTTGACAATAGGAAGGCTGGCTTCTTTCCCAACAACCACGATCTTAGTGCCCTGGTATGGTTGCTGAAGAGTGAGATTTGCAAGATCATAAGTAATATGACTGTTTGCTCCACTATCTACAAGGCACGGTTGATCACCTTGTAGTGGCTGAGTATGAACCGCCATTGTTGCAAGTTGGGTAGGGGGAGGCTTGCCTTGATATGTGAAGGCCATCCAATGATAGCTATCTAAGGCTTGGTGGTTAGATCTTCCACATATTTGACAAGGAGGTTTCTTGGTAGTGAAAGTTGAAGAAGATGTGTGGGAGGGCATAGACTCACTATGAGTGTTGCTAGATGGGTTGGGCCATTTTTGTGTGTAAGGTTTGGAGAATTTCTTGGAGCGTTGAAACTGGTTGGGCCTTGTTTTTTGTGAACAAAGCAAATTGAACAGATTCTAGGGGAATACTTTTGTTTTGATGCTCAATTAAGGTTTAAAAGTTGAGTAACTCAGCTTGAAAATCATCAAAGGACAAAGTGCAATCCCTAGTGGCAAAAGTACAAGAAGTAACAAAGGGATTGTAAGCTGTTGTCAAACCTCCAATGAGAAATGAAATTAAGTCTTCATTAGATACAAGTTCACCAACTGTTGCAAGTTGATCGTCCCATGATTTTACTGGGTGAATATAATCAATGCAAGATTAAGAGCCTTGCTGGAGTGATTGCAATTGCTGCTTTAAGTGGGCTATCCAAGATCTTGAAGTTGCAAAAAATTTGTTTGAGAGAGCAACCCAGACCTGGCGAGAAGTATTCAAGCTTTAAACAGTGGACAAAATCTTTTCAGCCAAGGTAGCATTAAGCCGGCTCAACGAGTATTGGTCTTTCTTGTTCCAAAGAACATATTCTAGGTTTAGCGTAGTCGTTTCTTTGCCCATGTCATCACAAAGGAACTGAGATGGACAGGGTTCTGAGCCTTCAAAAATACCCAGAAGATCATGACTACGAAGGACATGTTTGAATTGAGATAACCAATTTAAGTAGTTTGTGCCATCGAGCGTAACAAAGATCAGATGGGCAATATTGGAAATTTTGAATGAGAAGGAAGTAGAATCACCCATTGGAAGTGATTAGTGATTATAGCTTGAGCTTATGGCTCTTGATACCATGTAAGAAATAAGATTGCAATGGAGGAAAAAGTAATCTGGTTTTCAATATCAAACTAGTTTGTGTATCATGAGTTCTATATAGAGAGCATTTACAGAGCAATCCACATGTTGTGGAATTTTGAATTACAAATGTTTAAATCTTTTTTTTTTCATCTTTGATAACAGCATCAAAATGATACAAATGTTTAAATCTAATTAAGAGATAAGGATTAACATAATATGAATCTGAATAAAGGATAAAACTTGAACTGCAGATAATGTCATCTATTAGTGTTTTGAATATGAAAAACGCTGGGGACAACCAGCCTCACGTCCTCACCGCGGCCTCGCATCCAACATGGCAAAATTGGAAACGGCTTCGTTTCCATTTTAATGGGTTTTGGTCTTTGTCCCAGTCTTTATCCTCATTCGGTCTCCTTCGTTACATTTCCACTTTCTCTTCCCCGATTCTTCTCCCAAAATCTTATTTTGTCTTCTCCAAAAACCTAACCTTTCTTCTTCAGATTCATCACTCAGAGTAAGCCCTAGATTTCATTTTCTTCATATTCAACCCTATATTTTGCTTTGTCTTCTTCTCCATCCCTAGAACTCGTCTTCTCCAACTCGCGAACAAACCTCTCTTCGTCAACGAAACGAACCCACTGTACAACGGTTGGTCCTTTTCTTCAGCCAGTATTCCCTTTGTCTTCTCCACGCTAGCCCAATATGGCCGCGGTGACAGAAGCTACGGTGGAGGTGGAGGTGGATATAGAGGTCGTGGCGGATATGGAGGTGGCGGGTATGGTGACAGTGGGTCCAAGTACTCGAGTGGCGGCGGCGATGGTGGTAGCTAGAGGAACTAAAGGGTTTAAAGGCTTAGTTGGGTTTATATCGTTGATTTGAGTGGCTTTGTAGTCTGTAGAAGATAGCGGGTTGATTTGGTTTTATGGTTTCGATTGTGGTTTTGTTGTTCCTTTCAATTTAGTGCTCTCCTTTTTGACCGATGGTTGCTGTGCTCTGATGTTACTATCCCCTTCCCAGAAGAAAAAATTTACTTGAATCGAATGGAATATAGATCTTCTCCTACGGATTCTGTTTTGCTTAGCTTTTCCTTCAATTTACTCCTCTGCATTTTAAATAACAGGCACTTTAGTAATTTCATCATGCTGATACGTGAAATAATGAAAAATGAGTCTTGAGAGATCTATTTGTCCGGAATGAAAAAGGTCTCAATTTACGTAATAAGACGAGGTTTGTAAACATTATAATTTGGTAAATCAATTAACCAATCATTAATAGTCTGAGCAAAGACCAAACGAGAAAGCTCGAAGCTTGGGATTTCATTTTCCGAAAATGAGACTCATTTTAATTCTTCCTCACTTTCTACGTTTGGTTTTTAAAATTAAAAAAGATTATGTGGCATCAATCACGTCATACGGGAACACGGCGGGGGCACAACCCCGATTGCCCCTAGAATTACTGTTTGAATATTTCATAAGTAGTCGTTGGAGAGTTGTGTTAGATGAAACTGCACGCTCGATTGTCGGGATATTGTGTAACATCTCATACAGTACTTGTTCAATATTTCGTCATCTATTAGTACTTTGTGACGCGAGCAATGACATTTTATAATTAAGAGACACGTGCTGATGCATAGCTTTCAGATTCATTAGCTGAATACTTTGAAAATTAGGAATATCAACGCAAATTTGATGAGAAATCATAGTATGTTTTTTTAATTGGAGAAGTACTATCTGCATGGTTAAGATGAATATTTCAGATACTTCGTTTAGATGCTCATCTTATATCATGATCACCATATTATGGATGCTTGGTACACGAAGCAGCTTCTACCCTTAAGGCACGCTTTTTTCTCCCTCCAGAATCTTGTATTGAAGTTAATAAAATTTGCAAACGTCTTC
Source organism: Pterocarya stenoptera (assembly GCA_003123785.1). Taxonomy (NCBI): domain Eukaryota; kingdom Viridiplantae; phylum Streptophyta; class Magnoliopsida; order Fagales; family Juglandaceae; genus Pterocarya; species Pterocarya stenoptera. The sequence continues at coordinate 65,493 of QEOT01000462.1, forward strand.
CATGATCATAATAGAAACTTTATATAAATATATATATATATATTTATATACACACATATATTTATATATAAACAAATCATTTTCCTTTTAACATTTATGTCTGACCTGACAAGTAGACTGCAAGTCGCCATCCCGATATCACCTCCTAATAGTTAAAGGATCTGGAGCTGACGTTTTTCTTTTTAAGTCTTAAATCAAATCCTATCACCATGTCTGCTCGTTCTTCATCAACAATATTATAACTTCTCTCTTTTGATTGCTTTAAGCCTGTTTGTATTTTCGGTTTCCATTTCTAGGGATTCTGTGTGCTGATCCAGTGCTGCCTCCCTGATTCCCATGAGATTCTCCCAGCATGTAATGATACCAAAACATGCAGCAAATTTCTCTCTAAATAGTCGATTGCGATCTTAAGTCTCTTTCACTGGCCTGTCTGCCATTTACCACCCTAAGCATCTTTTTCTTGATCTTGACAACCTCTCACCCTCATCGGCACTTCCTCCATCGCTTTTGTACTCTTCAGCTTTTCCCAGTATCCTCCGCGCTCCTTTTTTATCCCCCACAAAACCCTTTCCCGAGACGCTCTCTCTAAAGGCTTCCGTGAGAGGAAAACAACAAGAAAGATTGCAGATCAAAATGGGTGATATTAATTTCCCCGATGTATTCGAAGAACACGAGTTTGGAGATACCAGCTTGGCTGAAGATGATCTTTTCAGTATCTTCGAGAGCTTAGAAACTGTGGCGGATTTCCCTCTGATTGATGAAGCTGTGGTTGGCACGAAAGAATTAGGAGAATATATCATCAGTACGGCGCCGAAATTGGTCTCTCAGAAGTCTACATCGTCCAGTGCCTTGCAAGATCAGTCGGGGACCGAGCTCGAAACATCACCGAAGAGCAAGAGACAGAAGCTTTCAGGGACGACGACTTCTTCCGAGGAAACAAACCCAGAAGGACAACATAGGATATCTCATATTACGGTGGAGCGCAACCGGAGGAAGCAAATGAACGATCACTTGTCAGTGTTGAGGTCACTTATGCCTTGTTTCTATGTCAAAAGAGTAAGTAGTTTTTTTGTTTTTTCGTTTTTTTAATAAAAGGAGGCAGTACCTCCAAACTTTTATTGAGAAAACGCCTCATTTTGACGGAGGAATATTGTGATTACCATTAAAGTCCAGAAAAGCACAAAAGAGTAAGTAGTTTACATGCATGCACATGTACTTTATCCAACGCTTGCGGCCTTAATTAGCTCTCAGATTCACTATGTCTCTAAGTGTTGGTTATTATTATTATTATTATTTCTTCTTAGAAAAGAATAGGTTATGCATGTCCCTCGATCTTACCGTGCAAGAGCTTTTAGACATTGCAGCCAGGCTTTTGAATTTTGTAGCTCTAAATATAGTCACACTGCGGTTGCAGACATATATATGCAGGGATTGTTTCAACTGACCTGCACCCAAAAAAGGCATTTTCAAACTACTGCATCACATGAATTGATAGGTTTGGGACCAAATAGAAGTCCAAATATTTTGTTTTAATTCTCTTCTGAAACTCCGGAAGACTTTGTTTCTCAAAGTCACCTTATAGTTTGCATGTGGTATTAATAATTGTACTCAATTCATCCGGGTCACGGCCTATACATTAATAACCATGCTTGCCTCCGTACTCAAAACGTGGCTGTTTTGGTTACACAAAACAAAATAAAACAAAATTATCTCATTTCATCTCATATAATCATTATAATTTTTTTAAATTTCCATACAAAATATAATAAGCAATTCAACTTTTTCAAATTATAAAATAAAAATTATATTATAATAATATTTTATTCAACTTTTAACAAAAACATCTCATCTTATCTCATCTAAACTACATAACCAAATGATGAGAGATCAACTAGCTAGCTCGAAAATTTTATCATGGGAAATAACGCTAGCTATAACTATATAAAATGCTACAACTCATCATCCTTATCTCACTATCATTTAATAGAAATGGTATTTGCCGTTCTGTGTACTGTCTTTTAAAAAAAAAAATAGATAAATCTAGAATCCGAAATAAATATTTTTTTAATGATAATTTATTTTTTTAACATTACTCATTGTTTAATTAATTAGAGATAAAACATATATAATTTCTTCCTATTTTATGGTTTTAATCAGGGAGATCAAGCATCCATAATCGGAGGGGTGATCGATTACATCAACGAGTTGCAACAAGTTCTACACTCGCTTGAGGCCAAGAAGCAACGAAAAGTTTACAGTACTTATCATGAAGTAGTAGTCCTGAGCCCTAGGCTAGTTTCAAGTCCAAGACCCTCACCACTTAGCCCTAGATCAAAGCCACCTCTGAGCCCTAGACTGAATTTACCCATTAGCCCAAGAACACCACAGCCGAGTAGCCCTTACAAGCCAAGGAAGAAGTTGCAATTACAAGCTGCTGGTGCTGGTTATCTCTCTCCCACCATCCCTAGCTCTCTCGAACCATCCCCTGCATCTTCCTCTACTACTTCCTCCATTAATGATAATGTCAATGAGCTTGTTGCAAATTCCAAGTCTCCCATCGCTGAAGTGGAGGTGAAGTTTTCAGGTCCAAATCTTCTCTTGAAGACAGTATCTACTCGGATTCCTGGGCAAGCCATGAAAATAATTGCCGCCCTGGAAGACCTCTCCCTTGAAATTCTCGACTTAAGCATCATCACTGTGGACGAAACCATCCTAATTAATTCCTTCACCATTAAGGTAATTAAACTCTTCCTATATATATATATATATATTAAACCTGCTTCTACTTATTTTCTTTTTGGATTATATTTGATCAGAAGATCATTTATGTGGGCATTATAATTTAATCTGCTAATAGTCGACAAACACAGATATACCCAAATTCTCACCATTATTATCATGGGAAAAAAGTATCATTGGAGGTCTGCAGAACACTGAAACTTGTGCAAAGTGCATGATTTCCATGGCACCTTTTTGTGTGTAGTGCTTACTGTTTGTTGATCTCTCTCTCCACAAATATATGCATGCATGTAATATACATGAAAAAACCATACCTTAGAACTTCACATTAGGTGTATCTGTAACTACTTGCTTGTGCAATTATGCTTCTAAACAAACTAGCTCAAGTCTTTAATTTTGTTATACAAATTCGAAAATGTGTTGAAATTATTACTCATTATCGCATCGGATGTGAAATTTTGTGCAGCAGTACAGGATAATATTAAAAGAGAAATACTTTAGTTATAAATAAATTACATAAAAATAATTTTATAAATTACACAATTTTATATCATTTATCATATTATAAAATTATTTTTATTATAAAATAAATTTAATTATTTTTATATAATTTGACTATATCTGTGCTCGTATTAAAAAAAATATGCATAGTAATTAGACACCCGCTGTTGAAAACTGACGTGGTTATGCGTGCTGCCCTAGAATACTGACTCTCAAGTTTAATGCATGTCTTTGAAAAGCACGCGCGATATGTTGAGCAGACAATTCTGTGTCACCTTGCAGAGGTTGTCCTCATTAATTTATTGTGAATTTATTGAAGAACCTTGCACCTAGCCGTTGTCAGCCTCAAGTTTAATATTGCACGTTATTATATGATACTGCATGCTTTGATTTAATTAAATTTATTGAAGCTAATGATTGGATATATATATACACGTGTTCTATTTATAGGTTGGAATTGAATGCCAACTTAGCGCCGAGGAACTCGCACAGCAAATTCAGCAAACATTTTACCAAGTCCTCTGAAGATAGTACTATTTCTGGGTTAGTATTTCTAGCAATTTTCTTATTCAAACAATTTTTATAACGTGAAGAGAAATAAATAGAGTATGTGAACTTAATTAAGTTGGTGTTCACATTACTCAAAGACAGTAATATTAATATTATAAATCTAACAAATTGTATTTATCTCTCTTCAAATTATAGAAGATGTTTGGATTAGAAAATTGTAGAAAATTAAGGCCTTCACTCTCAATCCTGACCCGGCCCTGATCTCTCTCTCTCTTTTCTTTCAGTTAAAGTACAGTAATAATAATAATAATAATAATAATAATAAAAGATCGAGAATGTGGGAATTATCCTATTAGAGTAATGATATGCTTACAAGTAAAAATAGTTATGGGATCAGTATCATTACATTTCCTGTTAACTATATATGTAATTCATGTGTAATCAGTGATATCATGATCATGACCTCTAGTATTAATAGGTAGTTTAACCATTTTGTAACCGAGCTTCTCAAATTATTTGAAGTAGATCTATAGATGAATATCAATTTTCATTCCCATGTTCATCTAATTGTGTTCACCTTAGAACTAATTTCGAAAGCCAACATGTAACATGATCATTTACTTGTTCACATTTTGTCGAATTTAATGAAAGCTTAACATGATCTGCAATATTATTAATTTCGACCACCTTATAATCCCAAATTAGCCAGCCGCATGGTGAGCTAGCTGAGTCGTCTTATTTAATTACACGTATGGTAAAAGCTCATGATTAATTAATGCACTCATCGTTGAAATTAAAACATATATAATTTTACCGATATATAATGCCGGTGGTTGATTAGAAATCCCTATAATAGATGGGCATATTAGTTTTAAAACCTATATAATTTATGTTATTGATGGCAGCCTAATTAATTACTTCGATAATATATATGTGTATATATATAAATATTTCATCACGTTCAAGCTGTCATGCATGTTGTTTACGTTCTGGATGTGATTAAGATTTGATGAGAGATCAGAACGTACAAATACAATTTATCTGTAAAAAAAAAAATGCTATTTGATGAAATCAACTCGATTAATATTGAATGAATTAATAGACAGTACCGTACGTACGTACGTGCCTTGTTAGCAGCTGGCTGGCCTTTCGTACTCGTGATATATCATGACATATTTGCAAATTTCAAGGTTGCAATTTTGATGAATCAACTCGAATATTGAATTTGAAACGGTCTGTGGGGGCAAACAAATTATTCAAATAAACTATTCTAATTTTTTCGTTACTTCGATTATAGCCAGATTAACATGATTGATCATGTCATGAAGTTGAAGAAGCTAGCCTAGCTACTCGATCAAGAGTTATTAATTGCTTCCAATTAAAACTTGTAATTAATATATATATAGTTGTTTAGCTCGCATTATTNAGATTAACATGATTGATCATGTCATGAAGTTGAAGAAGCTAGCCTAGCTACTCGATCAAGAGTTATTAATTGCTTCCAATTAAAACTTGTAATTAATATATATATATATATAGTTGTTTAGCTCGCATTATAGTGTATAATGTGATCACCCCATCCCAAATTCATTGTATATAGGCTGGGATTCCTGAATTCTCATGGTCATGACATTCGTTAATTATGTTTAGTTAAATGATCATGTATATTACTATATATATATCCCTAATTTCCACCTTATAATTTACAAATATTATATTTCTCCATCCAAATATATATTTCTATATATAATAATATAATATATTCGCTNCGTTAATTATGTTTAGTTAAATGATCATGTATATTACTATATATATATCCCTAATTTCCACCTTATAATTTACAAATATTATATTTCTCCATCCAAATATATATTTATATATATATAATAATATAATATATTCGCAGCTAATTACAGTAGTACTACTAGTGCAAGCCATGTATTTAATATATATCATAATTACATGCATAATATATAATATATAAGATATTGTATTTGCGATTATCCAGTACTAGTAGTATTGAAGAGTGCTGGCCTACATGCATGCATATATATATAAATATATATATATATATATTATATAGAAGCTGCTAAGGTCACAGAAGATGGCCACAGAAATTTTTTACCGAATAACATGTACTCTTAACTAGCATGTCATGTGACTTAAATTAAAAAAACAAAAAAAAAAAAGAAAAACAAAAAACAAAAAACAAAAAAAAGAAAAACAAAAGTAAAATTTAAACAGGTCCAAGCATGCCACGTGACTTAAATAATAAATAAATAAATAAATAAATAAATAAATAAAAAGTAAAATTTAAATCGACCCAATTAATTCTACCTACCATCGTCCCTCTCCTCTCACTCTCACTAAATTGCTACAACTTACAGGTGCGACTCGCAGCTTTCTCCCTCTATTTTC
>QEOT01000462.1:71670-110447 GCA_003123785.1 Pterocarya stenoptera
TTAAATCGACCCAATTAATTCTACCTACCATCGTCCCTCTCCTCTCACTCTCACTAAATTGCTACAACTTACAGGTGCGACTCGCAGCTTTCTCCCTCTATTTTCGGCGCCAACTCTTGGTTCCAGTCCAAGTTCACCTTCCGCAGGCCTTGCTTTCTCCTTTTTTCAAGCGGTAGTTTTTCCTCTATCTTTTTCTCTATTTTTACTCAAATGTTAAGATTTTTATCTACAAATGTTAGGAAAAATTAAGTGCTCAGAAACATAAAATCTGTTATACAGACTCACTAGGAATTAAATTAAAAAAATGGACAATTTCCTTTGTATAAATACTCACAAGCATTAATAATGAACTTCAAAAAATTGGTCCAACTTTTTGTTTGTTTTTCCACTTTTTGTACATACAAAGTGGACTTCTCGATTCTGCCACTATTCAAATGTGGTGCGATGGTCGCAATTGTAATTTGTCAAACAAAAGATATTGACCATAACTAGTTTGTATAATTTTTTCCCTTTTTATGGCTTCGGTACCTTTTTTAAATAAAATCCATTGTCAATAATTACAACAAAAACAAATAATACACTTTTCTTTCAAATCCCTTTGATTGTATATGATTTCAATGATTGTATATGATTTCTTTCAGTATTCAAGTTAATATCTTGATTTGAATCTGGTTGGATATTCTTAGATATTCAAACACTAGAGTTGTAATGGATTCCGATATGGAATATGCATATAATGAGTATGACGAGGTAGAAGTTGATAATGAGCAAGAATGTGCTGAAATTGTTGATGAACCTAAGGTCGGAATAACATTATCATCTCCAGAAGAAGTTTTTTCTTACTATATGAAGTATGGTAAGCATGAGGGATTTGGGGTATGTAAACAGAATTCTAAACAGGATGATGATGGTAATGTCAGATGGTTTACCTTAGTATGTGTGAGGGAATGCACATCAAAGAGTAAGGCTGCCAATGTTCTCAAGTCAAAACAAACGAAGAAAATAGGGTATATGGTTAAGATTAATGTGACGATGAATGATGACGGCGGATATACCCTGACTAAAGTAAACTTGGAGCACACACACATTTGTAGTCCAGGAAACGCAAGACATTTCAAATGCTTTAAGAAGGTTAATGCTTGTGTAGCTAAAAGGCTTGAAATAAATGACGAGGTTAGAATACGAATATCAAAGAATTTCAAGTCTCTAGTTGTTGAAGCGGGGGGTTACGATAAACTATCATTCGGGGATGAAAGAGTATCGAAACTATATCGACAAAGCAAGACAACTTCGTTTTGGGATTGGAGGCATTGAAGCTCTATGGAACTACTTCCAAGAAATGCAAAAAAAAAATAAAAATAAAAAAACAGATTTTTATTTTTGCATAGACGTGGACCATGATATGAGATTAAAGAATATGTTTTGAGCAAACGCCCGAAGTAAAGCTATATATGAATCATTTGGAGATGTGATTATATTTGACACAACATACCTAACTAATGCTTGCAAGATGCCATTTCCATCGTTTGTGGATGTGAACCACTATGGTCAGTCAATCTTATTTGGGTGTAGATTGATATCCAATGAGAATTCACATACCTTTGAGTAGTTGTTTAAGTCATGGTTGAAGTGTATAAAGGACCAACCACCAAATGCAATCATCACAGACCAAGACAAAGCAATGCAAATTGTAATTGCTAGGGTATTTCCAATGTCTAGGCATCGCTTCTGCTTGTGGCACATAATGAAAAAACTTCCTGAGAAGTTTGGATCACATTCTCTATATGATGAGATTAAGAGGGCACTAAAGAAATACATGTATGACTCTTTAAGTGAGCATGAATTTGAAGAACGTTGGTCTGATTTGCTCGATACGTATGATTTTTCAATAGTATACTCACGTACAAGTATACATGATAAATTATTTAGGAATTGGAGCGACTGCTACTTCTGCACAGGTAAGCCTTCGCAAATAAATAAATAAATAAATAAAGTTTGTAATACTACTCCTTGGACACATTATGATATTACATTTTGTTGGTTTTGATACAATACTTTTTTTTATGCCTATAGTATACACATGGGCAAGTATATACAACAGATTATTTGGGTATTGGAGCGACTACTCCTTCATTGCAGGTAGTGTCAACGTGAGACCCTAATGTTGTTTTTAAATTTCTTATTATTGTTTTTACTAAGTTTTGTTTCTTTAGATCCAACCATCTCAATTGCATCTCTCGAATCAGGATGATTATCAGGATAAGTATAAATGGTGGTGATTAGCAAGAATGCTTTGGTAGAAGTAACTGTGTACGTTCACAATTATTGGAGTATGTTTTGGTAGAAATTATTGGAGTGCGCTTTTGGTGAAAATTATTGGAGTATGTTGTGGTGTTTTGGTCCATTAAGTTATTGTAATGTAATATATAAGCGTACTTCCTGTAATAGGCGTAGTGCAATTTCCTGTAATGCATTTTTGTACTAATGAAATTAATGCAATATCATGTAATGCACGATTTTGTGATGGAATGCGATTACAATGTATCTTGTAAAAAATGAAGCTGAAACTGTCTATTCTAAAGCAAAATATTTACAAATTTACAACAAGAAATGCCCAAAACATAAAAATATCCATCCATTACATGTCAATATTAAAATACATCTCAGAACTGCCCAAACCCCAAAGATACCAAACCAAAGTTGGGTAGAACCCAGCAACTACAACTCCTCCCCTAGACATTTCAAATTCATGGGACGCATGATGTTTAACACACGGTGCGTTGGCCGTGCCAATCCATTCACTGCTTCCTTTATTCTCCTGAGAGGCCTCTCAGATAGATTTCTCAAATCCAGACCAGTTCAGAAAAAGAAATATATTTTGTATGAATATTATTGTCAACAATAATCAATACACTACTTTCAATAGGAAAGGTTTTGGGAGGGATAGCTATTCATTTGGAGCAATAGTATTCCTATGGAATAGTTACCACAGGAATACTTTTTTTTTTATAGGTAAGTTACCCGCCGGAATACTAAAGTAACCAAATGAAAAAATAGCATATCATTCAAAACTCTAGTCTGTGTACCAAACATATTATGAGTGACTACACAAACACTACCGACTAACAGAAAAATAATGCCATGAAATATTCACTGCATACCAATTTGACCTTATCGCATATGATATGTTAGCAAAGAAGGTGAGAACAGAAAGTTTACCACAGGAGATAAGGAAACTCCAAGAATCGCAATTCTAGTTGTTGACTTTCCAATCAGATTTAAATTGTCTGATCCTCCCACTGCCAAATGGTTCTGACTTCAAGAAAGATTTAGCATCACACTTCATCCGAATCAATTAAACGATTACTGCATCCTCATATGTTAGCAGATCATCAAAATAGAAGCTCAAAAGTATGTTTATTAAATTTCTAGATTTCTCTTGCAAACCAAATATTATAGGCTTATGAACATTTTCTTTTGTTTATAAATTTTGAATTATTAATATGGATTAATTTCAAATAAAAATCTAGGGAAAAGAATTTATTGAAAACCTTCTCCCCAACTAACCCGTGTCTGAGTAGCATCCATAAAAGGCTTAGGGCCACTGTTGTATGATGCCAAATACCAACCAACCTCCCATCCATTCTTCAGTGAGCCCGAAGAAGTTTTAGTAATAGACTGAAGAGCAAGAGCAGAAGTAAGGATATCAGCCTGCAAAAGATAAAAATTTGACTAGCATTGAAAGCCATATTAGGTGTGTCGAATGTTTAAGAAGTAGCATAAATTCAATAAATAAGAACTACATCTACACATTTTTTTTTATATAAGTAGAACTAAAGCTGCACATTATAAAGTAACTAACTATAACATCTAGTGTTAGTGATCTTAAGCATTTACCGTGACAATACTATTGTAATCTCGTCTTTAAACAATAATGGCCAACAAGAAATAGGGAAATAAATGATAATTTAAGATCCCAAATGGCGCAAGGTTACAGAATCCCTTTACAACAGCTATTCGATAACTTATGCCTTCTCCGAACCCATTTTCCCCTTCCAATCAAATTACATTTAACATCTCACATTAAAGCCAACAAATCAACCACAACTACTAGTCAATCCCAATAACAAACCATTACTAATTTGTCCTATACATCTACCATAATATCAATCTGAACACCGGGAATCAACTTGGGTCGGTCCTGCGAAGCACAAAAGCCGAACCAAATGCATTGAAAACCCAACGCAAAATAAAAATTAACCAATCCTTGACATCTATTACAAATGCTTCAACCTGGATTCGTGTGGTTCCAAGAGATGAGGGATCGTGTGGTTCATGGAGACATGCTCAAGATTTTCAGGGAGAGAGGTTTTGTAGGTTGAGATGAGGGCTCGTAGAGATGAGGGAGATGAGAAAGATGAGGGCTTGTAGCTGGGGATAAGGGGGATGAGGGAGATGGGGGCTCGGAGGAAGAGTCTAGAGACGGTGAGATGAAGGAGTTTATTTTTTATTTTTTATTTTAAATCCACTTGGCAGCAGCCAAGTCATTCGGTGGAGGTTTTCGGTAAAAAACTTCCGTGAACCTAGCATTTTCCATATATATACTAGTGGTGGGGCCAACATGCGAGGCACGTTTATCTCTCTCTCTCATCTTGAAATTTCACAAATTGGTCCCTGACTTTCTGCTCTCTCTCGTTTTACCCTCCCCCATCAAACCCACTCTCTCACATGTTTATCTTTCATAATGTTTCCTCTCTCTCTCTCTCTGCATTTGTTGGAACCAGACCCCCCTCTCTCTCATGGTTCCTCTTCTTCCCTCTGTATGTCTCTTTCTCCATCATGCATCGGTAGCGAAATCAAAGTGCCAATTTTTCTATTTCTTTGGCAATTTATTGTTAAAAGAAGTGGTATTTGTTTGTTAAGAGATTCGACTACTAGGCCAAATCATGTATATAGGTATGATTTTTTTTTAATCTTGACAAATTTCAACAAATCTTCTCTATCTATTCCGTAAGGACAAATTTCAAAAAATCCCTCACCCAAACAACATCACACTGCGGAACAATAAAAGCAACCGGATGGAGAAAACTCAACTAAGAAAAACCAAATTCGACACTCTAAGAACCAAATAACACAAACAAGAAACGAAAGAAAGAAAACCTAGACCTTGGTCAGGACTTAGGCTACTTTAAAAGCAGCTATCTAATATAAACAGTAATGAATAGTGACTCTTGTTTGACATTTTCTTCCATCAATGCCCCTGGTAGCTAGATTACAATTTTGTCCTTAGTTATGTGTTTTACTTTCCATGTGCACTTTTGTAAGCCACTCTTGTTTTACGTTATGTGTTTTGTTTCTTCCGTTGATGCCCTATTCCATTTGAGTATTATTACATTTTTACCCCTTACTGTGTGGTGTCTGATCGACTTCTCCATCGATTTTATAAAGTTCTATTCACACGGGGGTATAAACGGAATGAAAGGTGTCAAACAAAATTTACTGCTCATTCCTGTTCACTTACTGATAGACTCTTTTAAGTATAAGGATATATATATATATACACACACATTAGGAAGGGTGCAATGTGGATTGAACATGTGCCCAGTTGAAAAAATATAAAAAAATAAAAATGATAAGAAATGAGAAATCAAGCTGAGTAAAAAAATTCAAAAAAACTTAAAAGATGTAATCAATTTACAAAAATTAAAGTAAATCTAATAAAAAATTAACATAAGTTATAGATTTATAAAAGTTAATGTTTTATTTAGAGATATAATTACAACACTGAAAAGTTTGATAAAAAAAGATTTCGAAACCTTTTGTCGTTGTTTCACTGACAAGGCTAATGGAGATTGTTCAGTTTCTTTTGACGCAATTATCCAAGTTGATTTATTTCTACACCAAGATAGATGATCCGTTCATTTTCTAGAACTTTGATTGCAATATTTTGATTATAAAGTAGATCATCCTGTATGAAATCATGAGAAGATATAAATATATGAATATCAAGATTTTTTAATTTTACATTTTTGTTGTTTTTTTAAGTGTTTAGATACTTTATATAGTATAGTTCAAATATTAAATATATAGTTTGTATTTTCTTTGAATTGTGTATTTTATTATAAATTTAAATTTATTTTATTTTAATGAAAATAATAATTCATTCATAACATTTATTATTTAATAAAGAGCAATGCTAGAGAGAAGCCACTATTGTGAGTGCACACTTTACACTCACTATGTGACTTCTTCTCCTCCTCTTATTTTTTTGTCACTTTAAAAAATAGACAGTCTAGATGAAGCCACATAATGTGTGCAAAATAGATGCTGCAAACAGTGGCTTCTATCAATATTTTTCTTTTAATAAATATTGTTGTGATGGAATTAAATTCTTTTATTATAGTTAATTAATTATTTTCCTCTCTTTTTTCCCTCTATCTCTCTTTATCCTTATTCCCTTCAACACTGACATTGTTTTCATTTTTCTGAACACCGTTTCTTTCCCCCCACCTCTCATCTCTCTCTCTCTCTGTTTCTTTCTCCATCTGCCGACAACCCTCACTTTTTCATTTATCTTCCATCAATCAAAACCACTGCTCTTTTTCTCTCTTCATCTATCTCAATCGCCGTCGTTTCGAGTAACCCACGACTATCCTTGGTTTCTCTCCTCTCTGTTCAGTCAGTATTTTGCCCATAGTCGCCGTTGTCCTCCACAAGATTTGCGAAGATTGATGTGAAGCTTTGTTTGAAGCCGTGAATATGTGGGTGCGAGAATAAGAGAGCCGATATATTCATGGCTTTGGGTGAACATCCTCCGTGCGTGGTGGGTCTGATGACCGGATTTGGGTCGTTTTGCACATCTGAAGAATTTTTTTTTACATGTAGACATTTATTGCAGATTGTGTTTGGAACAGACTTTGTTTGGGTTTTATTTTATCACATGTATATGCGTAAGATCTATTTTGTGGGCAAAACAGTCGGTGAGAGGAAGAGAAAATACAAAATGATGGAAATTTCATGTGAAAATAAAGGGTAAAATTGGAAAGAAAATAAGTACATAAATGGAACAATTAAAGAAAAAGACTTGAGAAGTAAAGCGGTAAAATAAGGACATAAATGTAAGAAAAAGTGTCGACGAAAATACTGTATAAGGTCGATTGGGGCTTATTATATATAACGAGGGGTGAAAACCGACGTCTTCGGTTTTTGGGCAAAGAGAATGCTACATAATCTTTACACATCTATATTTTTCTAAATTTTTAACATTTTTAATATTTTTTTAAAATATTTTTTTTGAGTTTATTCTTTTTAAATTAATTTAATTCTTTTATTCATTATTTATATATTAAATATTTGATAAAAGAAAAAAATAATAAAAATTAAAAAAAGCGTAGTGTGTAGAGGTTGTGTGAATAGTAAGAGATTGTGTAGATTTTTTCTTAGACAAAACCAATGCCCACTAACATCTAAAAAACTGGTGGTGCAACCGATCGTAACCGATCGATGAGAAGAAGGAAACCGATCGAGGGAGTTCTCGGTCGGCATCAGTTCCCTTAACGATGAGATTCTACTCTGAGAGAGAGAGTTGCATAGGAGAGAGAGAGAGAGAGAGAGAGAGAGAGTTTGGGTANTAAGAGATTGTGTAGATTTTTTCTTAGACAAAACCAATGCCCACTAACATCTAAAAAACTGGTGGTGCAACCGATCGTAACCGATCGATGAGAAGAAGGAAACCGATCGAGGGAGTTCTCGGTCGGCATCAGTTCCCTTAACGATGAGATTCTACTCTGAGAGAGAGAGTTGCATAGGAGAGAGAGAGAGAGAGAGAGAGAGAGAGTTTGGGTACATGCAGTACATGCAGTAAAACTTTCAGTACTTTGGGTAGTTTCAAAATTGAATGCATGTCTTGATTTCGAGATCAAGATCATTATTTTATATCAAGCGACCATCGATCTAATTAATGTTCCACTTTTACTTTTTTAGCATCGATCCTTTTGTTTCCTAGCCTTAATTAATTTCCACCTTTCTCTAACAATATCATTCCTCCTATAATTAATTTATAGCTTTGCTTAGTTAATTTATAACACGTACGTTCGTACCCATGAAATGTAGCGATCCAATTAAACTTGCTAGATAGACATAGGAAAATTTATATCATCCGAACGAGAAGTACGGCAAGTCTCATCTGGGTATGCGAGTGGAATGTTTTTATTTTATCTCTGCTTTTTTAGCCTTCATTTGCTTTTTGAATTTAATAACTAATATAAACAGTAAAAGGTAAAGTGAACAATGCAAAACTGACATAAATAATAAAATGAACAGTATAAAATAGATATAAACAGCACAAAATTGACATAAACAATATTTAATATATTGTTTATATTCTTCTACTATTTACACAACTTTCACACACCACACTTTTTTTAATTTTAATTTTTTTTCTTTTATGAAATATTTAATATATGAATAATAAATAGAAAAATTGAATTAGTTTAAAAAGAATAAACTAAAAAAAAATATTAAAAAATTTAAAAAAATATAGTATGTGAAGGTTGGAGAGATTGCATAGCATTGCTCAAAATATATTTTGAGATATAAATTTATTTATAGTATATTTCGTAATTAATTATAAATATTACTTTTTATTAATATATTCATAAATATTATTCAATAATTATAAAATGATTTCCAATTATAGGTGAGACCAACACTTTTATCAAATTTTAAAAGGTAAAAATTATCTCATCTCATTATTCAAATATATAATTTTTTTACAAATTATCTCAACTCATCTTAATTTAAAAATTTTATTACTATTCAAAATATCTATATCATTTTATCTAAACTACGTAACCAAATAAAGCCCAAGCATCTGTTTGCGAGATCATGATGATTTCCTACTGATCATCCTCGCAATGTTAGCGTGTTCCAGTGACAAGGAGACCATGATAATTAATGGACATCATCAATTGCACTCATGTTCCAAAACATGCCTGTACGTATTAGGTAGCTTTTATGGTTCCATCCATACACATAAGTGTGTATTTATATAAATATATAAATATATATATATATATATTTTCGTGTTTCCGACTGACTGGATTGAGTAAGGATGGTTTAGTTATATAAAATTAAATTATTTCATTTTATCTCATATAATTATTATAATTTTTTTAAAACTCTCATACAAAATATAATAAATAATTTAATTTTTTCAAATTTTAAAATAAAAATAATATTAAAAAAATTAAAAAATGATAATCTTGCAATTAAGTCTATACCCAGTTTACTAATCTACTTAAAATTGAAATTATCTTTTAATGAAGTGTCACAATTACATTGATTGATCTAAAATGAATTGTAAACTAATTGTAAAGTAATTGTAAGTGTATCATTACTCTAAAAAATTTTATTATAATAATATTTTATTTAATTTTTAACAAAATATCTTATTTTATCTAACCTAAACTGCGTAACCAAAAGAAACCTAATTCTACCAATCTTAACTCGCCCTGAAAAAAAAGGGGAATAAAAAATAAAAAGAAAAAACCAAACAAGTAAGCAAAGAAAAAAAACCAAATAAGTAAGGATGGTGCTATGTCTATTACTGGGAGCTAGGAGCAATCGTTAGGCATGATTCATTTTTTTTTTCTTTTACATGTATTTTTCAGTACTTTTAAATATTTTTTTTTAAAAAAATTATAATATTATTAAAAAATATTTTCTTAATCATTAAGTAAAAAAAATTATAAAATAAAATAAAAAATTCCAACGGTAGAATAGAGTAGTATATTAGAGGGGTGAGAG
Source organism: Pterocarya stenoptera (assembly GCA_003123785.1). Classification (NCBI taxonomy): domain Eukaryota; kingdom Viridiplantae; phylum Streptophyta; class Magnoliopsida; order Fagales; family Juglandaceae; genus Pterocarya; species Pterocarya stenoptera. Next base: position 81,478 of record QEOT01000462.1, read on the forward strand.
TACTATTTTTCAAGAAGTAATTATCAGATCTATAGAGCATTAATGCATCGTCGCGTAGGTGTACGTAATCTTTCACAGAGATTTAAATGTTGTACGTACGGTTGCTACAACTATATATATATATATATATAAATACATACATGATATTGCAATATGAATGATCATTAATACTTTAGATCAAAATAAAAGGCCCACAGCGAACTTTTTCAATATTGATTCTTCAGATGATCAGGACAATCTATCTATCTATCTATCTATCCTATTCACGCTCATAATTCAACTACAAATATATTCTCTTATCTTTTCGGTAATTACTTCTTTAAAAGCTTTCTCCTTCGTCAATCAAAGGAGTACTTGGGGGTCTTTTATTGGGCAAGGTAGTTGGACCTACATGACGTATTACTGTTCGAGTTTGGTACATGATGGGCCTAGCCTAGATCCCTTCCAGACTAGCCCATTTTGATTAGGGTCCATCCAACCACATATATATATATATTATAATATAATATATATATATATTGCTCAATTTCCAGATTTTTTTTTTGGGTCCACAAGTCGAGCGAGCTGAGTCAATTTATTTATTTTCGAGATTAGTAGAAACTTCAAACCCAAATGATCCGTCTTGAACGAGCTTGTGCTTTGAAAATTTCAAAGGAATCTAGTCTCCTCAAGTCATGATCCAGTACTTTCTTGGCTCTGGGGGGTTCTCCCTAATGAACATTAATGGCCTTCCTTGACGAATTCTAATTCCCAGAACGAAATGATCACCACCAAAAATTATGCTTAAACCGGTTTTGTTTTGTTTGGTTTTTTGTTTTTTGTTTTTTTTGGTTTTGTGAACAAAAATTTAATAATAATGACAAGTATGTGTGTTTAAATAGAAGGATAAAAATGAAAAATCACATGTTAGTATATGTGTACGCCGGGATGATGATAAGTATAATTTTTCTAATAATAATATAATTGAAAATTTTGATGAGCAAAAGATCGAGAAATGAAACTATCGGCTAAAGCTAGGGTTTCGTCTAGCTTGCAGCTGGCTGCCATAAGATCACCACCATATACCCCCACAAAGATGGCGGCTATGTAGTTTTTGTCCAAAATGCATGGTTATTGGGTGATCATAATTTATAATCACATTACTTATAATTGGAATTAGATTGAAAAAAAATCACATATCAGTATATTAATCTTGGAAAATTATAAATTATATAGACACGTACGTACAACTCTTTTTTCTTATTATTATTTTACCACTCTATTTCATAATGATATATATTTCATAATGATATATTTTCTAATTTCTATGAAATAAGGATATTATAAATTAATTATGATATATATAGATATAAGAGTACGTCGTAGAAGTATCCTTATTTTATAAAAATGCACTCAATTTAAAACAGAAGTGTAAAAAAGTTGTAAATATGAAATTGTCAAAATAACTTCAGCTTGCCTTACATTATATATATAAATACAAAGAAACAAATTTGCTACAAAATCAAACAGAAACAAATCAAAATTCTCTGATCTCCAGCTGAGAATTGAAGACCAATATCTCCACATTCCATGAGTATATAGTACCAATATTTCAATGATACAACATGAAGTAATATGGAGTTTGGATTCCCTCTAGCTAGGAACATCTACTCATACACTTGTCTCAAGCTAGCATACCTTCCGTCCAATTTAATTAATTGCTATAATATTATTCATGAGTTTAATTATCATTTATTTCTTCCAGCGATCGATGTACGTAATACGTACCCAATTATGAAAAGAATCCGTGGTTGTCAAATGAGAAGTTGGGGTCGAATTTAGGACCAAATGGAAAATCCAAGCCAACAGTTGGTGAATTTGTAGCTGAAGTTGCAGCTGATATTATCTCAGTAAGCTCAGACTCGGAGCTTTGGAAATACGGTTGCTCTGCAGGAAAGCCAGTAATATTCATTCCACCCGGAGATGCCGAGAAATAGTTTGTTCCAGATGTTTCAGGAGACATGAATGAAGGAGAATAGCTTCCCACAAAATTGTTGTCTATCATAGAAGCTGGAAACACAGCTTGTTGCTCTTGTGTTGGATGATGATGATGATGATCTGCAGCCTCAAAACTCGACGAAGAAGGGAAGATGAATGAGGGAAATGATTGCCCGGCGTGGTGGGTCATGTCTAGGTTTCCGGTTTGAACTTTGAGGTTTGCCTGGAAGTTCAAGAGCATTAATTCTTGTGACAGTGGCTCATGATGATCATGTTGTTGTTGTGGTTGAGGGTTAAGGTGCTGAAGATCCATGACGACGTTGTTTGGTTCTTGTAGTACTATGTCTGGTGATGCTTGGGGAGGCATTATGTTGGAGGCTTGACTACAGGTATGCCTTCCTCTGTATGTGATTTCGAAGATGGTCGGGTCTTCATCGGATCGTTGAACTTGCTTTGTAGCCAAGCAACCTTGGACATGTCGATGAGTGCACCTATAGTAGCCTCTGCAAGTTCGAACGTTTATCTACAATTAATGGAAAACTTAACCGATCGAGAAAAAAGAAGCACTATTATTCATAATAATGAAATTTATAATAAAAAACATGCAGCCTGCAGGTAATTGCAGCTTATACATAATGATATTTTGTAGGCATGCAGACAAATGTATAGAAGTATATCCATATATGACCTAAATTCTTTTGAGGACAATCAAAAAGGGTTCTATGCTTTAGTTACACCGATCTAAACTGATCCTATCATAATGTAATTATCTTGTTACAATTTGATGTGGATGATAATTAATCTTCAAAATGCCATGCATAATCTTTTGTTTCTAAAACGAAATCCTATATATAGTTTCAGAGTTGCTCATGATCGTTCTGATCTACTAATTAACTTGGAAACTATAACCAAAATAGATTTCAGGACCATGATGTCCTACCTTGGATATTTGGCATTAAGAATGTCTTTCTGACCATATTTCCTCCAACTAAAGCCATCATCAAGAGGCCCTTCAAGTCCCATCCCAGGGCTAACTCTTACTTGTTGTGTCCACCTTGGCAAAGCCTTTCTGAAACATAAAGATCCATATAATTAAGAACAAAACCACCAAGATTTTTAGATAGGCTTAAGCTGTCAATTAACTAGAAATATATATATATGTATATATATATATAAATATAATATAATATAATTGTTAAGAGATCACAGCTTGTAGCTTGAATTTACCTCTTTCTGGAGGCATCCGATCTGTGATCCAGATCCCTGATGTCCCGATCTGAATCTTCGCTCCTTGGACTGCCAACTTGAGAATTAGGTGGGGATTCGGAAGTTGGGACTGCACCTGCTATCGGCTGTGGCTCGCCGACTGAGCTGCTCCAACGGAGCATTGAGAGTGACTTTTCATAGGAAGCCAAGATCTTTTGCACCAAGAATTCCCGGGTCTCAGGCGATGAAGATGCCGCAGAGAGATGGCTGTGGAGCTGTCTAGCTAGCTCCCTCCCTTGTGTCAGTTCTTTTATAAGATTCTTTTGCTCCCAGTCTCCCATGTTCTCCATTTATAAACCCCTCCAAAAAAAGCAAAAACTGAAGAATATGTGTTTGTTCAAGTACACCCCAGTACTGGTCCGCAGCTGGTTTGACTCAAATTTGCTTCAACTGCATGCTATATAGCGTATGTTAGGGGGAAGCATGCACGGGTGATTAATGCAAACTCGGCCAAAAGGTTAGGAGTTGGATTTTGAGAACAGATGTGGAAAACTGGGACTTTAATGAAAAGCTTTTTTTTGCAAACGTACGTATCTGTAGAGAAAGAAAAGGCCAAAACCTTGTCCAAAACAAGCAGAAGAAACAGAAAGAAAATACAGAAAGAAAGATAATCAAGCTTTTGGAATATGTTGCCAGAAAAAAGGAAGAAAGGCTGGGAGCTGGAAAGAGAGATGAAAGCCTGAGGAAGGAGGGGAGATCATCAGGATCTGAGGGTATATAAAGAATCGAATAGTAGAAGTTTGACCGAGATAATTAGCCGAGTGGATTTTCTTCATTTGAGACCGGTCTTTGGTCATAGGAATCGAAAAAAGTTGAAAGAGAGAGAAGGTCCAATTGCTGACTGATTCTCTCCGCGCTCTCTCTCTCTCTTGCTTTTTGAACTGATGAGGGTGGAGTTTTGGTCAGAGGGGTCCAACGAGGTGCATTAATTAATAAATTAATTAGATAAAAAAGAAAGTCAGAGATGGGAGGTTTTTGGGAGAGTTGAGGAGACCAAAGAATCTTCAATCTTCAAACATAAGCTCCGCGTTTTACTGATATTACAACTATTTGATATTTGGAATTGAACGCATGATCAAGGGCGATCATGATTCATGACACGTACGTGTGACGACAGCTGCTAACCTCAGCTTGATTTGGCACTAATTTCACTTTTTTTGCCTTTTTTTTTCCCCCCTCTTCTGAAGTGAATAATGAAACGTGCACACCACGGGACTGAGCTTTGTAATTTTGTTTTTTATTTCCAGTAAAATTTGGTTGATTATTGGAGTTTTGTGGTACGTTTCAATTGCCCCAATCAGCCTTAATTTGGTACGTCAACGTCATGATATTATGTTTCATATTTGATGAGATTTTTTTGCGGGAAAAATAGGTTAATTATAATATATCAATAAATTAGGCCAGATCAGATCCTAAACAATAATAAATATAACATGAGAAATAGATACATCAAATGGAAACAAAATAATTGGTCCAACCTCATGTCATGGAGACATGAGTATTTGTTGAAATAATTGAATAGTCAAGTTGATTTGAAACATTAGCACGGATGGTCCCGCAACATGTAACATATGCAATCAATTATATATATTTATGTACAAGACTATAACCCGCGCAATACGTACGTAGGGTTTTATAGTGGATAAAATTCAAATGGTTTATAAGGCGGTAATTTGATTAAACAATATAAAAATTGAAATAGTGTATTTGGGTGGAGTTTTGAATTGGTTTATATCTTTATTTATAAGAAAATAAATGAAATTTAAAAATCATAACAGTTCATAATAAAACATTATTTTTAAAATGATTACCGCTCCATTAACATAATATTTCAAGGTTCTATTTTTTTATTTCAATTATTACTAATAATAGCCTATTTTCATGGGTAAAATGTCACGTCGGTGTCATATGACTCTACTAATTTCATAAAAAAAAGAGTTGACACTTACCTAATTTATCTAAACAGTTGAACCGATTGGGAGTGTGCTTAAGTTCCTTATCATGAAAAGATTATGTCTTTTAATAAGCCATTTCTATTATTGTTTTATTATTTAATGAAACTTCTTAAATATGTAATTAAGATTATAAAATAAAAGCGCCCATAAGTTCTAGATTGGATGAATGGGCTTGGAGCCGGTGGCGGAATCAGGAATGTGTTGTAGGGGGTCGAGCAAAACTAAAACTGAAATAAAATATTTTTGTTCTATTTCTAAGTTAAAATAACCTATAAGATCAAAATAATTTTGTAGAGAGAGTCAAGATAATTTTCTAGAGAGGAGGCCAACACAATATGATATTAATATAATCATATTAAATCATAAAAAATTAATATATATTTTTTTCCAAACTTTGGGGGGGCCATGGCCACCCCCTGCCCCTTATACGTAGGTCCGCCGATGCTTGGAGCCTTGGGCACCGAAAGAGACGCGAGCTGTGGGAAAGTGCGGTGTTTGTGTCTCTTGACTTATCAATTCGTTTCCATCTCTCTTTTTGCGTTATGCCACCTATTTTACTCACCTTCTCGTTTCACACTTGCATCCTTTCGTTCCCTTATTTTATGGTACGAAGGACAACTCAGCAGTTGAAAACTTGACTTTTATATAATTAAATAGATATATATATTTATATATGTATGAGAAGCATCTTATGTTTCATATATATAATGTAATAATTAAATGATAATTCGTTACGGCCTGTCGTATACTTCAACATTGAAAGTCTAGTTATATATGTCTGAATGAGTCATGATGATCAAGCGCGCAACGAACGCACGTGAGCTTGTGGAACACTTCGACGTTAATTATGACTTGCCTTCCATGCCATTTCTTTGTTTGGGTGTCAACCTTTTCTTTAATAATGTTATTTTACCTTACTAAAATATGGTATATTGTAACGTGGGAGGCAAGATAATATCTATATATAATACATATATATATAAATAGTATATAGATGAGAGGACTTGATCCGCTCATCTCGACCATCGATCTTCTTTACTCAATCATGTGACATTAAATTATGATTAGAAAAACTAATATTTTTTACTTATTTTTCAATCTTATGATATTATATATATACATGTATATATAAGAGGATGATTGGAGTTGAATATGGTTAGAATGTTATAAATAGAATTTTCCTATATAGCTAGATCAATAGATCATGGCCGTGGCTTTCTTAGATAAAAATATGTTTTTAACTCTAGATCATATAATATGTACGTGGCTTATTAGTTGGGACAAGAGCATCTTGATTTCTCAAATCTCTTTAATTATTTGATCGAGACATTTTAAAAACAAAACGTAAAAGCAATACTGAAAATTGGACCAAGTCATTGTTAACATATAATATTATATATTGGCACATGAAATTAAGCTGGCGGGGAACAACTGTTTTTGGGCAAAAAAAAAAGAAAAGAGAGAAAGGAATGCAAAAATCAAAGGGCTTTGAAAAAATCATAAAGCAAAGTGAATGTCTCCTAAATGGGAAATCGTCGGTCTTTTTGTAGGCGCATGGCCGGAAGTGTTACAGACGCTGCTAGCGAGCTAGCCAAATTATATATTAATCCGTGTGGAAACTGTGTGGACCGACCAGTAGTTGACCTTTGAGAAGAAGCGTAGCAAGTCATCAAGTTAGGTACCAACTAAAAGCTACAGCATATGGAATTAGCATAGAATTTCGAATGTTATAATATTAATGCATGTGTATACGTACGTACATACGTGGATCTCTCTAATTTGTTAAATTTAAAAAAAATTATGAGAAGTGAATTAGTACTTCGGGTCTGACTTACCATCTATAAAAATAAATCTATAAATTGACGTGTTATTATATGTAAATCAATTATTTTTCTATTATAGATTAAGTTTTTTAATTAAAAAAAAAAACTCATGGGATGTAAGCTATGATGATGCATGCATCTTTGTTTTTAATATGTATAGTAATATAATTTAAAATGAAATATTTTGTCTAGTATATATTAACAAAAAGTTATCAAGAGACCCTATATGTTGTGATATATTGAATTAATTTTCTTCTATATATTATTATTTTTCTTTATATAAGCTTATATATCATATAATATACTTAATTAATTAGCTTTGTATTTTGTTGTACTAGACTTATTCAAGAAAAGTATTAATAAAGAAAATAAATGCGTATAATCAAGAACATATCATAATTAAAACAAACAAAAATATGAGATTAGAACAATAGAACTTGACATGCATGTGAATCCGTGAATGCAAAGACGAAGCTAAGGGCGGCTGGGGGGCCAGATTGATTGATTACTTTTTAGCTAGTACGTTGATGATATATGTTTCTAGATGGTCTATATTTATCGATTAATGGTTATATAATTTTATTTTAAAAGTCTTCTTCATGTCTTTATCTTGTTCAATTGTTCTTGGTCCTCTTTTAATTAACACATGCCAAATAAAATATCTAGATTTTGTACTTAAAAAACAAGTATTTATATATATATATATAGAGAGAGAGAGAGAGAGAGAGAGAGAGAGTTAGTTATATCATACTTTTTATAAAATAAAAGTTTACATGTATCTTGGCCCCCTAAATAATATTTCTACTTCGTCCGAGTGGATGTACCATAAGAATATTGAAAAAAACAAAGAGATCTAGAATGATGAAATAAAGTGAAAGATCAATATTGTTATTTTATGTTGAGCAATGAACATATTATTGATAACTAGGGAGGCACAAAGTAAATTGAGATGACTCTTCTAATTCATCTATTTAGGGTTAGTTTAGATAGTAAAATGAGATAAGATGATTAATTGTGAATAGTAGTGAAATTATTTATAAATAATAATAAAATAGTTTGAATTAACATGTTTATAGGGTTTTGGAAAAGGAAAGAAAAAGTTGAATAAAAGTATTATAAAGTTAAAATATTATTTTTATTTTGAGATTTGAAAAAGTTAAATTATTTTTTATGCTTTGTTTGGAAGTTTAGAAAATTTGTAATTATTAGGTAATTATTAGATGAGAAAATTAAAAATTAGAAATTAAAAAATATTTTTGTTTGTAGTGTTTGAATATTGAGATAAGATAAGAATATTTTATATCCAAACCAAGTGGTATTTAAATTGGGGTGTTTAACTTTCTTTTTATGTGAGATGTATTGGAGGTTAATTTGTATACAAAAAATCTTTTAACTCATATCATCTCATTACATCTAATCATTACAAATTTTTTAAATTCACACATAAAATATAATAAGCAATTCAATTCTTTTAAATCACAAAATAATAATAATATTAAAAAATAATTTTTTAATAATATTTTATTCAACTTTTAAGTTTTACTTAACCTCAACCCATTATCCAAACATTTTCCGTAATGTTTTTAAATTTCTTTTGAAAAACTTTCCATCATTTATTGGCCTCTTTATTTAATTATTTTCTCTTTTACAACTACAATATGTGCTTTTTTCTTAATAGTTAGAATAATGTTTTAGGTATGGCAAAGTCATGTACACCCGATCTAGTAAAAACGGTCGCGTTCTCACTTCTCTGCATCCTATCACTATGTTTCCTCCTACTTTTTTTAACAGTGACAATGACCCACGCACCCCTATTTATTAGTTATTTACCTACGTAATTATTTCTCTATTTTGGCTTAAAAAGTAAAAAAATATATATATATATATTCTCTATTTTAATAAGTGACTATCATAATTGTTAATAGTAATTTTTGTTATTTTTTAATTAATTTTTCTTGTTTTTTCCGTTAAATCCGTTAAGTCATGTTTTACCAAAAGGCCCTTAAGACCCTTAACCATTTGACGTGTAACTCTCTTGTAGAATTTAATGAAAAATCTTATTTTACGAAAAAGCCCTTAATAGTCCCGTGGCACACATAAATTGACGTCTCTTTTTCATGTTTTTTTTGTTCTGACAGTATATTCATTTTCCTTTCTTTTTGTTTCAATTTTTTAAATAAAAAAATTAAAATGACTTTACTCTTTAGAACAGAAACGCTTCTAAACATTCTTATCATAAAATTCAACTTTAAGTAAATTTAACTAATTAATAAAATACTTAAAACAATCAATATATAATATTACTTATTAATTTAATTAGAATATAATTATTATTAATATTAATATTTAATATTATTAATTTGATTAGAATATAATTATTATTAATATTTTAATTAGTAGAACTATAAAGTGTAATAAAAATTAAAATTAAAAAAATATTAAATTAATAATATTTTATTATTATATAGAGCGTAAATAGATGATCCAATATGAATGCAGACCAATACTCATACTTTACTGAAATTTAGATTTTCTTTTAATCTTTATTTTTTTACCTTTCTTTCACTTTGTATTTTTTTTTTTCCAGACAACTAAACTACTGACTTTTTCACTTTCTTTTTATTTAATCATTATATCAGATGCACCACGAGGCTAACGCATTTGGGACCGTTGCCTAGTATATATATAGTTATAAAGTGTGCAAGTATCGCGCATTCTCGCAAATACCATATATTCTTTTAAAGAATGAATAAATATAAGATTCACATAAAAAATTAATTTTTTAATAGTAGACTCTGTTGAGGATGATACTGAGATCCTCTGCCTTAATCCAAGGCTTTCCATTTGTATATCTTGACCCGTAATTGTAGTAGCTTAATTCCTTCAATTTATTTGTAATCATTCCATATATGTAATTACTATATACGCATATGTAATTTTGTCTATATAGAATCTTAATCACCACTGAAATGTGTGGTGGTTTCCAAACACTCTCATGATATCAAGAGTCCTTGCGAATTAACCTCCCACGATCCGATCCCACCTCCCTTCCCATGGCTGCCAAACCCTCCTCCACTCTTCTTCCTTTCAACACTCTCATCCACATGGTTACAATCAAACTTTCCTCCTCCAACTATCTCCTATGGAAGAGTCAATTGCTTCCCCTCTTAGAGAGCCAAGACCTCATCGATCATGTAGATGGAAATCTGGAGCCCCCACCCCGTTTTCACCTTGCGAATTCTCAGACACCAAACCTCAAACATTTTACATGGAAAAATACAGACCAATGCCTCCTTAGCCTTTTGTTATCCTCTCTCACCGAGGAGGCCATGGTTGAAGTCGTGGTTCTTTCCACCTCACGTAAAGTTTGGGTTGCCTAAGAAAACACTTTCAGCCACCGCTCCAAAGCTCGTGAAATCTGTCTCAAGAATGATTTGCAACTGATGAAACGCAGCACCAGGTCTATTTTGGAGTAGGCTCGAGCCTTCAAAGCCCTTTGTGATCAATTACATGCAATTGAATGACCTGTTAATGGCACTGACAAGGTGCACTGGTTCCTCCGCAGTCTTGGCTCAGAATTTTCGAGCTTCTCCACGGCTCAAATGGCCCTTGCCCCTTTACCCTATTTTGTAGATTTGGTGCCTAAAGCAAAGAGCTTTGAGCTCTTCCAAAAGTCATCAGAGCCTATTGTCTTGTCCACTACGGCGTTCACTGCTACTAATCGTAACCCTGCGAAGCCGAACCAAAGGAACAATTCCTCTCGCAATTATCAAGACCGCAATAGTGGCCATGGAAGAGGACAGGGTTGCTCCTTTGGAAGACACCCCCCGTGTTGCCAGATATGCCGCGTGCAGGGTCACTATGTGGACCGATGCAAGCAATAGTATAACCGCCATGGCCATTCCCTGAAGCTCAACTTGCCGAAGCCCTCACTATATCGTGTTTTGTTTCTGAACATGAGGCCTTAGACTGGTATTTAGACACAGGGGCTTTGGCCCACATGACTTCAGCCCAATCCAACTTGAATTAATCCACTTCTTATAGGGGTAATGATTGTGTTATTGTTGGAAATGGTGCGTCCCTACCCATTACTCACACTGGTACAATTTCACCTTCCCTTGATTTTCAACTATTAGATGTTTTGGTTGTCCCTCACATCACTAAAAATCTTTTGTCCATTATTAAATTAGCGAATGATTTTCCATTCTTCGTAACATTTACTAATAATTTTTTCACTATTCAGAATCGTTAAACGAGAAAGGTGGTGGCAACTGGTAAACGAGATGGCGGCTTATATGTGCTAGAACGCGAAAATTCTGCTTTTATTTTTGTCCTCTCCATGCTTCATATGATTTATGGCATGCTTGTCTTGGACATGTGAATCATTCTATTATCTCTTTTTTGAATAAACAAGAACACATTCATCTTACCTCTTTATTGTCATCTCATGTGTTATGTAGTACATGTCAAATTGCGAAGAATCACCGTCTGTCTTATACTCGTAATGAACATCGATCGTAAAATGTGTTAGATCTTATTCATTGCGATATATAGGGCACTTCACCTATTAAGTCAAATTTGGGTTTTGCATACTATGTTTTATTTGTTGACGATTATTCCCAGTTCACTTGGTTTTGCCCATTGAAATTGAAATCTGAATTCTATAATACTTTTATTCAATTTCAAAATTTTGTGAAAAATCAACATTCTTCTCATATAAAAATCTTTCAAAGTGACGGTGGCGCCGAATTCACTAGCAACAGCTTTAAAGTGCATCTTTGTACCTCTGGCATTCATCACCAACTTTCTTATCTATATACACCTACACAAAACGATCGTGCCGAAAGGAAACACCTTCATGTGATTGAGACAGGTCTGGCCCTTCTCTTTCATTCTCACATTCCTGCTCACTTCTGGGTTGACGCTTTTAGCACTGCAGCTTACATCATCAACCATTTGCCCACATCGCTTCTCCGATGTAAGTCTCATTTTAAGCTCTGTATGGTTCCTCTCCCAATTATGAAAACTTCATCCATTTGGTTGTCGTGTTTATCCTTGTTTACATAATTACATGACTAACAAATTTTTCCCTCGTAGTATTCATTGCATTTTTATGGTTACAGTTCCTTTTATAAAGATTTTCGTTGTCTTGACCCCACCACCTCATGACTTTATATCACCTGACATGCTCAATTTGATGAGCACAACTTTCCCTTCCAACATACTTCTAAGGCCCAACCCATATTATCCCTACAAATTTCAAATTTTCTGGAACCCAGTCTTTTCTATACAGACATGCCCCTATCTTCTCCTGCACCACATTCCCGACACATTCCTCAATTCAGATCTACCCCGTGTATTATTTGTATTGATCTTGTGGATGAGTCTTTGCAGGCAAATAATTCTCATGCAGGTCCATCTCTGCTACACTCCGACCCCAGGCCGGCTTCTCTTGAGCCCGTCACTGAGTTGCCTATCATTTCCCGTACTCCTATTTCAGTTGCTCCGTCGGGCTCCCATCCTATGCTCACGCGAGCCAAAGCCGGTATTTTCAAAACTCGCCACCTGGCGCATCTCGGTCTTGTGGGATCCTCTAGACTTCTTTTTGCTCTTCTTGCATCTACTGAGCCTAAAGGATTCAAATCCACTGCTAAGAATCCTGCTTGGTTTGCTACCATGGATGATGAAATTCAAGCCTTGCAACGTAATTGAACCTGGACTTTGGTTCCTTAACTTGCCAACACCAACATTGTGGGTTGCAAATGGGTGTTCCGAACAAAATACTTGCCCGATGAATCTATCGAGCGTCTCAAAGCTCATCTTGTTGCCAAGGGCTACACACAAGTACCTGGTCTTGACTATATTGACACTTTTTGTCCTGTCATTAAGGCTAACACTGTTTGTATTGTCCTCTCTCTTGTTGTGACCAACAAATGGCCTCTTCACCAACTTAATGTCAAAAATGCATTCCTCAATGGTTTTATCACCGAACATGTTTATATGGAACAACTCCTAGGTATATTGACCCTCAATTTTTCAATCATGTTTGTCAGTTGAATAAAGCTCTTTACGGCCTAAAGCAAGCTCCTCTCACCTGATTTTAGCGTTTCAGCTCTTTCCTCATTCAACTTGGTTTTTGTTGTAGTTGTACAGATACATCACTCTTTGTTTTTCATAAGTAGTTTGACATGATTTATTTGCTTCTCTATATTGATGACATCATTATTATAGGCAGCAACTCCTCTCTCCTTGATAGCTTCACTTGCAAGCTCAATTTTGAGTTCACCACTAAGGATTTAGATTCACTCAGTTATTTTCTTGATCTTGAAGTTACATCTACCACTAATGATCTTTTTATTAGTCAGTTGAAATATGCAGGGGACATTCTCACACGAGCTCAGTTACTTGACAGCAAATCCGTTCACACCCGCATGGTTGTTTCCCAGCACCTATCTGCTGATGGTCCTCTATTTTCGGATCCCACGCTTTAAAGATTTCTTGTTGGTGCTCTCCAATATTTGACTATCACATGTCCTAATATTGCTCATTTTGTCAACTCTGTCAGTCAGTTTCTACATTCCCCGACTAAAGACCACTTTCTTGTTGTCAAATGCATTCTTCGCTATGTTAAGGGCACAGTGCATCTTGGTCTCACTTCTTATCCATTTACTACTCCTTGTGCTTTAGTTGCTTACTCGGATGCAGACTGGGTAGGATGCCCTGATACTCGTCGTTCTACCTTTGGTTATTCTATTTATCTTGGTGACAATTTGGTTTCTTGGAGTGCCAAGAAACAACCTATTGTTTCTCGCTCTAGTTGTGAATCTAAGTATCGTGCCTTGGCTCTCACTACTGTCGAATTCCTTTGGCTCACGCATCTCCTTCGTGACCTTAAAGTTTCTCTTTCCCAGTAGCCCATCCTCCTATGTGACAACAAAAATGCCATATTCTTGAGCTCCAATCTTGTTTCTCACAAGCGGTCAAAGTATGTTGAGCTCGACTACCACTTTCTTCGTGAACTTGTTCTCGCAGCAAGCTTTGCACCCAATATGTGCCTTCTCATTTGAAAATTACCGACATCTTTACCAAAAGTGTGTCAAGAACGCTTTTTGAACTCTTTCGATCCAAGCTTCACGTCCGTTCCAACCGGACGCTCAACTTGCGGAAGGGTGTTGAGAATCATACTGAGGATCCTCAACCTTAATCCAAGGCATTCAATTTGTATATCTTGACCCATAATTGTAGTAGCTTACGTCCTCCAATTTGTTTGTAATCATTCCATATATGTAATTACCATATACGCATATGTAATTCTGTCTATATATGAAACTTATTCACCACTGAAATGTGTGGTGGTTTCAACTTTCCAAACACTCTCAGAGACTCTACTCTTTTTTAAAATGAGTATGCAACACTTATAAATCCACGATTGTATCACACATTACTTAATAAATAATACTATTTCACTTTTGTAGACTTCGAATGGGGCGGGGCCCAGATAATTTACTTATCTAAGAGCACTAACATTGGTTTAGTCAAATGCTAGTTCATCTTTAAAATTTGAAGAAGTAAAGATTAAAAATAAATAAAAAACAAATCGAAGAAAAAGTTAGAGTAGTCAAATACTAGTAACTTCAACAATGAGCTACAATTTTTCTAAGCGTTTCTTCATATTTGAATATGTACTATTCATTTTCAAAAGTAATATTTTATTCTAAAATATCTAACCCAACTACTTTAACATTTCCCATGTTTTATTATAAAATGTGTTTGTTGGATAATTCGGTTTGGAAAACAATAATTTAAGTAAAAATGAAATTATTAATTAACATATGGTTAGTATAGGAAAAAAATTTTAAAATAATATTATTAAAAAATTAATATTATATTATAATTTTGACTACCCCAACGTGGGGTTATGACTTAAATAATTTTGAATTTATGGAAAACATGTACCTTTAGCTAAATTTTGGATATTACTTTGATGAAATCAATGCTAATGCTCTAAGTACTCACTTATTCCCGTGAGCCAGCTAACCCTAATTCAAGGAAGAGAAAAAATGTACTCGCTTTCATGGCTTAAACCTGTTTTTTTATATGTTCAGCTTGATAACATTTTAAGGTCTATTTGGGAACATAATTACTCTCAGACTATTTTATTATTCATAAATAGTTTATTACTATTCACAAATAATCTAAAATACTCTTAATATCTAAACAAAGGCTTAGTTAACATTAACTTAAATGACCAAAATGGTTGAATCACCATTGACAACAAATTTTTTTTTACTTGCAAATATATTCATACATTTTATAAATATTATGTTACCTACCTAGGTGATCCGATTTATATATATATTTATATATAATCAATAGTGTTAAGACAGTAATCCAAGCATATCACATAACAACAAAAGATGTAGATCATGCTCAAGTGTCAATTGCAAAAGATAAAGATAAAAATAAACATAGATCTGATGATAAGGATAGAGGCTAGTTGTTATAGAGATAACAACTTACATTATATTAGGATCAATCTAATAATTGTATATGTAGAGATAAAATTTATATAATCACTGTAAGAATCCAATACTTGTATACTTCTATTTATATCAATCAAATATACACAAAGAAGTAAGCTACTGCATTCCTCTTCAGCATTATTTTGTTAAATCTTACATGGTACTAAAGACCTTCTTGGGTTAACACCTATTTCGATCCAACTATGTCTTCCACAAATGCAATCCCCATCACCACTCCATTCACTGCATAAAATTTAGCCCCACTCATCTCAATAAAGCTTGACCACACCAATTATCTTCTCCGGGTATCACAACTCACACCCGTACTTAGCAACCTTGATTTGTTTGGCATTGTTGATGGATCTGAATCTTGTCCTCCCAAGTTTGTATTTGATTCCGAGGGCAAAGAGGCCACAACTATCAATCCAGGCTTTGCCTTATGGCAACAGAAGGACCACTATCTTCTAAGCTGGTTGAATGCCACTTTATCTGAGACTATTTTATCCTCTATCTATGGTCTTATCACTTCGAAGCAAGTTTGGATTATCCTTGCCTCACGATTTACCTCCCAATCTAGAGTGGCTCATCTCAAATAGCAACTACAATCTTTGCTCAAGGAACACAAACCTGCATCGCATTCCTACAGACTGTCAAGTCATTTGCTGATCAATTGGCTGTTGTTGGAAAGCCAGTTGATGGCAATGACGTGATATCCTACTTGATCAGTAGCTTAAATCCCTTTTTTTATGCATTTATACTTCTTATTCTTTTACAACTCGTCAAACTTCACTCTCTTTGATGAATTTCAGACAGAGTTGCTTAACTATGAAATGGTGATCAACAGCCACAATTCTGCCCAAGACTCAAATGGCTTTGCTTTATATTCTCAACAAAAGAAATACAAATCCAACTCAAATAGAAGAAATTTTTTTGGTGGTTCATTGAAGCAAAGTCAGCACCCTTCCACTCAAAATAAAATTGACACACTGCAAGTATCTCAAATTGAATCTTCCTCATTCTCCAATCAAAATAGACCCCAATGTCAAATATGTGGCAAGCTGGGCCACCAAGCTCTTGACTGCTACCACATGATGGATTTTTCTTACAAGGGCTGCCATCCTCCAGCTTAACTTGCTGCTATGGCTACTTCCAGTCAATTGTTCCTGATAATCAAACTTGGCTAGCTGATAGTGGTGCCAAGTTTGTATGGCAGAGTTGGGTGATTTGAGAGTTGGGTGTTTGGATGTTAGACTCAGCTTAAAATTAGACTGAGCTGAGTCTAAGTTCCAAACGGGGCCTAAGAGTCAAATTCTTGTAAAAGGTCATTCTCACAGTGGCTCCATTTGTGAACCCTGTCAATAGGCCAAAAGTAAATAGTTATCATTTCCTATTTCTACTCGATTGTCTCATTGTCCTCTTGAAATAATACATAGTGATTTGTGGTGTTCTCCTATTCCTTCCACTAGTGATTTGTGGTGTTCTCCTATTCCTTCCATATTGAAATAATACATAGTGATTTGTGGTGTTCTTATATTCCTTCCATTAGTGGATGTCGTTACTATATCATATTTATTAATGATTACTCTAGGTTTTCTTGGCTCCATCCATTACATGCAAAGTCAGAAGTATTTCTTACTTTCTTAAATTCAAATGCTATGCTGAGAACCTACTCAATAAGAAAATCAAATGTCTACAATCTGATGGAGCTGGTGAATTCCCCTCTCATCAGTTTCAAGATTTTCTTCAAACTAGTGGTATAATCCACCATATGTCATGCCCACATACTCCTCAGCAAAATGGTGTTGCTAAGAGGAAACATAGACATGTGACTGAAATTGGTCTTCCTATAACCAATTGAGTTGAACCTTTCAATACAAAAATTTTTCTTATTAACAAGCTTCCAACAGCAATACCAAAAAACATGACTCCATTTCAACTCTTGCTTAGTAAACCTCCTGATTACTCCTTTATCAAAGTTTTTGGGTGTACATGCTACCCCTTACTTATATCCTACAATCATCACAAGCTTCTTTCTCATTCCAAGAAGTGCATATTTCTTGGATACAGTTCCAATCATAAGGGGTATCAATGTTTTGACCCTACCACAAATTGAGTTTATCTGAGTCGACATGTCATCTTTGATGAAGCTCAGTTTCTAGCCAGCTCCACAATTCCATCTTTATCTCAGCCCAATGAGAAGAATATTGTCCTGCTATAGGGAACTTCCTCACCAACATCTTCAGTAGTGATCCAGGTACCTTCTCTATCCCCTTTTACTTTATCTTCATTACCCTCTTATGACACTTTTTCACCAATGAAAACTACTGCTCCCACTTCCTCTCCTAGTTCCAGTGATGACATACTTGAGAATCCACCCCTATTGCCAAATCATTCACTTGCATCCACCCACCCTCCTACAATAGATTCACCAAACACTCATCCCATGCTCACACGTTCTAAAACAAGAACCTCTCAGCCCAAAGCCTTCCCTAACTTTCACCTTTACTATTCCACCAAATATCCTCTGTGTGCACTCACCTTACATGCCATACCTACTGCACCTTCTACCTTTCACTAAGCTATGAAGGTCTATGCATGGTGTGCTGCCATGAGGGAAGAGTTTCATGCTCTATAGGCTAATGGTACATGGTCACTATGTCCAAGGCCAAGCAACCGCAATGTGATTCGAAATAAGTGGGTTTATAAGGTCAAGCAAAAGGCAGATGAAACAGTTGAAAGACTTAAGGCTCGGCTTGTCACCAAATGCTTCAAGCAATTAGACAGGTTGGACTATTCCGAGACCTTTAGCCCAGTCACCAAACCTTCTACCATCATAATTATCTTGGCACTTGCTGTTCACCACAACTAGCACCTTAGGCAGTTAGATGTATCAAATGCCTTCTTACATGGGACCTTGAAAGAGGAAGTCTTTATGGAACAGCCACCTGACTTCATTGATGCATCATTTCCCAACTATGTGTGTAAACTACACAAGTCTATTTATAGCTTAAAACAAGCACCTAGAGCCTGCTTTCATCGCCTCTCTCAGAATTTACTCCAACTTGGTTTTTGTGAATTCCACGTTAACTACTCTCTATTCACTTACCACAAACCTGGAGTACATATTTTTATACTTGTTTATGTGGATGATTTGATCATGACATACACACACTCATATTTGGTTATGAATCTTATTTCTTGCTTAAGGAAAGACTTTGCTATGAAAGATTTGGGATCACTCCATTACTTTCTAGGCATTCAAGTCACTAGGGATAAGTCGGGTCTTTATTTATCACAATCTAAATATATTTCAGATGTGCTACACAAGGCCAAGATGGTTGGTGCTAAACCCTGCTATACTCCTTTAACCAAAAGTACCAATCTTTTATAAACCATAGGTAACCCTTTACAATATGTCACCAGCTACAGACAGGTTGTGGGTGCTCTTCAATATTGTACATTTACACATCTTGAGCTAGCATTTTTGGTTAATCAACTCTACCAATTCATGCATGCACCCACTTCTCTTCACTGGTCTACAACAAAGTGTGTGTTGCGCTATTTAAAATCGGGAGGGGGTCACTCTCGGACATGTGACATTCGCTCTTTGAAAAAAAAAAAAAAAGTGTGTTGCGCTACTTAAAATGGCACTCTTCATCACAGCCTCCACTTTGCAAAAAGATCCCTGCAACTTCAGGCCTTTAGCGACTTTGATTGGGCAGGTGATATGGTCAACCATCGTTCAACAACAGGTTATTGGTCCTTGCCTAGTGTCTTGGAGTGCCAAAAAGCAGCATGTCGTCTCCCGCTCTTGTACAGAATTAGAGACCGTGCCATGGCCTTTGCAACAGCAGAACTCTACTGGATTTGCATGCTTCTCGCTGATCTCCAATTTCCACTCAACCCTCCTCCTATTATTTGGTGTGACAACTTTGGAGCCCTCTCTCTTGCAACAAATCTAGTTTTCCATGCAAGAACAAAACACATTGAAACGGACTACCACTTTATTTGTGAGGAGGTTGCTCAGAAGGACATCATTCTTGGATATTTGTCCACTTTTGTTCAATTGGCCAACATATTCACCAAAGGCCTTACTTCCTCGCGCTTCCTCTATCTTATGGACAAGTTTTCAGTCTGTAAAGTCTCTATCAACTTGAAGGGGGATGTTAAGATGATAATCCAAGCAGATCATGCAGTAGCAAAAGATGTAGATCCTGCTCCAGTGTCAATTGCAAAAGATGAGCACAGATCTGATGATAAGGATAGAGGCTAGTTGTTATAAAAATAACTACTTACCTTATATTAGGATCAATTTAATACTTCTATATGTAGAAATAAGATTTATATAACCACAGTAACAATCCAATACTTGTATACTTCTATTTATATCAATCAAATATACACAAAACAGTAAGCTATCACATTTCTCTTCAGCATTATTTTGTTAAATCTTACAAATAGTACATTCCATGCATGCTTGATCGGCAAATCTAAGCTATATTTCAAATTATATGAAACATCTAACTTCATGTTTTTCGATAGAGAAAACAAGAAACATGAAGTTTGATCAACAAGCATGAAGTTAGAGCTCTAAGAAAATAGAATTGCTTATTACAATTAAATATAGATATCATTTATTCGTTTAGATCAATATTATCGAAAAGCATATATATATATAATAAATCATTAATACAATATATATAGAATTAGACTCAGATGTACCCATATTTAGAATTTTGGGTTTGGGTATACAAAAAGAAATTAAAGTAATTACAAATCAAAGGGAAAATGCAACCACAGTGATGGTGACCCTCAGCCACGAGTCTCCAAATTCTAATGCTACTTTCCTTTCACATGGCTGCTATTGCGCAACGTAGTGATTCCGCAGGCCACCACACGAAGACGGTCCCACAAACTAGAGAGTAATATCCCTCAACCAATAACAAAATCCCACGTGTCATAAATTCCATCCATAATTCTCTTCAAAATATCTTCCGTCCACTCCCAAATGGCCACGCAGCGCAGCAGCCCTCCCAAAGTGCATAATCTCTGCTCCTCTGCCAGCCACGTTAACGAACTTCCCAAACCCTCCATATTCCTTCCACTTGTTTACCTCGTCCACCGTCGATTCCTGAGACCCCAAGTCTCCGCTGTTCATTTTTCAACAGACGTTTTTTTTGTGGTGGCCATAATTCACGTCCTTAATTACTAGTTTCATACATAAACTCTCACACTTTTCCTCATTCTAGAGATCTGAAACCGGAAAACCTTTTCTTAACTCGACAACTCGGATCGGGCAGTGTCTCGTCCAGGTGCGTAGGTCTGGTACTTCTGCATTGAATTCCCCTATCCTTGTTTCTATTTCTCTTACGCTAAAAGTTTCTATCATCAGTTGTGTGTGTATCTTTCTATACGATTTTGATCATCTTTTACACCAAGAATAGGCCTTAACATTTTTCAGTACTGTACTGAATTATATTTCACTTCAATGATTTTGAACACAAGAAACCCTGGATCACTAATGCAGCTACTGGAGGTTTCCTTCAAAATCTTTGAGAAGTATAACGCGAATGAAAAGAAAAGGTGCCCTGATTAGGGTTGGATGTAAAAGCTTTTGATTATTTGAGAAGTGTAATCATGGAGTTTGAGGGCGTGTAGAATAATTTTTTGATCAATAAACATCGAATTCCTTAATGGACTATTAACTAGTATTTATTTCTTCTTGAGTTTATATTTATCATAACTGCATGCTTTTGGTTTGTAGAGATTCAAATTGAAAACTGGGTTCGTTAGAATCAGACTATTTGGATTAATTGCTAGTTAGTGCTAAATTTGGGTTTGGAACTTCATAAAGCATGACCTTGATTAGAATATAATCAAAGAATATTGAGACTGGTCTGCTGATACAATCTGCAAGTATAGGGTCTTGGAATCACATGTACAAAAGAACTGGCAGTTGGGGGTCACAGAACTGATATTCTGAGTTTTAATCCACATTTGTATGGAGGAGCTGTTAGCTTCCTGAATTTGTTGGTATTACTTATGATTAAATCATGAATTGTCCCAAAAACTTAAACCAATGGAAAGATGTGAACTTATTCATTTAATTTATGTGCTAACACTATCACTAATTTTAATGATTCACTAACTTAGTGCTACGTTGTCAGGACAGAAATGAACTTGGAATACATGTTTCTTTTGTACTTGCAGGATCTGGGCAATAAGGAAGCACTCAATTCATCATTTTAAGCTTTGCTTAGGCAACTTGGCATGGGAGTTGTGACTGTTTCTAGCTCAGCTTCACGAACTCCGGTTGGATTGGGCACGAAATTCTCAGCTCAAAGGTCTACATTGAAAAGACCCTTGATTGTAGCATTCAAAGCAGATAAGTCCAATACCACTGCATTGGTTACATCCCAGGAGCAAATCCCTCTGCCCATAGAAACAGGTAAGGATCACCAAAAGAGACTAGGAAAAGCTAACAAAAAATTGAGAAGAGTGAAAGCTGTGCTCACAGATGAAACTTCTCCGTGTGCCTTGGAAGTGGATTACAATGAAGCCGCCGCCAAGCTCGAAAATTTATACAAGCTCACTCCAGCAGCTGATGCTTCTAATGAGGAAAATATAGATGGCATGGTGAGGAAAATACGGGGAAGGAGGAGAAAGATTACTGAAGTTGACGAAAAGCTGGCTGAGAAGAAAGCCAGTGATAATGTGATCAAGAACCAAACAGATAAGGTTAAAAGATTGAGTCTTGATAAGAGGATTGAATTGAAAAAGACTAAGCAAGATGAAGTAGTTGCTCCAAAACGAAAGAGAAAAGATAGTAAGGATGAAAGTGCGAAGATTGAAAAGCTAGTGAGGGAGTACTCGGCTTCAACTGATTTGGTTAGCTTGGACTGGAAAAAGATGAAGATACCTCCAGTTCTTCCTTCTTCAGAGCATACTTGGTTGTTCAAGCTGATGCAACCCATGAAGGTGGGCCTTCTAACTCCAGTTTGGAAACTAGAATTTCCCATTGAATTTCTATTTGTTATTTTCTTGAGATCAAAATGTGTGATCTTTAGTGTTTTTTGGATGTTAGGCACTCCTTCAAGTGAAAGAGAACTTGCAAAAAGATTTGGGGAAAGAACCAACAGAAGGTGAATTAGCTGAAGCGACGGAAATAAAGGCAGTTCAAATACGAAAACTCATAGAGGTTGGTCGAGCGGCAAGAAATAAGCTCATTAAGGTAGTATTCTTTTGGCCTTTTTCCCCCACTTCTGTTGTTTATGCGGAATTATTCCAAAATGTTTCATTGAACTGGTGCAGTAGTGAGATGTGTTTTAAGTATGTTTAACGGAGTCCACCATGCAGTAAAATGCAAACAGCACATGTAATTCAGGTTCCTTTTCTAGCAACAAAATAGACTTGTCTTCTCATCTTCATTTAAGCAATATTCTAGAAATATTCTCGAGGATAGAAAATGATATGAGCAAATGCAAATTCAAAGAAAGTCTGTAAAGAAGCGAGAGAGAGCGTCTGAAGTTGGCATCCTTCTAGGATCAAGTTGACTTCAGTTTGTGGTGTATATAGAATGTAATGGGATTCTGGGAGTCACACTTATAACATTTTTGAATTCCAGGTCTAGTGAAATCAGCTACAATAGGCACATTTTAATTTCTTTGTGATGATATGAAGAGTGCATTGCATCTTAGCTAATTAAAGCCTCTGTCCTGCTCTGTTCTCTTGTCTCTATGTTACCTATGGCTTCTGTATTCTTTTGATCAATATATGAGGTTGATTATATTCTGTGGATGTTATGAAGCGAAATAATTTTGGTTTCTTTCAGCTTATTTTCCAAGAACTGATTTTATGAATACATTGATTCTCTTAAATAATTGTAGATTAACACATAATGCTTGGTTGTACTGCAGCACAATCTGCGTCTCATTTTGTTTGTAATCAACAAGTACTTTCAAGATTTCTCGAATGGCCCAAAATTCCAAGACCTTTGTCAGGCTGGAGTGAAAGGACTTATTACAGCCGTCGATCGTTTTGAACCAAAAAGGAAATTCCGGCTCTCCACATATAGTCTTTTTTGGATCAGGCATGCCATTATACGCTCCATGACACTCTCCAGCTTTACACGTGTTTCGTTTGGCCTTGAATCGGTATGCATTCTTCCTTCCAAGCTTTCTACTCTTCTTTTTAGCTTAGTGATGCACGCATCTTGCATGTAAATAGTAGTCTGAGCTAAGATTGAAAGAACCTTTCGGCCTTCTGATTGTGTTAGGACCATCATGGTTAGTTTTGATGGATCTGTTTTAACTTTGACGCTTAAATATATGCAGGTTAGAGTCGAAATTCAGCGAGCCAAACTTGAGTTGTTGTTTGAGCTTCATAGATTACCAACAGAGGATGAGATAATAAAAAAAGTTGGGATCTCCCCTGAGAGGTATCGTGAAGTTATGAGAGCCTCGAAACCTGTTGTTTCTCTCCATTTAAGGCATCCAACCACACAAGAAGAGTACATTAATGGGATCACTGATGTTGATGGTTGTGGAGGCGAAAACTGGAGGCAACATGCTCTTCTCAGGCTTGCCCTTGATGATGTGGTAATATTAATCGCTCATCCTCCCCAACCTTGCATTTCGTATGCATACATAGCTTACTCACTTTTTTTTTCTGTAGGATTTTCATTTGGATTGTTGAATTTCTTCACCAAATGTTTTTCTATTCTGTTTCATGCATGTTAAGGTATAAAATAAATAAGAAATTATACCTCTTCCTTAAGCTTTTGGAACAAGTGATGATTTAACATGATATTAGAGCAGAGGTCTTGAATTTGAATCCTGACTTTACACTCTACCACATTTAATTAAATATTCCACTTGTTAGGCCTACTGATTAAAGGAAAGTCTGGAACATAAGTGATGGGGAGTGTTAAGATATAAAATAAATAATAAAATCTACATCTTCCCATCAATTTAAACTTTTGGGACATATGATGATTTAACAATGCAAAACATGAGACCTGTTTGTGTTTCCATCATATGATCCACATTCCACACCCTTTTTTTTTCTCCTTTTCCCCATTTCTGCATATTTCTGCATGAGCTATGATCTACTCATAATATTATTCCCCAAGATGATGAGTATGCGAAATCTTTCTCTTCCTCTCTGTTGGTTTCCAGCTAGATAATGGAATCAGACCTTCAGAGTTTTGTTATTATGTTTTCCTTTTCCAAGAACTTGCGATCAAATTGAGGTACTCAGGATATAAATGATTAAAAAAATGGAATTTATTTCTGTTTTTCTGCAGCTTGATTCTCTGAAGCCGAAGGAGAGCTTAGTAATAAGACAGAGATTCGGACTTGATGGTAAAGGAGATAGAACATTGGGAGAGATTGCGGGAAACTTAAATATTTCGAGAGAAATGGTTCGGAAGCATGAAGTTAAGGCTCTCATGAAGCTCAAGCATCCAGCTCGAGTGGATTATCTTCGCCAACATTTAGTATAAACATATATAATAAATACCGTCTCGTACATAACTCCTCCCTCTTAATGGTTTCTGATAACCAAATCCGGCTGTATACTAATGATCTGTATTATAGCGTTTTAAGTTTTAACCACAAAAAAATAAAAAAATAAAAAAAAGAAGTTGAGAAAGAAGATGAAGCTAGGCGAACATAGAAGTCCGATACTGTATGTGTAATTTAATTTTCAGACAAAACATTCCATATAGCCGTGTTATACGTGATATTTACTTCTTTTTGTTTTTTACCATTATAGCAATGTACAGTAAGTGAATTTTTTATGCTAAATTATAGGAGTGAGTGTATATGTGTTATATGCTAAATTATATAATTTAAAAGAAAAATACTTTAGTTATAAAAAGATTTTACAAAAGTAAATTTACAAATTGACGTGTTTTGATATAATTATAAGTTAGATTGTAAAATTATTTTTATTGTAAAATAGATTTAAGATATCATATAATGATTAGTGAGTTTTTAAAACTTCTTTGGATCAATATATCCATACAATCAGATTATGTGTTTGTTTTTAGGGGGGGGGAGGTAAAATAAGGCCCAATACTAGACTCAAAATCCGTCATAAAATCGAAATCTAGTATATGTTTGCTAGGCCAAGCTCCTATGATGGGAGATCTAGCAAATGTAATATTGCAAGTCTCATTCAACCAAACGTCTAGTGGGATGTCATGTGAAATATCTGTAAAAGGCAAGTACAATATTGTGTTATTTATAAGAGTAATGTTATTTATCACATTACTATCTTACTTTCATCTTATTATGTAAGATGTACTAGTAAATTTATTACTTACTACATTTATTACTATTAGATAATAAAGAATTATCTAATAAAAGATCATCTAATTGTGATAAATGTGTCATATTTTACATAATATAACGAAAGTAATATGGTAGTATGGGGTATAAAATTTCTATTTATAAACTTGGTATGTGATACAACACTACAAGAAATACCTGTTTTTCCAACGATGGATTGTAGTGGCAAAAACCCTTAATTCCGTGGAAAATAATGAGACTGAACAAAAAAAATAATGAAAAGAAATGATCTAATATAAGCTAAAAATATAAATATATATATATTTATATATACAAACCCCGGATATCCAAAGAACATTTATAACATGTTTATAACATGTACATCAGCAAAAACACTTTTTAGTCAATAATGTCCTAATAAGAGAATCATAATAACAAAAAGCGACTCCAGTTGAATCATCACACAGCAAAAACGTCATTAGATAACCAGAGAGCATTTTTACAATATGCAGATAGTCTACACATTATGAACTAAAACCAAGTCAAGCTATAACCTCTTACAAGTGAATGTAAAATATTTTTATTTAATGAAATGATTTTTATAATTTTTCTAAACATATTCAAATAAAAAAACATTTTCACTTTTATTTTTGGTCCTCGTGCAATGGCCTAAGTGGCATTACCCATGAACCGGCCCTCACTACAAGAAAACAGGGCTATTACGGGGACTTGATTTTCGTTGCAAAAGGAATCACTTCAAAAGCGGACTTATTACAACGATTTTGTATTCGCCGCGCGCCGAGTTTTAACAGCAAAGTTTACTTTTCAGAGTGTGGTGACATTCTTTGGTTTTAGCAGCAATATCTGACTCTATTGCGACGGTACGTGTAACATCTTGTGACTCACGTCACTAGAACTCTCTGCTTATCAATTTTAGGTATGAGTTGGACGATGTCTTCAAGAAATTAGAAAAGGGTACGTAGAAAGAGAATGCAAGCTTGAAATATATATAATTATTAGGTCAGGTGGGTCACAAATGTTTTGCATGTACAAGTAGGCCGTAGGTGCAAGCTTCATGCGCGCCTCACGTCAGGCATGCATAAATTAACCTGTTAATTAGACCAGTATATAACATTTATATATATGCCTTACCATACACATTACTACTACTCCACAAGTTCTAGAAAATATTTTTGCTGCGAAACGCCAATGATGAATGTATGCAAGCTCATGAGATAAAAGCCTCCAAAATCTGAAAGAGATCAGAGCTGCGCTTTCGGTAAAAACTTCACCAAAACACCATCTCTCGGTGAGAATTTGCTCTCTTAATTAATAGTAGCTTTTTGTCATCATCTTAATTCTTATCATTCCATAATGTGGCATTAGATGATTAGACATTATTAATTATATTTCACTTGTAAACCTATCATCTAATGTCACATCAAAAGATGATGAGAGAATAATGAAAAAATTGATAATAAATAGATTTTTTCTTTAAATAATATTTATTGTTGTCTGTAAAAATATTTTGGATAACATTTAAATGAACAACAAATAATATAGGACTCACTTCATTTGTTACTGTCTGCTTCACTTAAGACTCAAGTTTGGGCACTTTGATCCTTCTTTCTGAACCAACTTCTGAATAAATTGTCCTTTTTCTCCTTTTGCATTCTAGGGCATGAGAAATACTTTAACCAACAAGGAGTTTTATNAAAACTAATTTTTACTATCGTTCGATAAGCGCTGGCACCTGTCCAAAAAAACACCACTAAATGTTTAGCGGCAGTTTTTTACCAGCATAACCGTCCACCGCTTTTGGGTGGTTTCTATTTTTCAATATCGATGTTTTGTCAAATGCCAGTACTTGAAAATCTCATGAGCAGAGTTTGTCTATAATTTAGCGGCATTTTTTAAAACGTCGCAAGTTTTTCTAATTTAACGACATTTATCAAAACACTGACATTAATTCGTTGTCATCTCATTACATATAATAGTGGCGTTATAATAAACTTCGTTGCTAGTACGTTGCCAGCACATTATATAAATTGGCCGCAGTTTTTTAAACGCCGTTAATAGTACATTGGCAACACATTAAATACATTAACAGCATTATCTAAACACCCCTACTAATACAGGTAGCGGCCTTACAATAAACACCGTATCATATAAATTGGTGGCATTTATTTAAATGCCACCAATATTACGTTGGCAACACATTTAATATATTAATGGCATTTATCTAAACGCCACCACTAATTAAAATAACCGCATCTTTTGTTGTTTATTTCTTTATCCCTTTTAATCATTTTTTTTAAGTTATTTTATTGTTCATTTCTTTATCTCTTTTAATCATTTGTTTTTTAGAGTTCTTTTGCAGACGAACTTTATCCCTTTTAATCATTTTTTTAAAAGTTATTTTATTGTTCATTTCTTTATCCATTTTAATCATTTATTTTTTAGAGTTTTTTTGTGGACGAGCTTCCCACACGCACAGCGATTTTCCGCCGAGTTGTTTTTCCTCTTTGGGTGAATCATCATTTTAATCGACCGTGAAAAATTCTGCTTTAATCGAAATCATTGCACCTTTAGAATGTGTTAATTTGAGCTTTTAAAAAGAAGAGAGTCAGATATTGAGATTGCCTATTTTAGGGTTGATGTAACCAATCATCAAAAGGAATGTTCTGATACTCATTAAACCATGTTAATGGAAGCTATATATATATATATATATTGGTAAGTATGTTGGGAGCTATATATTAATGTTACAAACATTCACATCAAAGTTATTTATTCTATGCTTTACAACAACAGAATGCACTTGGTATGTTTCTTTAGCTGGGAACATATTCTTTATGCTCACATATCATTCAGCTTGAAAACACCAAAAATATTAAATTTATAATCACCAATCAATTTCTAGGCAAACGAATTTCATACGCTTGGCCCAACTAACAACTCTGCAATCTGAGCAGTCCGTAATGAATTGTCCATATCAACAAGCGGGAATTGACTCCACCGACCAAATTTTTACCTAGGCGACAAATCAGGGTCGAAACATCATTCATCACAAATGTACTCATTTTTCTCTCAAAATCCTCTTCAATTACAATGCCATAGTAATGGTAGTATTTT
>QEOT01000462.1:144314-195325 GCA_003123785.1 Pterocarya stenoptera
CCCCCCCCCCCCCCCTTTCTCCCACACACTACTTAGTGCTTGCCTGCATTACTGGGTCTTAATCCATGGAAACATGACTTTCGATTTTGAATTTTGATTTTGATTTTGATTTATTTTTATCAGGTTAATGGGTGCGGCTGCATTTCAAAAGTATGTAGGGAACTTGGGTGGGATAGGAGCATCGGATGTTGGATCAAGTTCTTCCTATGCCCCAAAGGAGTTAAATAGAGATGTTGTTCCAGAGAAGGTAGATATGTGGTAGTCTATACTCGCCATATTGCTGACCTTCTAAGAAGTTGCCACAGTTCCATGAAATGGCTGTTTTGTTTTTTCTTGGAGGTTGGGTCCCCACCCCTGTTTGCCAAGGTGGGTTAGACTGTGTCTCCCCATTAGCCTGTGGATAGGTAGAAGAAAATCCAAAAAAAAAAAAAGTTTGAATCACTAGAGGAGCGAATGCCGGAAAGTCGGACAAGTACCAAGATTTTGTTTGGAACCTTTTACTAAAACATATCGATTTCCAATGGGAGACTTTCTTCTTTATGTCTAGTTCTGGCTTCCATGTTCAGCTGAAAGTTACGGTAGGGACGTGATATTATTATTACCTAATAATTTCTAGTGGTAGCTTAGTTAAAAGGTTTTTTATTGGTTGCTTAAATTTTTTATGGGACTGATTTTTTAGAAGGTTTGAGTGTTAATCTGTTCAATGCGTCACACTTGCATTGAAGTGTACCTTAATCATGCTGAGTAATTTGTTGTCTTGCAGAATGTTAAAACATTTAAGGATGTCAAGGGTTGCGATGATGCAAAGCAGGAGCTTGAGGAAGTGGTGGAATATCTGAAAAACCCATCTAAATTTACTCGGCTTGGTGGAAAGTTACCAAAGGTTTTATCAAGATTATTTTTATTTAAATTACAACTATTCTTTGGAATTCTTTTTGTGCATATATTGTGCTTCAGGTGTTCCTCGCTGCATATTAAGTGTGGTATGTTGGTTCTATGTACTTATGACTTATGTGGATCATGTGGTGTGCAAGTATATAATAGTTCATAGTTTTACTACTTAAGAATGAAATTGCATATGTGCTAGAGTATGGCATGCTTCTGACATTAAATGAGTTCAAAGTTCTATGTTAGTTTTGTAGTCAGTGTCATCTAGATTGGTTGTTTCCCATATTGAAAGATATTTCTTTGTCATGGATTTTTCTGTTCAATTTTTTTTAATGGTTTGCATATGAGTGGAAATGTCTTTCTGATTTTGTCTATTTGTAACTTTCTTTTTTCTGTGCTTTATAGCTTCTATACTATAGAGCCTGACACATGCTTATTTGCAGGGAATTCTTTTGACTGGAGCACCAGGAACTGGAAAAACTCTGCTTGCCAAGGTTAGGTGTTTGTATATTTCTGCAAATGCTATTTATTCGTAATGGAATTTCTTTTTTTGGATCCATATATGGACTTAACCCTACTGCTGTTAGGGGTCAGCATGATCCTTGGAATCGTCTGAAAGTTTCGTACAGTGGTGGTGGCGGACACCACCGGCGGCCTGATCTGGGCTGCCCGTGGTGCCCAGGCTGGTGGCTGCTGCATTTAGGGGTGGGTGGTGGGGACATCGCCACCCCACATCCACCGCCCCGACCCAGAGGGGTAGGGGGGCAGTCTGGGCCAGGCTCACACCCTAGGCCTAGTCTTAAGCCCAGCCCAATATATATTATACATATATAAAAATAATAATTTTGACACCAAACGACGTTGTTTTGGTAACAAATTTATTAAAAGAAACAACGAAATGGTGTCATTTTTTTTTGTTGGGGGGGGGAGGGGGGGGGGCTCTCTCTCTCTTTCCTCGCTCATTTTGGTTCAACTTCTTCTCTCAGAGCCTCTCTCCCTCATGGCGAACGTCTCTTCTTCTCCTCCTCCTCCTGGGCACCTCCTCCTCTTCTTCTCTCAGACCGTCTCTCCCTCTCTCCCTCTCTCTTTCTTTTTGATTTTTTGTTTGCGAAGGATTTTTTTAGTAGTTCAGGATTTTTTTGCTGTGGAATGTGGATTTGTATTTTGAGTGGATTTTGTTCTGTTTTTTCCGGTTGTGTCACAACCATGGGTGGCGGTGGATGGTTGGGGGGGGGGGGGATGGACCAGTGGTCCACCCCTGCGCTGGCACCAGAACAGGGGGCCCCGCTCCTGGTGTGTGGGGGCAGATTCCGGGGGGGCAAACCCCACCCTCTTCCCATGCGGAGGCGGGGTGAGGGAAGGGGCCACCCCCGCCCTGCATGGGTGGGTAGCACCCCTAGCTACATTTCTTTTTTTAATTTTTTTTATTACTATCATATTATTCAAAAATAGTTTTTTTGCCCCCCACCCTCTTCCCATGCGGAGGCGGGGTGAGGGAAGGGGCCACCCCCGCCCCGCATGGGTGGGTAGCACCCCTAGCTACATTTCTTTTTTAATTTTTTTTATTACTATCATATTATTCAAAAATAGTTTTTTTTTTTTTTTAATTTTTTTTAATTTTTGTAATTCATCAAACCTAACAAAACCTCATCTCGAAATGATTTTACCACTATTCACAAACATCCAGGGTGAATTAAAGCACAATATTTTGAATTTATGCCTTCCAGACATTCAAACAAGAAGTAAATGTGTGTATCTGTCGAGATTCGTTTCAGTAGTTGGGAAGGGATGGGGATTTTCCAGACAGTGTGCTGAAGCTAATAATCTATTTTGATTCCTTAAACCAGATCATCAGTCCCATTCCCTAGTTGTAATTGTATCTGCAGCAGCCTTATATAAATGGGTTTATATGCGATGGCAGATTGTTAGTTGCTAGTTGATGGGTGCAAAGGAAGGATCATGGATTCTGCATTGTTGTGATTGTGATGTTGAGTTTTCAATCATCTATGTCAGACCTACGTGTGTGTACGTTTTGCATAACACCTTCCACTTGTGTGTTGGTTTCTTTATGATGCAAGAAGATGTTCATATTTTATGATATTAACGTGTTTGATGTGATGTTAATATGTTTGATGCAATCTAGTTATTGTTTGTAATATTTCCTGATATATTTTTGCTTTCTCTGAGAACTTGAAGGCTATTGCTGGAGAAGCTGGGGTACCTTTTTTCTATAGAGCAGGATCTGAATTTGAGGAAATGTAAGCTGTCTTACTGGACAGAAATGGGCCAACTTCAAATATACAACACAGTTTTACATATCCTCCTGTCTTTAAATTATAATGCTGGTTTTTCTATGGGGATATGCAGCCAATAGTTGAATATGCTATTTACTGATATGGAGACCAATCACTATTGGCAATGTTTCCAGTTTTGCGTTTTTGTTTTTGTAAAATAAAGTTAACACCTTTTTTCTTGGGGAGTTGATATATCAGTCTTTCACTTTCCTACCATTTAAGAAATAATTTTTTTTAGATATTTGCAGAGCCGAGACCTGCTGTTATTGATTTACAGCATAATTTGATTTGAGCAAATGAGAAAGACATATAGTTTGATTTGGTTCAAGAACTATTGTTTCGCATGATCCCTTTCAAAGATAGTCTCATTATAGCTAGACCATTTAATGGATACATGTATTAACTCTGTGCCAATGCTCATACCATCTACTAATGATATAAAACTCTGTGATAGTCAATAATATGAAGACCTTGATATGTTACTGATCATTCAGAGCATGAACTGGATCCGCAAAGAGATTCATGGGATTATTTTTTTGATGGAGTATACTGGTTTCTTTATTTTATTAAAAAAATGACCTTATAGAACACATTTTACGCTTTAATTTGTAGCTAATGGAATGATGCATTTGGTGTTTGTAGCACCCTGTAATTTTATTGATTTTGATGATAATTGATGTCTGTGGCTCCATTGATGGATTGATTGATTTCCCATTTTCTTCTTTTGTAATTTCCTTGTCTTCTTGGATAGTTTGGCCTTCTCTTGGAGGAATCCTAATGCTCTTTGCTGTGGACATACCCTTTTTCTGATTAATCCATCATTTATCATTCTCAGATGTTGGAATTCCTCGAGTAATGGTCCAGGTGTTGGGATACTAACTTCTTGTTATTTTCTGTATGGCAGGTTTGTTGGTGTTGGTGCTCGGCGTGTAAGATCCTTATTCCAAGCTGCAAAGAAAAAGGTTTGTTCTTTTGGAGGTGTCCCTTGTGATGTGCAAGCTTGTTTTCGGTTTTGGGTTGGGGGGGTGGGGGGTAGTTGATTTTATAAACATACTAGAAGTCCTGATATATAAATGTAGATGGATAATCTTTTATCATTTCAAAGGTAGTCGATGACCTTGTGCCATGAAAACGTAGAGAACAATGGGAAATGCCTCTGACTCTGAGACTTCTGTAAATAATACTGGGACATTTAACGTACTAAAAACTAAAATTACAACAGCAAACTGAAACTTAAATTGAGGGAGTAAACCTCTGTAGGCAGGGTACAAGGCCTACATATTATAGTTTCTAGCTGTCAGATGTCGTAGGCATTAATATTACGTTGATAAAGTTTTTGCATTGTAAGGCAAATATATGCTGCTTTGGTATATGTTTCTGATCATGTCATTCACACTATTCCATATTTCTTAGGCTCCTTGTATAATTTTCATCGATGAAATAGATGCTGTTGGGTCCACAAGAAAACAATGGGAAGGCCATACCAAGAAAACATTGCATCAATTGCTCGTTGAAATGGATGGCTTTGAACAGAATGAGGTACATCTAGACATGTTACAGTTTTTAGAGTTGCTTTCTATGTTTCTAAAGATGAATGACATTTTTCTGTAGGGTGTAATATTAATGGCTGCAACAAACTTGCCTGATATTCTTGATCCAGCTTTAACAAGGCCTGGTAGATTTGATAGGCATGTAAGTTTTTTCATCTATGGACTAACATGTAACATTTTGACATTATCTTGACGTTGCAAATTTAAGCCATTTTTGGGAAGTTGTCAATGCCTAAGGACTCTTATTGTCTTATGGAAATGTTTTTCTACTTCAGACAAAATCTTTCTGCATTAGAAATTTGGTCTGCATTTTTGGTTTTTGTAGCCATATCAATCTCTAAATCTTGAGAACAAAAAATATCAGTTGTCAAGTCTAGCTTCAGTATCTAGCTCAAATACTTTCTTGAGTATTATTTTTTGAGCTTTGCTACTCATCATCACACACACCACACACTACATTTATTTTTATTTATTTATTACTTCTTTTTTTTTTTTTAATTTCTGCTAAATTAATTGAGTTCTTTTACTCATCATCCCTACACCACATACTTGCTAAGGGGAAAAAAAATAAAAAAAATTATGTGTGGGGTGTGGTGTAGGGATGAATCATGATGAGTAGAATTTTTCTTATTTTCTTCACTAACCCTCTTGACCTTTTAGACCTGCCACTAGTTAACTCTAGTCTTTTGACTAAAATTAACTCTTGTTGTAGGGTTGTTCAAGTTTGTGCACTTCAGTCTATAGTTTCATCAAGTAGTGTCTGATTAGATATATATATATGGATTTTTCTATCAATTTATTTTTGCTAAAGTTCCCTATACTTTCAAAGTGAAATCACTAACAAATATTCTTGTTTTAGATTGTTGTTCCAAATCCAGATGTACGAGGTCGTCAGGAGATATTGGAGCACTATCTACAGGATAAACCATTGGCTGACGAGATAGATGTAAAGGCAATTGCTCGTGGTACTCCGGGATTCAATGGGGCAGGTGAGTTTCCCATATTGCACTAAATGACAGTTGATTTCCTTCAATTCATGAAACTAATATTTCGTTTCATTTCCTCATGAAATATTCCAAGCGTCCCTGCCAACTTGAGTTTTCCCCAATTTTTTCTTTCTCAGATCTTGCAAACTTGGTTAATATTGCTGCCATTAAAGCTGCTGTTGAAGGTGCAGAAAAGTTAACAGCTTCTCAGCTGGAATTTGCAAAAGACAGGATCATGATGGGTACAGAGCGGAAAGCAATGTTCATGTCAGAAGAGTCAAAGAAGGTGCGAGTGTTTCCTTATGAGCCAGTCCAGGGTAACGTGTGGCTTGTATTGCTGAAGTATGATTTTATATACCCATAGAATCACTTGTTCAATGTGTTGGGTTGAGTCTATTTTTTTTTATAAGTAGGTTGAGTCTGTTTTACAACCCATGGTTTTGAAAAATTAGAGCCTCGGTATATCGTTTGATTTTGCCATCTCAAATTTCTATATGATCTTTTGATCAAGTGGATCAAAATGCTGGCATACCAACAACTTTAAAGCACGAGGCACAGGAATAGAAATATCTTCAGAACATCTTATATCGTAGGTAGGTCATGCAGATGATATCAAACATCTTATTGCTTGATGGAAAAAGTGCAGTTTAGTGCGCAAAGAAGTGAATAGATAGGTGGGTGGGGTTTTGGCAATGTTTAAATTTTGACCATGGGTTTTTTTCTTAAGCCAACGATGACTGCATGCAGCATGCAAACTATAGAAATGCATCTGCATGACAATAAACTCTTACAGTTTCCTGGGAATCATCTATTTAGAATCCCCAAATGCACAGGCATCCTTCCTGACATTTCTTAAGCTTCTCTCAGCTCACTGCATACCATGAGAGTGGCCATGCGATTGTTGCCTTCAATACAGAGGGCGCACATCCAATACACAAGGCAACAATCATTCCACGTGGATCTGCTTTAGGAATGGTCACTCAGCTTCCTTCAAGTGATGAGACATCAATTAGCAAAAAGCAGTTATTAGCCCGTCTGGATGTTTGTATGGGAGGTAGAGTTGCAGAAGAGCTCATCTTTGGTCAGGACCAGGTCACAACAGGAGCTAGTAGTGACCTTCACACAGCTACAGAGCTAGCCTACTATATGGTATTTTCCATTTTAATGCCTTGAACAATCCATGCTCGCCTGAAACTCGGGATCATTTCTAATAGTCTTGGAACCTATAAAATTTTCCATTTGGTTATAAATATAATTAAAGTAGGTTCATGCGCCTTGGTAATGGTACTTACACTACAGTATATTGTCTTCTCAATTCCTGCAACCTACTCGTTTGGCTATGAAAATCAGCTTATAAAAAAATTTGTGACTTGAACCACTCTGCGTGCTTTAAACAGAAGAATTTCCTATTTCAATTGCTTCTTGAGTGCATCTTTCCTATTTAAGGTATCAAAGTGTGGGATGAGTGACACGATCGGGCCAGTTCACATCAATGAGCAGCCAAGTTCAGAAATGCAATCACGTATTGATGCTGAAGTATGTTTGTGGAATCTGGGGTTCTTGTGATTTATTAATAAATGGGTAGACATACGTTTAGTTTATTTAAATTTCTTGCATTGGTTGTACAGGTGGTGAAACTCTTAAGAGAAGCATATGACCGTGTAAAAGCCTTGCTAAAGAAGGTTTGTCCCTTAGTTCTCATCTGTTTGTAGTATTTTCTTTCTTTTGAAAAATGAGAGCTGCAATATAAGAAAAAATATATTCGGTTATCCTTATGGTCCAGAGGGGAATTGGCCATTCAATCTTGTAAACTAATCGAGACCGAAACTGGGAAAAGAGATACTAATGGAGAGGAATAACCAATCGATTTGTTTCTCTAATTCTTAAGTCCAAGTGAATTCCAAATGATCCAAGTGATGGAGTTATATTTTGGTCGAGTTGAAAATCCATGAGATGTAATACCCTAGATTAATTATATTTCCAAGCCAAATGCAGCATCAGTGCACTGTGAAGCTTATATTTGAGTGGGAGGAGACTCCACACATACCACCTCATTCTCCCTTTATAAGGCCTTCTCTTAAAATATTCTGGAGACGAGTCCTTCAATATGGTTTATTTCAAAGGCTTGGGAAAGGTGATTTATCCATAAATGTAAAGGTGCATTAGCAGTTTAAAAGGTATGGTTTAATTCAGGTCATGTTAAGCACTCGTTGAACCTTGTAGACTTGGGAAACTGATATTGGGTCACCAAATAACATGATCTGTGTCATTGTGCATGACCTTGAGATCTGTCCTAAAGTTGCACTTCATTGTAGCTTACTTTCTTCCCCTCCCTTTAGTTTTGCATCTCAACATATATGATCCAATTGAGTGTATATACATTTTAAGAAAACCTAGAACCAGCTATATATGTGAATGGTATGAGTCTAGGTCCCCCAAGTTTAGCCTCTGTCATTGGCATTGCTCAGAAGGATCTGGGTTCCTAAGTACATCTATCGTGCTGCGTGCATGTCTCTGGAATTTTTCATTTTGGTGCTTAAAATACTATCGACCCTGATCCTTCCTTGGCTATGATGGACATTGATGGTTGGAATTAGCAAATTTTAGTATGGCTAACTTTTGCTTCTACACTTATATTCAGCATGAGAAGGCATTACATTCGCTGGCAAATGCACTTCTAGACTATGAGACACTAAGCGCCGAAGAAATAAAGCACATTATTCTTCCGTACTGTGAAGGAAGGCTGCCCGAGCAACAAGAACAAGAAGGGAACTTAGTATTGGTTTAGAAATTGGCTCCTTTTCTTTTTCAGAAATCTGCACTCCAGGCCCATAGATGGTTATTTGTACCACTACCAATCCCCCTTTTCTCTTTCTGCTGCAAGATACACCAATGCAAGTCTATTCATACACGCTCCCAGAGTATCTCTGAAGCAACGTTCCGGCCTCTTGTCTGACATACAGCCAATGTGATGGATAATTTTTTTTTTTTTTTTAATTATCGATAAACGTGGGTGTCCGGTCCAGCTTGCATGCATCTCGATTAATCCCATGGGGTTCAGAAGTTAACAATCAGATAAACTTCTAGTGACCCTAAGGGAACTCGAACTAGTGACCATTGAGGAGCAAACCCAATATGGTAATGTATTAGTTGGAGAAATCCTGTATTGTTTAAACTGTTACCCCATTTTGGGTGAAATTTTGAAGGTAATCTCTTGTATTGTACTCTCTTTTTTTTCTTGGAAAAAATAGAACCTTTTATTAATAAATCAACTATTACATGCTTTCTCATTAATGACAACTTCAACTATATCACTCTGATAGCCCTCCATCCATATGAGCTCTGACTCCAGAGCCAGAGCCAGAGCCAGAGCCTCTTTCGCCGGCCTATGTGCAGCCTCATCTGATTGTCTTCTTAGATATTGTATTGACTACTTCATCTCCCCTTCGAACAGCTCCCACAACCTGTAGAGAATCCCCCTCCAGGACCAAGTTAAAGCTTGCCATCATCTTGCAGAAACCCAGAGTCTTCCAAAGGGCTACAGCTTCTGCCACCGTGGGGTCTATGATGTTTTTGATTGGAACACTCATTGCAGCTAAGACCTCTCTCCTTCTAAATCTCTTACTAGGGAACCTATACCCATCTTTTATTGTACCGGTGAGAATAGTCTTATAAGCATGGTGCATTCTTTATAGACTCACCACCTTTTTAGTATAGCATCGACATCAGGGTAAGAATGGTTGAAAAGCTCTCTTCTCAGAATCAGCCTTTCCAACAACTTAATTTGATGTTCCGAATCATTTGAACTGCCCATTAACCATTTCTTTGTAGCCACTGTTGAGAATCCCGAACCGATGACTGATGCAAGAGGTATGAACTTTTTAGTTTTAAACCTTGAACTTGACAGAACAAATCCCCATTCCTGACCGGAAAACCAGACTTGCATAACAATGTCGAAAGCTGCAAACCTCATATCAACACCTTTACCTACAAAGCATATTTCCGGCTCTTTTACCATTTCAAGATCAGAAGCCTTATTCTCCCAACCATCTTTTTCTAACATGAAAAACAGGAACTTAGATACAGATAAATAGCAATTACAGGCTCAGACAAAAATATATTATATATAAATAGAAATTACAAGAA
Organism: Pterocarya stenoptera; assembly: GCA_003123785.1. NCBI lineage: Eukaryota > Viridiplantae > Streptophyta > Magnoliopsida > Fagales > Juglandaceae > Pterocarya > Pterocarya stenoptera. The sequence goes on from QEOT01000462.1 coordinate 154,179, forward strand.
AGTCTACTTAATCTCTCCTAGTTTTCGCCAGACTTTCATTAAATGCAATTTGAAACTACGATTAGTACAGCTTATAGCCAAATATACAAACATCACCTCTTTCTGGCACATATGTACAACCACAAAAGCATACATTATACAACCACTGGACACGACCTGGGAAAACAGTAAGAAAGAAAACACAGAATAGCTTTTTTCCCCAATTTCTTTTCTTTTTTAGCCTTTTCCATTCACGAACAGTTTTAGAAACCGTTAAAAATGCTGTGGATCTTGACCTAGTAAAGATGAGAAATCCAGAATATAATTCTGGAAGCAATTCAAATAACATAACAAAGACGAGGAAAATGTGCACGTATGTATTTGAAGATGGAACTAGTACTATTGCCAGTCTGTCTCCAAAGCTTCCAAGAAATGAAAGCAGCTGAATCTTCATCCATGGCAGTCCAAGCCTCCACCACATCCTCAACCCCAACTCTCAGATCCGATCAATGGGTTCAGTTCGATCCTGGACTGCAAGCCGCTCTGACACATCAGCAAGTGATTTCAGATTGCACTTGATCAAGGCCTGCACAAAGTAGCATGTCTCGTCCTTTGTGTTCCCTTCAGGCACATCCACAACAAACGACTCGATCACAAGCGTCCCTGGTCTTCCATCAATGATCTCCGGATGCAGGGAAATAATGGACGAGTAGTTCTGAAATAGCCAAAGAATAAAAAAGAAACAGGTTGGGGCTCTTTTAGGCTTAGCATGATAACATAACAAAAATATCAAGCTAGACAGCAAACTGGATCTAACTTATCCTACTAAGATCCTAGGTCATAATAGCCCTCCATGAAGAATCCTCAAACTCAGCCCGTGGAGCTGATTGATTCATATCAGCAGAACTCTATTGAAATTTGTATAATCATAACTTTTTCCAACCGCTCACTTTTTAAAACTAATCAATTGATTTAAAATTCTCTCAACTCATTATTTAAACTTATAAGCAACATACGAGCACCAGAGCTTGATTTGTATGATTTGAGTCCATATTTGCTCTAGAGCCTTCTTCTTTTTGGCAAGAGAACAAAGAGTTAAATAAGAAAATTAAGAGATTTAATACCCTAAGTCTGTGATCCCCTCCAATTATCTTGATGCTGAGTATATGCTCATCATCATCAAGAAGTTCCAGTCTTTCTGTACTCGTAGTTGCAGGAAGCCCAGACTTAACATCCACTTCTCTGAGACTCCCAATCTCAAGGTTCCCCTTCACAATGCACCTACTGATAAATGGCTTGTATTTCTGTGGTTGATCGAATCTCCTCACCAAAGACCAAACCTGGTGGAATATATCAAACATAAAAAATTAAAAGGCGCACTCAAATACAGCATTCCAACAATCACGTTTCCAAAACTTCTCAATGAACAAAACTCGTTTCTTCATCAGAAAAGCCTATCGTTATCAATATCCCCTTTAATGTATACTCATCTTAAGCAGTCAGGGTAAGGCGAATTTATTTATATCCCCTTTAATGCGTTTTTCTTTTTCTTTTTGATAAGTAAATCAAACGCACGTAACCCAGTATTCAGTTGGAGAGAAAGCATAAGATATAAGACTAAAAAATAGAGCGTCATGCAAACATTTCTTAGTAGTCGAATGTCTTGGCAACCAAAAGAATCTTCCACAAAACCTACCATAGATACCATTGCAGCCAATCAAAACCAAAGGATGTTCAAGTTACAAAACCCAGAAAACCAAGATATTAAAAAGATACCAATTACTGGCACGTCTAGGTATAGGAAACAATTTCAAGAAATGAAATTAAGATTTTCGAAAAGTCTAAGTTTCACTTTCTAGAACCCAAGAAAACCAAAAACTTGAATTAAAGCAATGTATCCATTGTAATTAGTTTCGAAAGTCCGCAGAGCTAAAAAAATTACACCTTTACGAAGATTTCTAGTTCCTAAGTTTTAAAGTTCGCAATCTCCCAGAAACTTGAAAACGCTCCCCTCAATTTTCTCAGCAACCAAACGTACACAGAAGGAGAGAGTATAAATTGAAAAAAGAAAAGAGTATAAATGATCGTCAAATTCAGGTATAAATATCAAGAAGCGCAAACGATATATATCGCAGATCAAGATCAACCACTATAAAAACTCTCGGTCAAACATTAGACGAATTACCAAGAAAACCCCCAAGGAATACCAACAATAACATATTCAAACACGATCCCCCAAATTCTTCACGGAACTGACCTTCCAATGCATCCGCCAACCTAAACAGACACATACTCATAGATGTGCACCCATACGGCTATACGTGTATAATCGATGTAACACATAGACATGCATATATACACGTCGACAGAGACACAGAGAGAGAGAGAGAGAGAGAGTTTACGAGGTGAACTGGGGCTTTGATGCGCTTGACAAGCGCGGAGCTACACTGATTCTCGCCGGGCTGGTGGCGATGGAACCTCCGTATGAATTCGCACTCCACGTCGCTGAATTCGCCATTTCCAATCCCGTTAAATTCCCCATTCATCTTGATTGATTTACACAGATATTTAACCAAACCAAACGCTCTTAGCTTTTCTCACTTAAAAATCAACATCTCACTAAGATTGACTCGTCTGGCCGGGAAACAGAGCTCGGATAGCCGGCATAAGAGGGTCTACAATAAGAGCTCCTGAGAGAAATATCTAGTAAAGAAGAAGAAAGGGAAGAGGAGGGGCTAGGAGGGGGTAGGAGGAGGAGGAGGAGGAGGAGGAAGAGCGTTAATGAGAATCACACCGCCATTGCAGACCTGCGGGCTCTAGCCTTCCTATTGTCAATCAAGAGGAGCGTAAAGTAAAATAAAAATGTTACTTTGCCATTTAATTTATCTTGATATCTCATTGATTTTAATTTTTTTAATTTTAATTTTTATTTAATAATTAAGAAAGTAATTGTTATTGCAAACCGCGTAACAATTTATTATTATTATTATTAACAGTATTATTTCGTGAACTTAGAATAAAAATAAAAATAGGAAGGATGAAGTCAAGATTCTTGTTTTGGGAAACAAAGTACATATAAGAAGATAAATTATTAAATTAACGTCAAAGTCTATATAAAATTATATAGATGTAATTTAAAAGTAAAAATAAATTAATTAATTAAAGATGGTATCACTTATGCTAATTGACTTTCTTTTATATGTACTTTATTTTTTGGAACTATATTCAAATTTTTAAGACTAATTATGTAAAAGATAGACATATAAAATAAATCCTACGTAAATGATAATAAGTATCATAAAATTTACTCATATGTAATAGAATTCACATCGTAAATAAACATTATTGTCATACCTGAAACTTTGTTTTAGTGTTTTAACTAACACTTCTCATTATTCATGGATATACACTGTAATTTGTTGGCATGAGATGTTCACAAGAGAAACCGATATCCCCAATCTCAAAATCTTCGATTAGGGAAAAATAAAATATAGTAGAATGACCACCTAGATCACCGGCAATAGTGAGATGGGGTAGGTTAAATTTGATAGATTTTGGAATGATGAAACTATTGGTATGACACGTGTAGCCATCAAATATGTTTCGAAGTAGCGACACTTGGTGGCTATGCACAGGACAATTCGCGCTTGAGGATCATGCATCAACATCTTTGTTATGGTTGCATATTGTACAAGACGGTGCCAGAAAAAGGATGGAGGCAAGGCCTCATCCTCCTCTCTGGTGAAACCACTAAATAAGAAAATGAGTGACTTTCTCTTTTTTGAGAAAGAGAAGTGTGGCTTAGTAAATTTGATTGTTTGTTATGTTGCTATTTACTTTCAAAGTATTTGTTTTTAACAATCTCCTTGCTTTAATTGAGATGAAATAAAATAGGATAAGATAAGATAAAATGAGATGAAATGATATAAAAATTATTTTTAAATATCTCTTTATTCTAAGAGAATACTTAAAAAATGATATGAGATGAAATGAAAATTTTATATTAGTAATAAGATGATTTGTGAATACTAGTAAGATAGTTTGAGTTAAGTATTTTTTAAGTTCTGGGAAAGAATAGAGAAAAAGTTAAATAAAAAATAATATAAAATTATAATATTATTATAATATAATTTTTTAATATAATTTTTGTTTTAAAATTTGAAAATTTTAAATTATTTTTTATCTTTTATTTAAAAATTTAAAAAAATTATAATAATTAGTTTTAAAATATTTATATTTAAATAATATTTTAAAAAAAAAAGATAAGATAAAATGAAATGAGAATTATTTCCAAAGACTCTCGTTCGGAAGTCTCAAAAAATCAGAAAAGAACTATGAAACAAAATTTAAAAAAAAAAAAAGAAAAGGAGAAAAAAAAAAAAAAGAAGAAGAAGAAGAAGAAGAAGAAGAAGAAGAATGAAACTCGTTCGAAAGACGGTCAAGTTCAACCTGTCTTATTATTATTTTGTCCTAATCAATTCGAACTAGTCTTCGATTTGCGAGAACTCGCACTTCTCGAAACTTCCTCCGTCTTACTCTTTTATTATATTTTTTTGCCTATTTTTTATTATTTAATCACTTACGTGGGTTCCACACGGTCCATTCAAAATTGCTTTCAAGGAACGGGTACGACACTCTCAAATCCTCGTTAATCTACATAAAAATAATAAAAAAATGATTAAATTAAGAGATAGTCTTTGTGATTTGTTTTTTAATAAATAATCTTTATGTTCTAATGTTAAATTCTTTACTCTATATGTTTTGAACTTTTTAGTTTATATATTTAGGATTTGTTGGGACATTTAGAATATCTTAAAATAGATGTAAATAATAGTGAAATAGTTTATAAATAATATTGAAATATTTTATTAAATTTTGAGGAATGAGAAAGAAAAATTGAATAAAGAATTAAAAATACTATAAATTACAAAAATATTTGAATATAATTTTTATATTGAAATTTAAAAAAGTTATATTATTTTTTATGTTTGTATTTGGATAATGATTAGATAAAAATTAAATAAAAAATGTAAGAATTAAAAATTAAAAAATATTTTTATATTTAAATAATGCTTGAGAATGGAATATTTTGAAAATATATGAAAATACGTCAGTGTATAAATCAGTCTAATATTTTTGTGATTTTTATTTATCATCTAATTACAGTTAGAAAATATATATGTACATATATATACATATTTATAAGTTCACTTATTGACACATAAAATATATTTAATGTGGGAACTTGCCACATCACTTAGGTGAGATGTGAGTTGAGATGACATGAATTGAGATAAAAGTTAAAAATAAAATAAAATATTATTAAAATATTAATTTTTAATATTATTATTATTTTAAAATTAAAAAAATTAAATTATTTATTATATTTTATATAAAAATTAAAAAAATTATAATAATTATATAAAATGAACCGAAATGAGTTGAACGAGTTATATCTAAACTCAATCTTAATATAAAAAACGGTATATTTCTCATCAAAATAAAAGGAATGGAGAGTACAACACACTCTCGGTAAAAGAGAGTGTGCACTGCGTAGTACGCTTTTTTCCAAAGTTAAGGCGATGTACCGTGCGTAGTAGGTCAGCTGCACGTGATAGGTAGCAGGTTCTGAAAGGTCAACTCTTATGTGGCGGATTTTTCGTCCGTAAACGCTCCCCCCCCCCCCCGGGGGGGCCTTTTTTTACAATTTCATTTNATCTTACATTTTTCATTACATTTATGAAAAATATTTTGAGAAAAAAAAATATTATAAACTCAAAAAAGTATGTACGCTTGTTGGTTAGATTAGAAAATTGTTGAGATTTTTTTAAAAAAATATTTGAATATAAATTTTTATTAAATTTGTGAGATTTTTGAGAACTTCTTGAATAAGAATTTGTTACTGCTTTTTTAGATATATTTTGTTTGGAGATAAAAATTAGGAATTTGTTACATAATCTCCACCACACTTTACACTACATATTTTTTTAAATTCTTTTTTGAGTTTATTCTTTTTAAACTATTTTAAATTTTCAATTCATTATTTACATAATAAATATTTAATAAAAGAAAAAAATAAAAACAAAATGTGGTGTATAGAAATTGTGTGAATAGTAGAAGATTGTAAAGATTTTTTATTTATTTTTGTAAAGCTTCTGTCAAAAAGTTGAATGCAATATTAAATAATTATCATGCATATACATACAACCTTCAGTTTTGTTTGAATAATAAGTTAATTTCAATTCATTTCATCTAATTTAATTATAATAATTTTTTTAAATATTTAAATAAAATATAATAAATAATTTAATTTTTTAAAATATCAAAATAAAATAATATTAAAAAATAATATTTTAATAATATTTTATTCAACTTTCAACTCTTATCTAATCTCATCTTAACTCAATTCACTATCAAAATCTCTCTAATTCAAACATAGAATTAGAGATTGAGCATGCAATGGCACTATATATAGAAAAAAATATATTCATAAGCTCATACATCACACACCACAATTTTTTTTTTTTATCTTTTTTATTTTTTTCTCTTAAATATATATATAGATATATATATACACACATATGATTCTTGATCTTATTTGCTAGCTAGCTTTCGGTCATGTGCAGTAGAGTCTGTCTCTGATCCGTCCATTCATTCGTCTTTTTCAGGAGTGAAGTACTTGTGGCATGAGAATATTAGACGAGTAATTACGTACTCACAGAAGCCATGTGATGTGATGAACATTTCAATTTTTTTTTCTTGGTATCTGAATCAGAATGCATGTGATCTTAGAGTTTTCCAGTGACTTCGGCAGAGAGCTAAGAGGGTAGTACTATTAAATTCTATTACCAAATTAAAAGCACATTCATGCTGATTTTATATATTGGGTTTAGACATCATTGATTTGCAAGTCTTAATTAATTTATGTATTGATTTTTCTATTTTTGGTTTGAATTTAAACTCTATATTGTTGAGAAATAATGTCACATTGCTTGTGGATAAAGTCATAGACATGTTTATAAAGAATGAAAATCCTCTCTTGTAAAACCAATTTGATGAGATGAGTTAAACTCATGAATTTCTTAATAGTATCAGAGTCTGTCACATGACGAATGTGAGCCCACATTATTTATCCTGTGACGAGAACTAAGAAAAATACTGACTTGCACGTGAGGGATAGTGTTGAGGAATAATCCCATATTACCTATGGACAAGGTTTTGAACATGTTTATAAGAAATAAGTAAGTAATACTCTATTATAAAACTGATTTTATGAGATGAATTAAGCTCTTAAATTTCTTCATATATGATCTTTGATGCGATCTCTTTCAGGAAGAGTGTCTAACTCTTAAGCCCATTTTTGCAACAAGTTTTTAGAGCAGCGAATTGATATCAAATACCGTATTATTATAGAAGAAGATGTTTCTTTGATGATTCTTCAAGATAATGAAAACTTGCATGGACAGTCTCCAGATATTATTGCATTGCGCATCACATTAGCCGGCAAACCTGCGATTTGTAACACCAATTACTTTTACTTTTACTTAATCATTTATATCTTGGCTAATGATTTGTTACTTTATCAATCTGTATTCATTTATATCAAATTAAAAGTAATTAAGCATTTATTGCCCAAAGTTGAACAATGTTTAATTTTCAATAAAAATGCAATTCACTGCATGCAAGAGATATGAGCATTTGCAACGGAAATTTTTATAATGATCATAATTTCGTTTTAAATAATGGATATTTGTAATGATTTTTTCATGGTTGTAAAAAAACTTTTATTTCAATGAAAATTAATTCATTGCAAATAATTTAATAGTTGCAACGAATAATGATTATTTCCAATGTGTTTTTGGACACCTCCATTTGTCTTTAAAAAATAAAGCAAAACGATGGATTCATAGGCTTCATGCCCACGAGACAAAAAACGAGGGGAGAACAAAAATATGAGAGCTGAACCCTTGGCATACACTGCATAGTCACGGTTCTTTAACAAAACAAAACAAAACAACAACAAAAAAAAAAAAAAAGCAAGGACAATTCATTAGGACAAATTGTCACAACCCGAAAAAGAATAGCTGTGGGATCTGAACAATTAGTGAAGACATCCCAATCTCCATGGATCCAACTTCAATCCTCCTTGCTGATAGCATCTCACACAAATAGCATTTACCAATATCTGAAAAATGAAAAAAAAAAAAAAAAAAACCTATCCAGTAAGGTGGGAAGCATCCACCTCAGTTGATGAAATACTTGAGACATCAAGGCTGTAACCTTTATCTCCTAAAGTATCTTCGGCTTGCAAAAAGACCTGATGGTGATCAAGTATGGTCGTGCATGGCCTTTCATATGAAATTTACCTGTCAATATTATATAACATAACCAGAAAACTCTGGACCACTTGTGATCCATGAATAGCCAAATAAGCAATTTCTACAATATGGGTTAGGCTTACAAAATAAAGCAAAAAAATTTCAAAAGAGGGTGCATCCAGCGATATCCACATCCTAAATCTTCGCCTTCTTTAGCATCTTCTACCCATCAGCTTCCTTGACTACCCTGCCATGCACCACTATCTATCATCATCTTCGGTGTATTTTGTCATCCTTTACTGCCACTATAATCTCATTTGTTCTCTGTGTGGGTATTCCCTATCATCTCATCTACACTTATTTTGGGGGTACTCTGGAACATCTCCTCCTCGACTATTCCACAGTTCTTCAACATAGGCTCCTCCTTAGCTTCCATTATAACCTGAAGAAGTTCCAAAGAGGTAGCTGCTGGATCCAACTCCCGACAACCCTTTGGAGCGTTAGGAGCTTCTTGGCCTGTAAGCAAGTAATTAGGGACCTGATGAGAAAAGCGAAACATTTCTTCTTTGGGAATCCTTCTAACCTCCTTGGGGTCCATGTGCCTTTGAAACACTGTCCTGAAACCAGTAACTTTAATAAGAGGAACAACAGACACACCTTGTTCCACATTAAAGTCATCAAGCACTTCCACCATGTCATATTTGTGTATCAAGTCATCTGGTGTATGCTCATTCCAATCCGAGGACCAATTTCTATACAGAGCCCAGACTTCTCCCTCTCTTGGATATATGCAAATGACCCCACGAATGCCTTTTGTCCACATAACCTTGTGAGAGAAAGAGTTCAATGTTTCCGTCGTTTCCTGTCTGCCAATCCTGAAATCCCCACATGTTTTTGAGAAACCAGAACCTATCCACTCTATTGGGCCCAATTCCTGGTTGCTTCTTGAGTTAAGCCAACTGATCCGCATCTTAAATGGCTTCAAAGAGATCACCTTATGAACTCGAGCATAGTAACGAGGCATACCATCATCATCATCATATGCAGCCCAGACCTGGTCATCCTCAAAGGAACTTTCAGATCTGTCCAGGTCAAAATTGTGAAAATCAGAATCTGGAACATTGATTGACATAGGTTCAACATTCTGTTGATCTGTATCATCATCCTTACGGTTAGAGATAGAATTGTTTTGCCTTCTTTTATTGCTAACATCTGACTCACCCCCCTTATGCAGGTCATATGTGTCACCATTCACCACACCCAGCTGCTTCTTAGACTCTTTGTCTTTCACCTTCTCCTTCTCTTTCTTTGAAGTATTTGCTTCAGTTAATGAGCTCCATTCTTTAAGTTTCTTGCGGACTTCACTCCGAGCCTTCTCCAGTAGCATTTTCTGTATTTCAGAAAACATCAATTCTTTCTCACTGTTGGACTTATTATAAGTACCAGAAAAACCATTAAACCTTTCTGTTCCAGAACAACCCCTAGTTGGTTCCGATAAGCCTACCATGCCAGTTCCTCCATTTCCCATAGTCATTTGATTTGCTGCATGGCCTCCATAACTGTTCAAACAATTATCATCTAGCTTTCTCTTCTTCAAGTGTATGTCTCCTTTAAGGGCAGAATTACCCGTGCCCTTAAATAGATGACTCCTCTCCCATTCGGGGGCAGCCGACCATTCTTCCTCATGCTCTCTCTTTACTCTCTCACTAGCCTGTTCAACAACAGTTGCAGCTTGTGCAGCAGCAGAACTTGATGCAGCAGTACAACCAAAATCAACCCCTCCGGAGAAAGAATTCCAGTGGAAGTTTGTGTTACTGAATGAATTCATACCTTCATTATATGGGTTACTAATTCCAGGATGATGTTTTGAATTCTGATGCGTCTTGCGAGAAGACCAACCAGAGGACTTAAAAACATTAGGAGGTGGAGGCTTCTCTAAAGCCATAAAAGCTTCGTTACAATTAGGGCAAAGCAGAGTGTGATTTAAATAAGTCCTGAGGTACTCATAATGTGTCCTGCATCTATTACAAATGGTCCAAAAAGTATTAGTTTTGATATGTGGAGGAGGAACTGAAGAGGGACCCACCCGATTGCTGCTATGACTATTCCTCGCAGTTGAGGCAACATTCTTGGTAACATTATGAAAGCCATTTGCTCTGGGTGGCACTGATGGACCACCACTCCGGGCTGAAGCATTCTGCTGAAATCCTTTCAAATTCCTCTTCTGGTTATATGATAATCTCTTAGCCTTATCTGATAACAAACTCCAGGCCTCTGAAACCAACTTAAATGTGCCCTCTGCACCTAAACACTTGTTTTTATCAGGATGAAGCATGAGAGCTAGCTTCCTGTATTGTTTCTTTACTGTCTCATCATCAGCCAAGGGATTTACACCAAGTACACCATACCAATCTGCTTCCCCACCTATTTTGTTTTCAGAATAGATATAGACATCAAGTGTCATTAACATTTGAGAGAGCCCCTCAAGCTCAGGATACAAATTTTGAGCCTTCAAGGCAAATTTCTTTGAAGCAGCATAATTTCTCTCCATAAACTTCCTCTCAGCAATTTCTTTAGCCCTGACAGCCTCATCTTTATTGCACTCCATAGTACTTTCTTCCTCTCACAACCTATACTAAATAAAAGCAATATATAACCCCAAGCAACCTTCAATGGTTATGAACCTGAACCCAAAAATAAGAAAAATCAAAATTACAATATAAAAAGGAGACATTAATATCAAATTTTGGCCAATGGTACATGAATCCCAAGTTTTAACTACTTCTGAAAGGAACAATAAGATAAAAATCACATCATTCATTTGTAGAACTTTTGAGTTCCACAAATCCAATTACTTGAAATGGCAAACCAACCATGCTACCATTTTGAACAGGAAGATATGTACAAAATATTCTCCTCATTTAAGTAGATGATGCACTAGTACAAGTTAGAAACAACAGTGTTCAACTGTATGTTCAATTGTTCAATACAATTCCAATTTGGCAACAAAGTACACCTAGCATTGTTGACGTAAGGATTTTCCATTATCTCCAGAAAGGTTTAAGCAATCAATATTAAATCTACAGTGGGAGATGCAGAGAAATCTCACTTGATAAATAGGAGTAGCACTGCTAATGATGTCACCTGTAATAGTTTGTGTCCATGTCTATAATTCACAAACACAACATGAAGGTTGTTTCTTAACAATTGTACTACCAGCTCCCCAGAGTGGAGCTATGTTATACCTGTTTTGAGGTATAGAACATACAAAACATATAGCTTGGGATAGCTTGGTATGAAGGGCAGAAGCAATTATCTTTATATACAGCAATAAGGAAAAGAAAAACACCAAAAGAAAATGTCCACAAGCACCACACGGTTAAACAAGCACTGCCATTTTAGACTTGCAAAAAAGATTCTTTGTTAACATTCATGATGCTAGATGATATATCAGAAAATGGTAGCAATATGGTACACCTAACGTATTTAATAGTCTTGAACTCATTAATTAGGTATACACATCATTCGCTAATGTTGGCAAATACACCACTAGTCAATGCTCCTAAGTCTTTTTTTTTACTCACCCATATGTAATTGTTTAATGTCATAAATCTAGTGCAACCCATATTAAAAACAAATTCAGTCCAGGTAACAAAATGGTCGATCTTTCTTGTACATGGATGAATGTTCATTTCAACACAACTAGACATTAATCCCAAGAAATTTGAGGAAGCTAGTTCGATTGTTTTTACTACTCATTTCCATGTTCTCGGTTACCTCCTACCCTCAGAGATAATTTGCCTCATTTTTGCACTTTTTGATCCTTTCTTTTGATAAGTAATAATTATTTCCCACTTTTTGATACTTTCAAATTAACAAAGTACTTAATTTATAATTGATGTATTAGCAGGGTTCCATTGTATATGTCCAAACAACTTGAAATGACTCTGCATCATCTTATCATCAATCTGTGTCAGCCCCACTTATGAATAACAACAATCCTTATCTTTTCTAGTGTTGCCAGTCGCCACACATCCATCTTAACAAGCTGATCTCAACTACAATCATTTTAAAGAAGTTTTTCTTGATTGCCAAACAGTCTGAACCATACAGTACAGTTGGGCCTTAAAACAATTCTATAAAGTTTTCCCATTTGCTTTGTGGGTATCCTACAATCATAAAGTATCCCAGATGCATCTCTCAACTTCATGCAGCCTGCCCAAATTATATGAGAAAAATCCTCTCCAATCTCCCCAGCGTTGTGTAATAAATCAACCAAGATACCCAAAAGGACCACTTTGTTACTTATGGACAATAATGGACACATTTCATATTAACCAGACACAACACCTTGAAACTACTCAAACGCGTATAAACTTCCTTATGCATAATAACTAAACAAAAGACATAAAACATGCAAGTATCACAAATCTGAAGATTTAGTAATCACTGACAGATTATATTAAAAGGGGGAAAGGCCCTTTTATGATGTGTGTCTTCAATAATTGTGATATGCGATCATGAATCAGGGAAAATAATAATGAAAAATGATAGTAGGCGAAAACTAGGCTGGCGGAATGGAAGAGGCAGTACTTATTTAAGGGAGTGAGAATATTAGTCTGATTAACAGTACTCTTTCACATTTGTCCACCTACTTTATGTCTCTATTTCCCCTTCCTGCAACAAGTGTAACCAACCGCCTTGAGAAGTTTTAGAGAGATTTTTTTATGGGGTGGCATGAGAGAGGAGTTGAAATTCCATCTTGTGAATTGCCCCAATGTGTGTTCTCTAATCTCCAAGGGCAGGTTAGGAATCAGGAAATTGATTACATCCAACCATTCAACTGTGCCCTTCTAGGAAGTGGCTATGGTGATATCTCAATGAAAGTGATGGCCCATGGAGAAAGGTTAATGAGGTAAATGAGTCTTATGGGATTGTATTATGGAGAAATATTTGGAGTTGGGGGGAGTAGTTTTCATGACATGTTAAATATGAGGCAGGCAATAGATCCAAAATAAAATTATGGCCTGATGTGTGGTGCAGGGATCAGCCTCTCAAAAAATGGTTTTTCTGGATATATTCCCATTTATCTAGCTAAGGATGCATTAGTACAGACCATTTTACAATTTTGAAACGGATCACCTCAATGGGTAGTGGACTTTATCAAAGCAGCACAGGATTTAGATATCTATCTTTTTAACTCAATCTATGCTCAATTGTATTATGTTGGAGTGAGATAGGATGGGGAAGACAAGGTGCAATGGACCACGTCCAAAAAGAGGGGCGTTCAGAGTTGAAGTTGTACCATAATACATTGATCCCTCACGAGAGTACTAGCTTTCCATGGAAGTTCATCTGGAGGAGTAAGGCCCACCAAGAGTGGCTTTCTTTGGATGGTGTAACTAGGAAAGATCCTTACTTTGAAATGGCTAATTTATTTAGACAAAAGCACGTCACCCCGCGATGCATATTGTTACGATCCTAAGGGTTAAGGGTTTAACAAAATCAGTATCCAGCAGTCCTATAACATTTGGATCAACGGTTAGACCTTTAACAATCAGAGTAGGGACCATGTCATGAGTTTCATACACAAAAAGGGTCATCTATAGGCGGTTAAAATATCTTGGTACTATGTATGGCCATAGGATTATGTCATTTTTTTTTATAAGTATAGGATTATGTCATTGAATACTAATAGATTAGTGGAGCCACCAAAAGGGAGAAGCCTACTATCAGGTCAGTGTCAATAGAGTCAGCCTTCATCGACGTCAAATTCGGAAAAGTGGTGAAATGTTACGATTGTTTAGCCAAATCAGTATCCAATGGTCCTGGGAAAAATGGATAGGTCTTCAACACATAAATACATTACGAAGACATCCTCATTTAACAAGATTTTCCTTTTACTTTTATCCATAAAATTAAGGTTCGGGTAAAAAAGAAATCGTTCAGAAAGCGTCTATACCTTTTATTGGATCAGTAGTGCGTCACCTATACACTCATATGTCCAGCGCTCAACACCACGACATTTGAAATAATGGATAAACATTGAACACCACTGAGAATTGTATCACAAAACAAATAAATAATTCATTTAATACTGAATTACAGCCAACATGCAGTAAGCCCACGAAATGTAGCAAATAATAAACCCGCCGCCTTTTCTTCACGGTTTATTTTCCCACAAACCATTGAAAACACAATGAAGAAAACTTTAAGAAAGTACAGAAAAATGAACTAGGGAAGAATTAAAGGTGATAATTCGCAAACTGAATTCCCTTGGAGAACTCAAAATTTCAAGTCAGCAAAAAGTTGGCCGTGGATCTACAGGGGCAGAGGAATCAGAGTAAAGTTCAATTTCCAGTAACACCATTTGAAATCTTAACCATTCAGTATTTTGCAAAACGAAACCCTAGATTCTGTGATTTTCACAGACAGTAGAAATATTTATCAACAAAATTTATTGCTTTTTGAAGGAAAATCGAAAAATGGAGAATAGAGTAAATACCCATTGGAGAAAGGTCTCCGACTTGAAGAGATTTAAGAATCCGAGAAGACCATCCCCGTGCAGAGTCCCCTATTTGTCAAAGACTCAAAACCGCCCAAGGACATCAGAGGAATTCTAGGATGCCCATGTAACTTTAAATAAATAAATAAATATAATAATAATAACAATAACAATGAAAATAGAAGAAGAAAGAAAGTAAGTATGGGTTTGGTTTTTCCGTTAACCAAATGTTTAACTAGAGTTAAATTTTAACTATTGGGTTGAGTTAATATTGTGCTAAAAATGTTGAAGCATATGGCTAAATTTTGTAAGTTTAGAAAGAGATAAAAGATAAATACATAGAGTTTATATTATATTTATTTTTGTTTATGTGAATTTGTTGAACAACAACACGTTATCTAATTTATGTATCTATTTTTTTTTTGACTCAACATTAGAACAAAAATAATAAAATTAAAACTTATTAAGAACTGAAACAATCTAGTTATAAACGATTATGCGCACTAATATGCATATCCATTCAATATGATTGGTCAGAAAGTAGACTTTATTAAAAACAGTACTAATTTGAATTTTAAATATGAAGACAACAATATTAATAAACAGATTAGTACGCAAACTTGCTTATATATAACAATTTTCTTAAGAATTATGTTCATAAAAGTTTTATGCAAATAATTTATCATCACACATTTTGGTGTGCAATCCCCCCCTCCCCCAAAAAAAACAAAAAAGGATAATTCCAACTACACATTGTGTAGATACATACTCATAATGTAACTAACCACTAACCTACCTCAAGGAAAAAGCATAATTTGAAGCCAAAATCCCCTTCAGTTCATAATAAGCTCATATATAGTTCCTGAACAGATGGGCTCCGTTAGGAGATCCACAACGGTTCATATATGGCATTGAATTTGTAGAAAGTTATGCATATTTTAATGAACATTGAACTCAAACAAAATAAGGATGTTCTATAATTTGTCAAAGATATCGTGTGTGAGTCCAGGCTATCGGATCATCTGAAAATTACCGCTCAAATAATCCTCTTGACGTGACAGTGTCACATGGTTTATTGTAAAAGCAAAACAAACACTAAAAGGCAACCAGAAATATAAAATGAAGAATAAAACCCTTAGTTCCTCCTCGGTACCCCTTCTATTTTTAATCTCTCGACCATCAAGTAATCAACCAATCGGAGTGGATTTCAGTCTTCCTTTATATTTTCAGACACCCTTTTGTGTTTGTTTTGTTTTGTTTTTATTTTTATTTTTATTATGATAAACCATGTGACAGTGCCATGTCAAGAGGGTCATTTGAGCAGTAAACCTTATATGATTGGATAGTATTTCTAATAAAGAAGTGGTACAGTCATAAGGATATATCATAAAAATAAATCTACAAATTGATATGGCTTTATATGATACATTAAATCTGTTTTACAATTTAACGTACCATATCAAATCACGTCAGTCTGTAAATTTACTTTCATAATATCTATTTGTGGATAAAAACATTTCTATTTATGAAATTGCATTACTCCTATCTTTGATTAAAAGTCTTGGGATTTGATATAAGAGTAGCACCACTCCATTATACCACTAGCCTAATTAGCCTTCTTTTGTCTTTTCATATTTTTTTTTCATTTTAAAATATTTTTAAAAAGTATAAAAAGATATGAAGACATTAATAATTATTTTCTTAATTATTAAATAAAGA
Organism: Pterocarya stenoptera; assembly: GCA_003123785.1. NCBI lineage: Eukaryota > Viridiplantae > Streptophyta > Magnoliopsida > Fagales > Juglandaceae > Pterocarya > Pterocarya stenoptera. The sequence goes on from QEOT01000462.1 coordinate 170,700, forward strand.
AAAAAATTAAAAAATAAAATAAAATACATGAAATATCAAAATGATAAGATAAATTAGATAGATAAAGTAGCATTTTCTTGGTATAAAATGAGTAGCTAATAAGTAGCCAATTTATGTACAAAATCTTTGAGGTACGATGCTACGATCACCCAAAGAACAAAGTATAGTCTCTAGAATAGGTTTGGAGGTGAGATGAGAATTTTATATTTTATTTTAAAATTTAAAAAAATTAAATTAAAATTTAAAAAAATGAAATTATTTATTATATTTTATATAAAAATTAAAAAATATATATAATGATAGAAATAAATATTTTGTACGAGATAAAACTTAGAAACCTATTCTAAATAGAAGAGTACAGTCTCTATTTATAGTTCGGTGCAGTGGGATTCCATTTCAAAAGTTCTCCTTCTCCTGGCTGACTCTTTCTTTCCGCTTTCCTTGTGATAAGATAACGAAGTCCTGGTAAGTCATACCGAAGACTACTTTCGAACAAAAACAAATCTGAAAACTGAAATTGAAAAACCATTGCGTTCTCTTTCGGTGATTCGCTCTGAAAACAAAGACCTTCAAAACTTTCGTCTTTTCGCTCTGTTTTTTTTTTTCACTCTTATGTATTTTTTGTGGGTTCAGTGGCTCTTTTTGTAGGCAGGGTTGTTGGTTCTTCGTTTACTTTTTTATGCAATGGTATTGTTATCGTGACAAAGGGGTTGGAAGAGAAAGTAGCAGGTATAATTGTTGTTCCCCCCCCCCCCTTCCCTCTTTATTTCCTTTTATTATGTTCTTTTCCTTTTTCTTCATGAGCAGACTGAGGATGGGGCTGTTTTAGGTTTAAAGTTATGTTATTTATAAAGAAATTGTCTTTGGTACTTTAACAGTTTATGGTAAATGATTAGCTGTAGAGTGACTGGAGCTATCACCGCATTTTTCTTCCATATTATGTGAAATGCGGCCATTTTTTTGTAATTTGCTCCATTCATAGTGATAGGAGGCCTATGGCTTCTAGTGCCTTGTAAGAAACAGTGCAGCCATTATTCACTTTCAACGGAACATCCTATATGGCCTTTAACGAATCCCTTCATAATGCATTACTCACACGTATGAGTGTTTCTATAAGTTAATGTAACGGGAATGGCCTAAAGGAGATCACTTGTTCTGGTATCAGATCTTTGTCTCTCCGACAAAGAATAGGATCCTTGCTGGCCAACACACATGGTCTAATCTTGAGAGCTTTGGTGCACGATAGAGGCAATGAACCGCATCCAATTTTCACCACTATAATGTTGATTCCATGTTATCAAGTTTGCTCATATTTATCATTTCTCTCATTTACATCATCCATATTTCAATCTGCAATGAGAAAATTCATGATTCTTCCAGTCTATCATGTATGTATTCTTCACCTGAATGGGTATATGGATATTGCATAATCATTTGACATAGTCTGTTGGAGATTTTGTGACAGCTAATTGCTCTCGCAAAAGAAGAAAAAGAAAGGTCATTATGGTTAGGTGTTTCAACTTTCCATTCCTATGTTTCTAAGTAGTGGTTAAAGGGTTCATCAATTGTTTCTTATAAAATTTTTTATTTAATCTACACATTACCGTGTAGACCCAATGTAATCTGATAGAGGTCCATGTACCTAATTTGAAGCATAGTTGAAATCTTGTCATCTCATTTAATTGGAGTCGATCTTTACTTTGAGTCCTTATAGGAGTTTATTTCTTTGATTGTGCAAGAATTCTATTTTATTTGGTTTAGGAGTCCAGTAATGCATCAAATTCTTGAGAATTAGTCTATTTTAAATTATATTTAATTTCGAATTTCCCCTTTTATCAAAAAAAGAGAAGAATTTTATCAAAAAACTTGTCATCAACTATTTTGGTTCTCTTGGTCATACATCCTGTGCAGCTTCAAGGAAGATCCAGAACCCTTAAGTAATCGTGATTCTCTGAAATGATATAATGACGTTAAAGGTTCTATTATCTATGTCTTAGAAGTAGTCAAAGTTCTTATTTTACCTGAAGTGTTCAGCAAGAAGTCTTTTCAGAACTATCGATCACCCTACTAAAAAAGCAGTGGTTGGCCAATATAAAATCGATACCCAGGCCTTATACTTCTGAGGTTCTTTGGAACCCAACCCAAGCTTAATTATAGACCCAGCTTGTTAGTTTTTTTCCCCACATCATTAAGTAAAGGGAACTTTACAGGAATCCGAAGGTTCAGCTGAAAAACAAGTGTCAAGGCATGTAACATATGAGCCATGCAGTGACCAATAATTCACCTGAGGCTTCTATGGTGGACTCTGGTTCAGCATCCATTTCAAGAAACATGAGCAGAAGAGTTATATGCGAAGAAAGTGATGTTGTAAGTAACTTGATCTGGCATCTGTTTGCAGCTGTATGATTATGCTGTTTAATTAAATGAGAGTTAACTGAATTATACAATGTTTATCTTTGTTTGTTATAAATCATTTGTTTAGGTTCACAACCTGATTGAAAGGTGCTTGCGGTTGTATATGAACAAAAATGAGGTGGTAGAAACCCTTCTGGGTCTTGCAAATATTGAACCTGGCTTCACCACCTTGGGTAAGATACTATTTTATTCTCTAGAAGCTCCCCCATTCTCACATCGTTTCCCATTATGAAACAGCCATTTGCCCCAAAAGTTAAAAATTGATGGAAATAAGTAGATTTAATTATCTATATTATATCCTTGACACTCCTCCTCACATGCGGGTCAGACTCTTATTCAATAAGTGGGTCCAACACGTGGAATATTTAATCAAATGAGGTGGAGTAGTTCGAACTTAAGACCTCTGCTCCAATATCTTGTGAAACCACAACTTATCCCAAAAGTTCAAGCTGTTGGGTATAGACAAATTTAATTATTTATGAATCATTTGAGAGCTGTCCGGTGGGGTCCCGGGGGTGGGGGGGGGGGGGNAAATTCAATGAAATTATGTAAGTCACAGAGCACCTGTAGAATTGGAACCCATAATTACTCAATACTTTCTTTTATAGTTATCTTCTTCATCCAATTGCTCTAATGTCCAAGTCATTTTTCTTTAACTTAGTATTGCAGAGACTGGAAGAAGAAAATGCAGAATTTTTCAAGTTTTACTATGGAAGGGTAAAGCTGAACAAACAAATCCAATTGTTAAATGATTTACTCGAGAGGCAGTCCGAACTAATGAACAGTTCTTCACCTCAGAAGGTTCCATTGCCTTCTATGCAGAGTGGGATTCATTACATGCCGGGTAAGTTTTCCTGCAAAATTTTGTAGGATATTTAAGCCATGAACAAATTTGAAACTGTGAAAACAGAAAACTGATGAGTGGGAATATACTCTCTTAGCTCTTTTAGGTGCCATAATATGAAATGTCTATCTGGCTGATCAACTTTTTGAGCTAATTACTTTCAATGGTTTCGGCACACTTCTTTTATTTCTTGGTTTGGATCAAGATCAATATAAAACTTTATTCCAAAGGGGGGATTAGATTTATTCCAAGGATAAATACAATTCTATAAGCACCTTTGAAATGAATACAACCTTTAATGATTGATGACATTGCTGACTATGTCGACCATGCCAAAGGATTGAAATCCTACAGTATAGTAATGCAGACTTTGATTAGAGGACAAAAGATTGGCTCCAAAAGGCTCTTTAAGAAATATCATATGGATTTTATCTTTTTCCCCCTGCGAAATTACACTTCCTTATATACGAAATCAAATCATACGAAAAGGAACCTTTGTTATGTATTGACTATTGATTGGAAGTGAGATGATTCCTCACTTGTTTAATGGTCTTTGTTATGTAGCTCATGTTGAAAAGCTTAACTAGTTAATTGGTACATGTTTTTCATGAATCATTGTTTAGAAAATTTTCGACTTTTCAAAAGAAAACGTCTTCCAATGTACTTAGAGAATGTCAGCACCAAACAAGTGTCTTCTCTGATTGTTGCGAAGTAAAAGTGCCTTGACTTGTGGGAGTTCTGGGTTTAGTTTGCCAGCTTTAAGGCCTTGCAGAAGAAAATCCAATTCCACCTCCATTTCTAGCATACCAATCATACCAAACCTCACTTGAAAAAATGGCATATCCCTTTACAAACACAAGTCTCGTTCCCAAGGTAGGAGTCAGAATAAGTGTTCACTCTCCACTCCTTTCCATGTGAACCAAATTGACTCTAATTAAGAGTTAGCAGTGTTAGTCCTTTGCCATTTCTGTATCATGACTATCATTGTAATTCACTTTTTTCCCTGTAATGCAGTTAATTATCCACCTCTGGGGTATCCAATTCCGCAGCAGCCTTCAATTCCATTTATGAGTCAATCCCCAAGTTATTTTGTGGACTGTATGCCCAGCTATCAGGCGATACCCAGAATCCCTTCACCAGGCAATTTCAACCCTACACAAATAAATTCTGGGGAATGGTGAGAATTTTATCGCTTACCCAATTTTTTTCCTCCCTGTCATTTGTCTTTGTTGGTTGTTCAATACGTTTTTGTTATATGCATGAGTAACTCTAAAAGAGAGCCTGTATTCAATGTACACATAACATATTTAATATTCAACTTTTAGATCTGCTTCTGGCTCATTTATTGCATATATTGCACAGAGGCATTACAAACATATCTGAATTTTCTGATTGCATATAAAATTAAATGACATTATCTTGTCTATTGATAAATGTTGTCCACAACCAACATTGTGCAACTACTGATTCATTTTAATTTTCTTGTCTATCAAGTCTGGTTGAATAAGAACTGAGGGTCTTAAAGCAGATGTCACCTGCCATTTGCTCACATACACTTTTAAATGAAAGAGAGAAAGGGGGCACACACAGTTACTTTTTGTGATCACTTAAAGGAGTAAGACCATGCAGTAGGAGAAAGGGATGGGGCTTGATTTTGGCTTCGTGAGTTGGGATTAGTTAGGTAAAAAGTAGTGGACCTTCACCTTAATTATTCTAGACTATGACCTAGATGATGACTGATGAGTTAAGTTGAGTTCATTTAGAATTAATACTTTCTTTTGTGTGTTGAACTGTTTATTTTGCCAAAGCTTACTTCATGTTGATTCGTAAAAAAAAAAAAAAATGAGTCACCATGAACTGGCATGGGAGCTTTACTCCACTGGGTACATGCTTCCACTCCTGTTTCTATGTCTTCTCTCTGCCTGGAGTTACACTCTCTGTCTCAGATTTCTAAATGCATACCTATTTATTTCTTTCATCAAATGTTGGCTGAACTCGAGAGATTGATTCTCAGGACTTGTACAGAACTTAATTGTTAAATGGCATGGTAGGCACAAGTGAGAATTATCTATGGCCTCATTTATCATATGTACTTGCTAGCTTACTGCTTTTCTCTTATTGAAATATGGTGGCCAGCTGTGCCGCCGATACAGTACCTTCCATTCCTACTTATTCTACCAAGTTGGAGAATCATTCAAGTTCTGCATTAATGGCATCCTGTGGCCAAGTTCCCTTCACTTTATCAGCGATGGCAGGATTTGGAATGGAAACACCAGCACTTAACGCTACAAATAATCTTCATGTGGCAAGTGTAGAAGGGTTGCAACGTGGCTCTGATGGTCAAACTGGACCGCCCAAGGAACATCAATCATTGGTGCAGACTTCTTGGAACTCAAGCGTCTCAGATATAGTTGCGGGGTGGCCAAACTTGCAAGGTGATATGTGGCTATCTTTCTTAAAAGCTTTGCTTAATTTGAGCAATTGTTGGTCCAGGTGCAGCAAGTCGTCACACAATTGATTATCTATCACCTTTGAGTTATGATTCCAAACTAGCACAAGTTGGTGGTTTGGCACTCGACTAATAGTTGGTTTATGAGTCTAAATTAGTAAGAAACTCGTAGTTTCTTGGATATAATAAAATATGAGTGTTTGTGAAAGCGAAAGTACATTTCACTCCAAAAGAGAAAAGTGGAGCAGTCTCCAAATACAGTTGTTAAATCACATTTATTTAAGGAACGTAGGGAACATGTTTTTTGTACCATCATGGTTTGATGAAAAGCTTTCATTTTAGTGGTTTACCCATGTACAGTACTTTGGCCTTTCCTTAGTATACTATTGACAATTCCATGGGCACTCCAGCGGCTTCTAGTTAGAATGAGCAAGAAAACTGCAAAAATCGTCAACTGGATCTGCATTTATGAAATAAAAGTATAATAGAAGCTGTGTCATGCATTTATTAGAAGTAAATCGCAGGCCCCCTTTTGTCCAACGCCTATCTCTTACCTTTCTGTGTCTCTCTCTTCTCCTAGAGTTCCTGGAAGAACTCCATTCTTAACATCTCTTAACACGTTTCTATTTTTTGACAGATGTTGGAACAACAGGCAACTATTCGGGCGGCTCCATTTTGCCTTTTGATGCAGATGTGTTACTTGACTCTGCAGAGCAAAAATACGTGGGTAAAGTAAAGCTCGCTTGCTTATTATGATGTTTTCTATGTTGAACCAACTGGATTACAATCTTCTTAGCGTACAAGTTTTGGAAATAAACTATGCATGAAGGACATTCTGAAGTGTGTGTGAGAGAGAGAGAGAGAGAGAGAGAGTTGTTTCACATTCAAGAAATGCGGTCATGTTAACTATTTTTGAAGTGCGTATGGAAAGGTTGGACTGCATATATAGGCAGGGACCCTACTGCAAATAACTGCAATGGATCAGTTCCTTTTTCTTTTAGAATATGAAAAATTCTATTCGTCGGTCCAGAGACAGAGATCACACACCACACACTTATGATGTGGCAAACCCGGTCTATTCCAAGTCCGGTCCAGTAGCCGAATCCCTCTTCCCTCGTGTTCCCTCCTCTCGTTTTACAAAACACAAGCTCTCCCTCTCTCTCTCTCCCCCTTGTTCTTTCATCTATGGATTCTCAATGATATAAAAAAGAAAAATTCTGTCGTTTGTTTCACTCTCTTCAGAACAAGAACAATGGAGATAAACGGCCACTAGCATATGCCCAGGATGTGGCTTCGCTTTGCCTAACTCCTTTGCCACCTTCAGCACCACCTACCCAACCTCACAAACTCTTCGAATCTTTTCTTGGTCTTTGAATAGTTATCTTCCATCACAGGAGCTTTAAACTTCAAAGCCCATAGTCATTGTTGTCAGTTTGAAACTGGGAGCCTTGAACACGAATAGCCAACATAAAACGGAGATAGAGATTATAATCCACAAGTTGATAAAAAAAAAAAAGCCAAAAAAAAAAAAAAAAATCTGAAGAAATAAAAAGGGGAAAAATTAAAATGCAAAAGAAAGAAAGAAATCGCCTGGATTCAAGATTGACTTTGGCGAAAGAAATTGGTGGGTCACTGCGCCTCCTTGTTCTTCTTTTGTCTTTTTTGGTTTTATTTTTTTGTTGTGGCTTTTTCGAAGTAATTTTCCGTTTGGAAGATTTGAGGAATTTTGTAGTGATTTGGTGGAGAAAATTTAGGGGTGGGTTTCATCAAACAAAGGGAAGTTAGTTTCTAAAGAGAAGAGAGAAGCATGAGGAGAAAGGGAAGTAACGGAGAGAGAGAAGAAGCAAGTGAACTTGGTGGTGGCCCTAGACGATGAAGTTGGTAGCGACCCCAGACGGAGGGGTGAAGCTGGCAAAAGGGTGAAGTGGGGAGGAAGAACGTGCGGGGGGAAGGAAAAAGTTCGAAATCTCATAACAGTATTTAGGTGAACCAAAACGCATGCGTTCTAAAAAAGAAATTAAAATGCCACATTAGGTAGGTGTGTGGTGTATGTGAAGTAGATGGGGCAGATGAGGAGAACTATTCTTTATTATTTTATCATCTTTCCACTACAAGAAATAAGACTTTTTACCATCAAAATTATTTTCGACAATTAGTATTTGCTCGCAATATATCAATAATTGACTTCACATCTAGCGAGCCATGGAATCGTTGTTAAAAACACTTTTTCCTGCAAATATTTATCGTCGCAAATCAAATTGCCGGCATGACCAATTTTATTTACTTCAACTCAAATTTTGCTGCAAAAACTCGAGTTTTAACACCTAGTTAGGGGTGATATCTGCATGGTGCGGGGCGAGGTGGCCCTTTCTTCGCACCCACCTCCCGGAGGTAGGAGTGGGGACCCCTGCCCTAATGCTGGGGGCAGGGTTTGACACCTCATCCGCCCTGCTCCCTGCCCAGTCCAATGCTACTCATGGCCCATTGGGCTAAAAAATATTTCTGGTTTCAAAAAAATATTTTTTTCAAATTATCAAATAATTTCAATTGTAAATTAAAATTTATATATGCAACAAAAATTTAAAAACTAATAACATAGTTTTAAACTCATTAGAGTTATATTTATTTCATTGCATTGTTTTGACCTCCTAGGCCAACCTTTATATAGTATTTAAATAAGTATTTTTATAAATATTTAAAAAAATATTTTTTTATATAGTAGTGCGGGGGATGAGGCAGGGCCCTGCTGGGGTCATCCCGCCCCTCGCCCTTGCCAGGCTTTCTCTTTGCAAGGCGAGGCAGGGTGGGGTGAACTGGGGCAAGGTAGCGAGGTGCAGGCTGTCACTGCCCACCCCTACATCTAGCTACAAAAAATATGACTTTTCACGGCCAAATTTTTTTCGGCAGCCGTAATATTGGAGGCAGGAAGGTAATTTTGTGCATTGGCGTTGTTTCATTTCCAACGAAGTAGTCGACATTAAACTCTATTTTTTGTGGCAAAATCATGTTGTCGCAAATATTTCGGCCAGAAAAAAGCAATTATGATGTTTTATTAATCTTTTACGACATTAGTTTGCTGCTAAAGATGATTCATCCTATTAAATTATTGAACTATTTGTGGCCACTTAAACCGTCGCAAAAGGTCAGAATTTAAAATAACAAATACCGATTTTTTTAATAATACTTAAGATTAGGTGATCTGATTTCAGGATTAACTATGTAATGAGTTATTAATTAGCATCTTATCAATACCTCTCAAAATTATTTGAGCTAAAGTTGGAAGACCTGAATGCTTTTCTTTTTTTTAAAGAGCCGGTAGCCCTACACATAGTGGTCCTGTCCCAAATTTATTAAAACACCTCCACCTATGACAGAGGAATACCGTGTTTACAACTTATAACCTTGGGAGTTACAAAATTCATCATAGGACCAAAACCCAAGTATCCAAAAACCTAACCAACTTATTACAAACCAATCAACAAATAATCAACAACCAGACAATAATATAAAACCATAGACCAACCAACCAGACTGTTAGGACACAAGACTAATTCTGTATATATGGCATACCCGACTTATCCAATCTATATAAACTTCTTATTTCTATATCCAAAAGGCCAACATTACGGACAACCTTATTCACCCCTTGCGCACCAGATTTTGCCAAAAGATCAGCAACCCTATTAGCTTCCCTAAAGCAATGATTAATAGAATAATCAAAATTCTCCTAAAAGAGTCACTACTTTGTTCCAAAAATTCCAAAGGTACCAAACTGTACACTTCTTATCAACAATCCAATTAACAACCACCAAAGAATCGTGTTCAATATCAATCTTAATATATGTTTGCATAAAATCAATCCTTCTAGCACTGCTCTGAGCTCAGCTTCATTATTAGAACAGTAACCATAATATTTGGAAAAAGCAAATATCAGCTGTTCGGAATCATCCCTCAAAACCCCTCATCCACTACTTTCTCCAGGATTACCAAAACTACTTCTATCAATATTCAATTTAAATCTTCCCGGACTAGGCACAGACCAGCGAACAATACGCAACATTCTTATGTATTTTTCCACAATTTTAATATCTAGCATTTTCAGAATATCCATATCCTCCTTAGACAACTTGTTCACCTTAGCTGTTTTCTCAACTACATACCGTGCCCAGTATTTAACGGATCTCCACACCACTCCCAAATTCTCATGTTTACCCTCCATTCAAGCTGTACATCTCCTTATCCACAGTCTCCATGCCACAATAACAGGAATTAGTTCCATTAAAGTTCCCACTTGTGACTCTCGTGATGCTCGATTAAACCAAGCATGGATCCTATCACGCCACCGTTGCTGAGGATCAAAAGGAATAGCTAATTTAGCCAAGACCTTGCACCACACAGATCTTGCAAGCTGACCGCTACCCAGAACATGGTCTAAATCTTCAATTTGACCCCTGTTACAACAGTTGCAACATGATGCTAGCGCAATACCAACCTTTTGTACTTTATCATCAATACTAAGGCACCTGAAAATTTCCTTCCACATGCACAACAACATCTTTTTAGGAAGCAGTTTATTCCAAACCCACAGATACCAATCATTCCTTGGTAACTTAATTCGAAGGATATCCCATGCCGACTTTGTGGAGAAAGTACCACTTTTATTTGAAGCCAAATTAACATATCCTTCTTATTATTCAAATTTCCAACAGTCTCCATAACATTTGTCACCAATTGAGGACCAACCATTTCTTGCAATTTTCCAATATCCCAAAGATCATTTATCGCCAGCTCTTTAATTCTAATATCAAGAAACACTATATGGTGCACAAGGTCACATAAAGGACCATCATCTAAGAATTTGTCATACCAGAATAATAATCCCCTCTACAACTTTTCGCCAAAAACTAGAACCTGCGAGTCTCCCCTAGCACAAATTCAACTGCTTATTCTCACATATTTGGCATGAAAAAAACTCGCCCATAAAATGTTTTGCATCAACAGCTACTACCCAAATTTGTGAAATAAAGAACGTTGCACATCCCCCAACTTCCTAATACCAATCCCCCCCTCCTCCATCGAAACACACATTTTATTTCACGCCTTCCATTTTCTTTTACATTTTTCATCTTTTTCTCCCCAGAAAAAGTTGAAAATAAACTCGTTAGCTTCTTGATCACTAATTTCGGCATTTGGACTATTGACATAAGATGAATTGGCATACTCGAAAGTACATGTCGCAAAAGAATGAGTCTTCCTCCTTGTGACAACAATCGACTCTTCCATCCTTCTAACTTATTTTCAACTTTCTCTACTAAATAATCCAAATGCCTGGCTTTCAGTCTTCCATCCACAATCGGTGCACCTAAGTATTTACAAGGAAACTCACCCTGCACAAAAGCAGTCACCCTCAGAATATCAGTAACTCTTTGTGAAGACAACTTCTTAGAAAAATAAATCCCCGACTTCTCATAATTAACCTTCTGACCCGTCCATCTCTCATATTGTTTCAGAACATCCATCAAACATCTAATTGTTCCTTTCGAAGCATTTGCAAACAATACAATATCATCAGCATATAAAAGATGAGATACCACTGGGGAATTTACCCGATGGGAGAACAATTGAATTTTCTTTTTCGCCATTTTTTCCTTTATCATCTTAGAAAGGACCTCTTCCATAATTATAAATAAATACGGCGAGAGCGGATCCGCTTGTCTAAGTCCTCTCTTTGACTTGAAAAAACCTTTGAATGTACCATTCAACATTATTGAGAACCACGGCGTTGTAACAAAATTTTTAATCAAGATACAAAAATCTATCGGGATATCAAAGATGTGCAGTACATGTAACAAAAAACTCCAATTCACTCTATCATATGCCTTTGACATATCAATTTTCATAAAAACATTACCACCCCGAGCATTCAGATGTATTAATTTCAGCATTCCTGAGTGAGAGAAATGTTTTGAAAAATACTCCGACCCTTCACGAAGGCTCCATGCTCCGGCGAAATCATACTATCAAGTAGTTTGCTAATCTGTTCACAATCAACTTAGCAAAAACTTTATAAATCACGTTATACAAACTAATGGGCCGAAATTTGTCAAAACTTGTAGGGTCCTTCACTTTGGGAATTAAAACAATAAATGATGATGTCTAAAATCTTGGCAATTTCATACCATGAAAAAACTCCTTACTGCATTTCTGACATCCATACAAACTATCTCCCAATATGACAAATAAAATAGAGAATCGAAACCATCTGGCCTAGGACTCGAGTCCTTAGGGATTGATAGTAATGCCTCATGAATCTCCTGATCTGATGGAGCCAACCTCAAACATCTTTCCTCATTTTCGCTCGCCACTGGACTAATTAGATGGGATAAATCTGGCAGCTCCAAATTCTCCACTTCAGACAAAAAACGTTCAAAGTATCTCGTAGCTTCGTCATGTATTTCCTCAGGTGACTCAAGGAAACTACCACCAGGAAGCCTCATATTTTTCACCATAGCATTATGTCTTCTTTGTGCAATCACAGCATGAAAGTATTTAGTATTCTGATCTCCCTCACCCATCCATCTTTGTTTTTCCTGTTGCATTAACCGAGTATCTTCTCTTTGAACCCAATGATTGATCAGCTTGTAATTTCGACTTCCAGGCGCAGAAGCTGTCAAAGTAATACAAAGGTAAATCCCAAGATCGAAGTTACAGAGACAATGGGAATTAAGCAAAAATTTCATAATTGCAAGATAACATATTACCGTTTATGGTGACAAGAAATTTTATAAAGATAAGAAAGCATTAAACTAAAAGATCTAGCACTGAACAAAAAAAAGAAAAATGAAATGAGAAATAAATTTCAAAGGTCGTCCACTAACTATATCGACATCAAAATGGGGGCTATTTACTGAGGAAGTGTGGACTGAATAAAGAGTAAAATTATTGGCTGTTTTGGAAGTTCAAGCACAAGTAAAATTGAAAATAAATGTGAATCTATGTTTCTAAAATTACCAAGAACCAAGAAATTTAGAGAAAATGTATAGAAATTGAATTAAACTTGTAAGAAACAATAAAACAAATACTTGGGATGCAATTTTCACCCACTGATTTGGGATTATCTTCTCTCAACCATTCTCTCATTCCTAGAAATTATGGTCGGATAATATAGCAATAAACTACAATTTTTTAGCCTAATAAAATTACTTGATAGATTATATAACAACTGTAAAATAGTGAAAAAAAAACCATTAAAGTCTTGTTACTTGTTCAAGTATCAATTGTGCCTTTATGTCTACAACTGAGCTAAACAAAGAACAAAGAATTTCAATCCTTTCTAGATGCAAATTGAAATATAATCCAACAAGTTAATCATCAAAATCACATAACATTAAAAAAAATTCAACCCAAAACAGTCATTGATTACTCCTTAAATCTCAAGCTAAAAGTCTAGCTTATCATCTCTAGATTAGCAAAATGCCCAAAAATGACGGAAAATAAAAAAGAAAGCTTGGGCTCCCCAAAGAATGCAATCGCCCCCAAACGTAAACGAAGGAAAATGAAAATAATGCATACTTAGCTAACCCCTTCACCCAGAAATTTTCCTTCCTTTTATACTCCGAATCTTCCCTCATTCTCTCTCTCCTTGCTGCGGATCACACCCACGCCTCTTCCGTTCCAGCCTGCTGCACGTCCAGCCAATCAGATTCGCTCCACTTCTGAACGTCCCAGCTAAATGGGATTAGAATGGGTTAAGTTGGCCTGGCCATGCATGCAAGAATTGAAATTCCCAATTACTTTCTATAGAAGCCACGATTCAGGAATCCAAATCCAACCATGTTGGCTGGACAGACATTCAGCAATCAAGAGAATTATTATTAGCACAATTCTTTCACGAATATTATATATTAATACAAGTCAACGTCAGTTTAAATTTGAATTATTTTCATTAATCACTCGTATATGTGAGATGTGAGTAGTCATGTGATGAAAACAGAACTTGGAAATCTACTATGAAGTGGAGATGCTGCAGTGGAGTCGGATACGAAGTGTGTTGAAGTTGTGTTCTTTTCATCGTAATAAAATCCTAGTTCCATCATCATGAATAGAGGAGGTCCAGACAAGGACAAGCAGAGTACAGTAGTAGTAGCTCAAGGTGAAGTTGAATATTCTCCAGATTACCAGACTACTACTCCTTTATCTTATCTTAGATATATGTGTTTGAAATTCTCGCCTTGTAACGATTACTGTAATTGGAACTGAAATAGTAAAATACACCAGAGCAGGGCATCTCTGCTTTCACTGCCATAAATCTATGTGGTTAATTTTCTTTCAAAACACTTATTTTATTGAGAGCATGGGTGCAAATACAACAGATTCTTTCAGTACAAGCATCCTATCCATGGCCCTTTCCTATAACATCTAAAACTGGGGAAAAACAGAAAAAGAAAAGTAAAGCCACAATAATAGTACGTACTATAGACATTGTGCATGGAATTATTTATTTATTATGGAAACATTCATGTAGGATTATATTTATTTAATTTCTGCGGCCCCTCCAATTCACCCTTCTTCGGTTCGGCTGCCCAACAGCAAACGTCTTCATAAACCAACCATACTTCTTTGTGATCACGATTTGCCCAGACACAGCTCCAAACACGAATCCACATCCATATCCCATCGCGACTACTTTCCAACCAAATTCAAATGAGAACTTTGCCTTGTGGTTTGTTGAGTTGTGGCTTGAAGATGGAGGAAGTGAGTGATCTTCAGGATTGCCACATTTTTTTGACAAAGGGCTTCCGCATAATTCAGGGTTCCCACTAAACGAACTGTTGTCGAATGTGTCATTGTTTCCCATGTGGTATAGGTCCTGTCAAACGATTATGGGAGACATTAAAGTGTGAAAGGAAAGTGAGTTCCACAAGTTGCAGAGGGATCACGCCAGACAACTTGTTTTGAGATAGATCCAATGACTCTAGCCTTGTCAAGTTTGCCAATGTAAATGGGATAGGACCTGTGAGAAAGTTGTTGGAAATGTTGAGCAAATGAAGGCCTTTTAGATGCCCCACCACTTCTGGAATTTCTCCTTCAAATCTATTGCCCGAGAGATCAATAGCTTTGAAGAAATCTGGGACTTCCCCATACAGCATCTCCATGCCTTTGTTGATCATTTGTATTGATAAAGCGTACGTTTCTTCCATAGAATCACCTTGAGACATCCCGAAAGCACTTTTTTCTTCCATGTACTTCAATTGCTTCTCATCGACAACTTGCATGGCTTTCCAATTTTGGAAGTATTCAGAGGGTAGCTTGCCAGTAATGTCATTATTTGAGAGGTCAATGACGTGCAAGTTTGGAAAATTGAAACTTCTTTTGGAATTTCCTATTCTACCATAGAACTCATTAGATCTCAAAATGAGAACACTCAACTCCGGAAGAATGCCCAACCAGAAAGGGAAAATATCATGTATCTGATTGTTACCAAGATTAAGAGCTTCAAGTTTGGTACAATTGGCCAACGATCTCGGTATACGTCCCTGTAAATGATTATGGCTGAAATCAATTATTCTCAATTGTTTTCCTTCACGGAATGTTCGAGGAATGGTTCCATGAAAGCTATTGTTGTGTAGATCCACAATTGTGAGAGAATCACTCAAGTTGCCTAAACATTGAGGAAGCAGGCCACTCAAGCTGTTGCCTGACAAATCTAGATGAGTCATTGAGCTTAGATTGCAAATCAAACGTGGGATCTCTCCAGTCAGTGTATTGTATGAGATCATATAAAAAAAGATGGAAGTTGGTGGGATTGGGAGTGACCCTTGAAGCATGTTAAAATCAAGCCTCAAATCCTTAAGATTAGCTGGAAATTGGTTGAAGCTGGTAAGAAAGTTGGATCCCAACCAGAGAGTTTCTATACTTATATTCCCTATCCATTTTGGAACTTGGCCGTAAATTTTGTTTCTACTAAGATCCAAATCCTCCAATTGATCTTGGTCCTTGAGAAACTCTGGGAACTCACCCAAGTCACAACAAGCTAGATATAACATCCAAAATTTTGGAACAGTTGAGTTGGTACTAGGCTTTGTAAGCAATGAAATATTGTTATTAGATAGAAAGAGGTTATGGAGGTATTTGCGACTCAGAAACAAGTCAAACTCCACCAGGCCACTCAAATAGTTACTCTCGAGACCTAGAATTTCAACATTTACAAGCCCAGATATTGACTGTGGAATTGAACAGTGCAACCCATTTTCTTGAAGTTGTAAAAAATATAGATTGCTAAGGTTACCTAGTGAAGGTGGTATTTTTCCCGAGAAATTGCATCTAAACGCATTAAATTCAACCAAGGACTTGAGGTTACCAATTGAATCCGGTAGCTCCCCATTGAAGTTCGTGTGAGCAAGTTGCAATGTCTTGAGGGGGCTGGTTTTGTGAAATTTTGGTATACGTCCCGTAAGGTATATATTTCTCTGTAGATAAAGATGCTGAAGATTAGGTAGGTGGAAAATTCCCACGGGAAACTCACCATGCAAGTCACACTGGCTTAGAGATAGGATCGTTAAAGAAGATAAGTTTGCCAAGACATTGGGAACGTTGGATGATATGTTAACCTGGTCAAGAGATAGTACTTCCAAGTTTGTGAGGTTTTGAGCTATAACTCTTAGGCCAGATTTTTGGAGCTTCAACAACGGATTATGTGAGAGATCCAGGGAAACTAACTTGGAGAGCTCAAAAATTTCTGAAGGGATTTGGCCAGAAAATACAGAGTAAGAGAGGCTGAGATTTGTTAGCCTTGAAAGCTGCCTAAAACTAGTTGGGAGTGGAGAAGAGTTAAAGTCATTGTCGTCCAGATTGAGGTTTTGGAGGTGAGCAAGGCGGAAGAGGCTGCTATTGGAGTTGAGAAAACCTTGAAGACAGCTGCTACTGAGATTGAGGCTGATGACATGACCAGTGTCCTTATTGCACTCTACACCGGCCCACTTGCAGCAATCACTGATTTGATCAGGCTTCCACGATGAAACTTTCGGATAAGCAAAGGAATCTCCGGACGCGGACTGATTGATGATGAAGCTTTCCTTGAATTGCAGCAAGGCAAATCTCTCATCATCATGGCACAGGGGCTGCACACCAGAAGAAGAGGCAGAAAGTATAAGATAAAACATCATGAATGAAACAAGAAAGCGCACGATCAAGATGATGAGAGGAAAGGATGAACCCATTGTCTAAAATATTGGAGCTGCAGAGAGATCAAGATTTCAGAAAAGAAATGGAGGAAAGGAATTTTAGATGATTTCATTCACTCAACGAGTACGTGATGTATTTAAATTGGTCTTGGATGAGTTGGCAGGGGAACATATGTTTAAATTACTCAAGTCGTTGTCTTGTGTGCTTGCTAAGCTAGCTTACAATATATGCTGTTAAAGAGTTAAAAATACCTCATTTTCCAAGTCAAGTCGTTTCCGTGGCATTGAAGGCTTGAGAAAGTAAAACACCTAATGTTTTGGCCAATCATCATTTTAACAATTTAAGACTCACTTTGGATATACAATTCTTTTATCTCATCTCATCTCTATCATTATAATTTTTTCAAATTTTCATATAAAAATATAATAAATAATTAATTTTTTTAAATCTCAAAATAAAAATAATACTAAAAATTATATTCTAACAATATTTTATTTAACTGCTATTTAAAATATCACATCTCATCTTATTTGAACTACATGTTTATCTAAACTCAAGCTAAGATTTTTTAAATTCCAATTTTATTAATAAACCCTCAATTTGACCGAAGAATACCTTATACAAATAGAGCAGAAACCCCAAAACCAGGCTCTTATGAAAAATATTGTTGGAAAACTCCAGCTAAAAAATACGACATAATACTGCTTAAAGCTAAAAACATTATAAATTAATAATGAAAGTTAGGAATATACTTGCACGATCCAAAACAAAAATGCCAACCATATCTTTGGGGAGCTCAAAACTGGAGGAAAAACTTACCGTGCGGCCTTGAGCTCCATAGGGAGCAAGACTGTCCGCTAAAGCACCTACTTCTTTGTATATATGATTAATACTAGAAGGGAAGACATTTTTAAAATGAAGGATATCATCCCAAGTATCAGTATAAATCCAAGGGATTGAGAATTATTATTAAACCAATTCACAATAAGAAGAGAATATATCTCTACAATAAGATCCTCAATACCAAGCTGGTAGTAAGAGATCGTGAATATTTATCTCTTGGGAAATATGACCAACTAAAGAAGCTGTGAATCATGTATGGATTCACACTCACAAGAAAAAGAAAAGTAATACTTAATATTATAATTATAGTTTTTTTTAATCCATAAAAAACTCAAAAATTTCTCCTTATATTCGACATCATGCAATCTCGATAGTTCACTGAACTTTCGTAAATGTATGATATTTATTGTGGACGTGTTTCGCACTGCTGCAAACATCTTAAGTAAACCTACACCAGTGAACTCAGAAAAGGCTTTAAAGATATGAAACACCTCTGATACTTAAGTTAGATGGCTTGTATCACGCCTTTACGAATCCAATACTCGAATAAACTTATCTCGATTGAATTTCCTCTAATATATATATATATAAAAAGAGCGGAAGATGACTTGTTTGGATTTGTTATTATTTAAATTTCTCCTTTATCTGGCCCCAAGTTGTTGTCTGGGAGAGCATTTGAATTCCCATACTATTCGGAGAGCAGCATGGTAGTCTCCTTATATACTAGTAGTGCTAAAAGATTTGGGGCTTACGGTGAACAACCGGGGTTGGCTATCGGAGGCCAAGTGTCATGGGCTTGCTCCATTGGACCCATAGGCCTTTGTAGCATGTGTGTAGGCCTGTAGGCGAGGAAGGAGTTTGGTCCCTCCAATATTATTCCAATTTCTTTTCTCGCAAAATAAGAAGTAATCCATTATTGATACCAAATATGTAGAAATATTTAGGGAATGAGATGAGATGATAATTTTTTAAATAATAGTAAGGTGGTTTGTGAATAGTAACAAGATAGTTTGAAATAAATATTTATTAGGTTTTGGAAAATAAGAGAGAAAAAGTTGAATAAAAAATATTATAAAATTAAAATATTGTTATAATATAATTTTTTAATATAATTTTTATTTTGATATTTGAAAAAATTGAATTGTTTGTTTGTTTTTGTTTGAAAAGTTAGAAAATTTGTAATAATTAGTTTGAAAGTGTTTGTGTTTGAATAATGTTTGAAAAGAAAATAAGATGAAATGATATGAGATGAAATTAAATAAAAAAAAATATTTCCAAACATCCCCATGATAATATTTTAAAACCCTGAAAAAAAAAGCTGTCCAAGGATGTTGTATCATTATGTTATCATTCTCTAATGAACAACAATATCCTAATTTACTTTTAGTGTTAATTGCAAATTCACTACTTTGATTTTCTCCAGTTTGCAAAACACTCCCTCATTTTTTTCAACTCGCAACATTTATACATAAGATTTTAAAATTTTGCAATTCGCAACTTTGTCAGTTAACAAAGAAAAATATTGATAGAAGTCATTGTTTGCAGCATCCATTTTGCACACACTATGTGGCTTCAACTAGACCGTCTATTTCTTAAAGTAAGGAAAAATAAGAGGAGAAGAAGCCACATAGTGAGTGCAAACTATACACTCACAATAGTGGCTTCTTTTTAGCATTACTTGTTAACAAATCTTTTTACCAATGACACATGTCAGCAAATCAAAAGTTGATAGAGAAATTAAAAAAAAAATCACCTCTAGCTGATTGAAAAAACTGTTTTAACTAAAAAATTTATAAAAACATCTTTATTTAAAAACGATGTGAAAAGTAGTTTAACTAAAAATTCTTTTAAAAAACAGGTTGTTAAAAAAAACGTTTAGAAAATCAATTTAATTAATTTAACCAAAAAGAATCTGTGTAAATAAGAAAAGTCTGAAAAAAAAAATTCACTAAAAATTAAAAAGACAAAAACTATTTAACTAAAACCTAAAAATACTTTATAAATATTAAATAAATTATAAAATAAAATAAAAGGAAAACTCGATTTTTTAGATAATTTCCTAGTTAATCTGATTTTTTGATATAATTTTCTAGTTAATGTATTTTTGAAAAAATCAATTTTTGTTTAAGTTAAGTATAACTAGAACTTTTTGTAACTAAGTTAAAAAAAAAAAAAAAACTTTTTGTAACTGTTATAATATTACAAATTAATCAGAGTATACTCCAACTTATTTTCTCTCAAAATAAAAAATAACACATTAATGGTACCAATCATTTCAATAATGATTTTTTAAAAGGAAAATATCAGCTTAAAGTTATTTTACGACTTTATATTAGATGAAGATTAGTTTTTTAAAATTGAGATTTATTTTTAATAAAGTGACATATTACATTGATTGATTGTAAAATAATTGTAAAAAAACAAGTATATCATTGCCTTTAAAAAAAAAAACTTTAAAAAAATAGTTTTCCAATAATGATACAAATAACTTCCTATTCTTGAGACCAAGTATCCCCTCCTCACATCATCTCCTCCTAGCTTCTTCATCTTCTTGATATCGAATGATCATTTGGTTTTTTACAAACTAAACAAGTATAAAATAAAAAAATAATAACTAATTACAAATGAGTTCATGAACACATTAAAGAATTAACTAATATTACTTTTAATCTATTATTAATATAACATTATCTTGACTTACAATTTTATACACATAATCATATGCTCATGTGTCAACTATTACAATGATGAAAATTTTGAAATTGGAATTGAAAAAAAAAACTAATAAAATATAGTAAATTATATACTCAATACATATAATATTATTCAAATTTAGGATAAGTTTGGGGAATGAGATGAGAAGAGAAATTTGAAAATATTAGTAAGATTGTAATGATTAGTTTGAAAGTATTTATATTTGAGTGATATTTGAGAAAGAAATAGGATGAAATAAATTGAAAATTTTGGGACGAAAACTTTTTCCCCTTAATATATACACATATTTAACATGATTTCTTTTAAGAAGAGAGGAAATTTGATGAGTTGGCGACGTGGCAGCATATAAAGAAGAGCGCCAATGTCTCAACCTAGTTTCTTTTGAGCTGCAAACTGCCATCATGGCTTCATCAATCTGACCGCTTACTTCCCTCTCATTTCACCTTTTCCTTCTCTCTCTCTCTCCCTCTCTCCCCCGATTGCATTGGGTTCATGTTCCTTTTGAACGGCCCAAACTGCTCAATCTCTCGGAGATCATACACCTATCTGTGATAAAATCATGCATGGGTCATCCATTTTTTGATGGATCGACAAGATACTCCGTTTGAATCAGTCAGTGATCTTCCATTGTCAAATAAGATCCACCTGGTCGTGTAGTTAGCGACCAGTAAAGTGACGACCAGGGCGTCGTTGTGGGGGTACAAAATCCCTTGGCAATCTTCGTCTCCAAATGAGATGGTAGGGGTGGTATTTAGTTTGGGGTGTTTAGAGGACTTATCTGCCATATATACCTCGTGGTATCTATTTCTGCGGGTGTGAGCCTTTCTGCTGGATGCTGTTACGCCCCTGCTGGCGATGCTATGGTATAGATCTCCCCAAGAGGAGCTTGGTCTTGATGCCGTGGCTATTGGTGGTATTGTGTCTCCATTCCCTCTCCCATTTTTGTCGTTTGGGACTTGTACTTCGTCTGTGTTCACGTTCACGACCTTTTTCTCTTCTTGGTTTGAGATACTTGACCAACATTCGCTCAAGCTCCCCGTTTCCTACCAGACTGGCGACCCTTTTTTTCACGTTGAACAGTCTTCTGTCCAGTGGGTGTCAGACTGGTGGTACTTGCAATAGCACTGCCCTCTTCCCAACGGCCCTCTTTCTTCCTGGCCACCTAGTCATTTTCTTACACCCTCAGATTATTGTGAATGAGGCGGTGCCCTTGTTCTCACTGATTGGAGTACTTTTCACGCCTCCCATCTTGATGACCCTGCCCGGTCTTCTTGTCTTTTGCATTGTTTTGGTTTTTGGTCTCCGACTTTACTTCCTTCTTTCTTGGCTTCAGGAGAGCCTGTAATGTGTCATTGGCATTAACGAAGTCGTCTGCTCTATCCATTAACTCCCTCAAGGTGGAGGGGGTCTTCCTGGCCAGCTCGGCCATGAACAGGCTCCGAGGCCATATGCCCCCAAGAGGGTGACTAGCGTGATATTTTCGTTTTGATCATCTGTGGTCAGCCTCTCTTTGTTGAAGCGGGTCAGATATGCTTTCAGGCTCTCCCCTTATCTTTGTTAATGGTTAGTAGATAGGTGGTTGGTTTGCGACGCCTTCTACTTTTCATGAACTGCATCAACTGCATTAGGAACTGCTTGGCTAATTCTTCGAAACTACTAATGGATCTCGGACGCAAAGTTTCGAACCAACCTAGTGCTATCCCCTTTAATGTTAATGGGAAAGCACGGCAAGCCACCTCTACAGGGAAACCGTGGAGAGTCATGTGCACTTTGAAGTTCTTCAGGTGATCTACAGGGTCTCGTGACCCATCATACAAGTCGATCTAAGGAACCTTAAACTTGGGCGAGAGAGGCATCACTTCCTCACCTTAAGGAAGGTCAATTTGGTTAAGCAGTTGTTCCACGAAAGAGGATCCTCCCATCCTTCTCGCTATCTTTTCATACTTGTCGACGAGGCTACGCAGTTCGTCATGCAACTTCTTCTTTTCCAGTTCTTCACCATTCATGCCTATTATACTATGTGCATCTCCTTCCACTTGCCCATTTTGGATAGGTGGTGTAGCGGCGTTTTACCGCTTCAACTCTTTATTCTCCTTCTGTAATTGGTCAACCACTCTCATTGCTTTTTTCAAATTCTCTTCAGCTTCTACCAGCCTTGCTTCTACCTTTGTCGCATTCATCTCTTGATCACGGGTTGCTTAAGATCACGTAGTAGTTGGCATGTGAAAATCACGTTGAAGTTTATAAGAGATCCCACAGACGACACTACTGTAAGGGACATGTTTCACACTACCTACCACTCGGATCCTGCAACAAATAAGAGGGCAGCATTTGGCACCATGGGGTACTCCAATGCATAAGTTAGAGAGATGCAGTCTCAATTTAAGTACATAGATAGATGATGAATAATATGTTACCTTCATACATTATTTATAGAGGTGCTAAGAAATACTGAGGACGTGGATGATTATTAGACCCTTGGGTTTATCTTGAGTGATCCCTTGATAGAAGAATGAGATAACTACCCTAACATATGGGCGTTATCTTATCATAGACTGTCTATCCTCCAGTCCTGGGCTTAATGTCAGGGGTCCAAATATCCCTTCCGCTACCAATCCTCTACTCATATATAAAAAGTTTTCATATCGGAGGTTGGGGAAAAATTCTCCGCTCACTCGCATGCCCAGTCATGCCCGACGCATGATATGGTAAATAAAGGCTTAACCGTTGAAGCACTGGTACTTGTTTGAAATGAAACGGTGCCACCTTGTTGTTTATAAAGTGTTGTGTTTAATTGTAAGAAAATTGAAAAGTTGCTTTGTGAGGATTTTAACGTGCACACTAGAGGAATGATACATATACAATTTTTTGAAGCTCTTAATTTTGACCAATTTCACAATCAGGCAATGCAAACATGCTATTCAAAAAACAATTTTTTTTTTTAGGTATAATTAAAAACAAAATTTCACTTTACAAAATTATCCTTGATTTAATATAAGTTTTTAAAATAATTATAAGATACTCGCAAATTAATCATTGTCCTAAATAAAATGCAAGCGTTGTGATGACCATTGGAACAGTGAAATGACACTACAAGAAAATCGAATTTTTGGAGCTATTTAATTGCGGCGAAAAGACTATTTATGATCAAAACAGATTCATTTTAACTGTAAATAATCATTTCACTGGAATTAACTGGTTGCAAATAAGCAGTTTTCTTATAGTGTGACTTTGTAGTTTGTACATGTCACAAGACTTTCAATTAGAGTTTTGTATAGAGACTAATGATATGTGAATATATTTTGTGTTATTTTGATGTTTGTTATTTGTATATATACCATCATAGATGATCAGTCGATGTCATGGCCACAGTTAATACATTACATTTTCATGTTGTAATTAAATGTAATTATTTCACCAAACAAAATGGGAGGTAATTACTAAAAAGATGATTTGATTGGAATATAAGAGAGTGAAAAGCAAACTAGCTAGCAAAGGACCATACGTTTCAAGTCCAGTCGTCTCTTAAGCTTACAAAATTAACGGGACCAATAAATGCCTTGTACTCGACGTACCCCTCACTTCGCTCGGATGAAAATATTAGTTAAAAAAACTCATTTTCAAATCAAGTCAAGTCGTCTCTCCGTCATTTGAAGGTTTGAAGTAATAGCCACCGTCTCATTATTATTATTAATAGAGATTGATAATAATATATTATCAATAAATTTTAAAAATATTAAATTATTTATTATATTTTATATAAAATTTTAAAAAATTATAATAATGAAATGAAATGAAATAAATTGAAATGAGTTTTAAATCCAAACGAAATATTAATCAATCACTTATAAATAAGTACGCAATTATGATTGACTGGTCAATTTTTTAATATAAAATAATTTTTTTGATTAATTATATTAATAGAATATACGAGAGTTATGTAAAATATATATATATATATATATCATTGTTCCCATTGCATAAACAATTGCAAACTCAATTTCAGAAACCAGTTAGATAAGTTCAATACAAAAACTATAACAAAACAATACAAAGCCACTGATAAATGTGGGAGACTACCAGAAAGCTGAGGCTTTAGAGCACAAGTTCGTAAGATCGTCTGCAAAATCAGTGTGCATGCCTACAAACAGCAACCAAAGTTCAGCATGTATCAAT